>ML777217.1:2222297-2279167 GCA_009831015.1 Picea engelmannii | reverse complement strand
AGAGTTTCCTCTTTTTCTGATCTCTTTTAATTTCCATGCCCAAAATGAAATTTGAAGCACCGAGACCATTCATGTCAAATTTAAAGGACAACTGAGTTTTCACATCCTAGATAATCTCCTTGTTGTTTCTTATAAGCAACATGTCATCCACATACAAGACCAAATAAATCAAATGATCACCAATTAATTTAAAATACACACAATGATCCTCTTTGCTTCTTGTGAAACCAAATCCCAACATATATGTATCAAATTATTTATACCACATCCTTGGTGATTGTTTTAAACCATACAGGGTCTTTTTCAGCTTGCATACCATCTCCTTATTTCCCTTCACAACAAATCCTTTTGGTTGCTTCATATAGATTTCTTCTTCCACATCCCCATGTAGGAATGTTTTCTTCACATCCATCTTTTCTAATTCAAAATCAAATGCAGCAGCAAAAGAAAACATAAATATTATAGAGGTTAACTTGGCAACAGGAGAAAAAATATCACCAAAATCAATTCCCTCAACCTGGGAATAACCCTCTGCTATTAACCGAGCTTTGTATTTCTCCACTTTTCCTTATGCATTCAACTTCTTTTTAAATACCCATTTGTTTCCAACGGGATTTCTTCCAGTCGGAAACTCCACTAGATCCCAAGCATCATTCTTATCCAAGGCTACCATTTCTTCGTCCATGGCCTTTTTCCAAAGATTTCCATCCTCTAAATCCACTGCCTCCCTCACAGTTCTAGGATCATCATCAGTAATAGACAAAGCAAAATTTTAATGGAAATCAAATGGAGTATACCTTTCTGGCAGCCTTCTTTCTCGAACCAATCTCCTCAAGATTGGAGTATGAGGATCTTCTTCTTCTGATTCATGTTCTTTTGTAGAGTCGGATTCATCATCCTTTAAATCAAACTCTATTTTCTCTAGTTCTTCCTTACTTGGTAGGACTTCATGTTTAACATCGTTCATTTCTCTAAATACCACATCTCGGTTATACACTACCTTCTTAGTTTCTGGGTTCAAAAGCTTATAACCTTTGAGACCATCTTTATATGCAATAAAGATACACTTTTCATCCTTCTTATCTAGATTTCTCGTATTTTCCTTTGGAACATGAACATATGCATCACAGCCAAATACCTTTAGATGTGTGAGAGAAGGTTTCTTACCAATCCATACCTCTTGTGGAGTCTTGTCATCCAGCGTTGATGAGGGTGATATGTTGACCAAGTAACATGCAGTACCCACTGCCTCTACCTAGAATTCGTGCCCTAACCCGGCACCACTGAGCATGCACCTTGATTTTTCCATCAGTGTCTTGTTCATCCTTTCTACAACTCCATTATTTTGAGGTGTATATGGAGTATTCTTCTACCTTTCTATACCACACTTCTTACATAATTCTTCAAATTCATTCCTGCATAATTCTCCGCCATTATTTGTCCTCAACACCTTAATTATTTTCCCTGTTTGATTCTCAACAAGAGCCTTAAACTCTTTAAACCTGTTAAAGACTTCAGATTTCTTCCTGGCGAAATATGTCCAAATGAGACATAGTACATAGATTTTCCCATTGATGGGATCGACACACGTCCAAAAACATCATTGTGAACTAGTTGTAAAATTCCTTCTTTCCTCGTTGCACTAAAGGGGAATCTTACCCGATTTTGCTTCCCATATACAAAATGTTCACAGAAATCAAAATCTAGAGAGCAGTTAGACATACCTTCAACCATACCTTTACCATGTAGTAGTCGAAGACCCTTCCCTCCGATATGCCCTAGTCTTTGATACCATGGCATAACCTTTTCTCCAGAGATGGTAGGATTTCTTTCTTCTTGAACTCCAATATCAGGAACAATAGAACTATTACACCCATCACTAATAGTGCTTCCTTGCAGCTTATACATATTTCCAAACCGAACTCCCTTCAACGACACCATTGCTCCTCGAACCATCCTGCAGGTTTCCTTTTCGAATATTGTTTTTACCCCTGCATCATCCATTTTTCTTATAGAAATCGAATTTATGGCCAATACTAGGATGTGAAGAACACCAGGTAGTGTTCTAATCCTTCCATCTATGAGCCTCAACTTGACTTTTCCTCAACCTATGATTCTGGTTATCGAGTCATCACCTAGGAAAACATTACCTCCATCACACCTTTCATATTCACAGAACCAATCTCTGTGGGGAGTCATATGAAAGGATGCACCTGAGTCAACCAACCATGTCTCATGATCTGCATGTGTGCTTGAAGAATCCAATTACACATCCCCTACTTCTTCCTTGGAGGTATTTTCTTCTTTAGAAGGGGATTCTTCAGATCCCTTCTTTTTTTCAACTTTGGATCTACATTGCTTCTTGTAGTGCCCTTCTTTTCCACTTCTCCAACATACCTTTACAAAATTTCTGGGAGATTTAGATCTACCCTTAAACTTAGATATCTCACTTGAGAACTTAGATCTATTTCTTTCCTGGGAGTGTCCTCCTGCAAATAATACATCTGTGTTATGTCCTTCCATATTATTTTGTCTCATCTCCTCCGACAACAAGGATGAGACCACTTCATCAAACTCCAAGGCAATTGTATTACTACCTATGGTCACAACCAGAATATCCCATGAGTCTGGTAAAGAACACAGTAAACTGATACACTTATCTTCATCGAAAATTTTAATCTCAACAGATACTAACTAACTTACCACAGTAATGAAGGTGATCGAATGCTCTGCCACCGAGTCTCCATCTCTCATCCTCCAGTTATACAACTTCTTTCTCAGGAATAGTTTATTTACTAGGGACTTAGACTAATACAAATTCCCTAACTCATCCCATAAATCCTTGGTTGTAGCTTCCTCTAACACTTTCAGTAATATTGAATCTGAGAGACACAGTTGGATTGTGCTCTTCGCCTTCTGATCCAACTTTTTCCAGTCATTTGTTGAAGTTCCTGTAGGTGCAGTCAGGGATGATTTTAAGGATGGAAATTTATATTAAAATGTAGAAACATGGGATAATATTACTAGTCCTTAATATTAAAAATGTAAAATGTTTGGTGATAGTTTTGTAAAAATATTCAAATTTCTAAGGATTTTATATAGTTTCTATAAAACTTTGGCAATTTTTGAGGTAAAATAATTTTATTCTATGGAATTTGGGCGAATCGTTTTTAGAAAAAATGGAAATTGACGAAACTATTTTTGGGAAAAGCCATGGAAAATTAGCCCATTTGCAAAATTTAGCCCCTAAAATCATATATGGGTGCAGTACCTAGATCTATCGTGATCCATTGATCTATGTCCACCAATAGATCTTCCATCTTGAGTTTCCACAGTTCAAAACTTTTCCCATTAAACTTCTCGATCTCCATATTTCTTTTCACCTGAAAAATCAGTACCACATATATCCCACTGTAACAAGGCTTATCACAGTCCTAATCCAAACCCTTGACAACAAAGGCATCCCCCTGAAGCAAAAAAAGCTATGATACCAAATGTATATTTTAACTTTGTACAATAATTACTGCAAACTGATTTTCAGTAAAGGAACAGAAAAGATACAATGGAAAATACAAACATTACACAAAGATTTTTCCCCTGGAAACCCAAACCGGGAAAACCAGCATATTCTATATTCATTCATAGTGATACATTGTTTACAATACAATATACATATAGGATCCAGCGGTATCCAAAACCCTAACCTAATGACTTAGATTAGTCAACAACCCTAATTCCTTAACCGTAAATAGAAAACCATTGGCAAAAAACCATGTGCCGAAAAACCACCCAACAATGAACACAAAAATCAAGGCAACACGAAAAATGAGGAAAAAATGCAACATGTTTCCTGAGGCGCATACCCAACACAAACCCCTATCATTACATTATATGATTAAACTACACATAGTTTACATTATCTCTAGGGAAGCCTTCTCGTTCGAGTCACTAAGAAATCCCACCATTGATCGTGATGTGGCGTCCACAATGCTCCCTCTACCTGCAGAAACGAAAAATTAAAAATCAAGTACAATAGATCATTGAAAATTATGGGCGTTGAAGGTTACATGTGAGACAATAAACTTTACGTAGTTAAAAAAATTGTAAATAAGAGATTTATACCCGATTCAAATTGGTGATATGATCCAGAGTTCGTTGCTCTGATAACATGGTTGGATACTCTTTTACTTTTCTTCAACGTGATATGGAAAAGATATAGTCTTCCTATTTTTGTCTTATCTGCTTTACACAGCACCGAGGTGGAGAAGACACAGCCAAAGGCTATGCAAAAATGGAGCGAGTCTTTTGTGAACATTCCAAGTCCCACCCAAATGCTCTCGAACTACTACCTTCATTCCTCGTCTACTAGATCTGCAATTTACATATCATACCAGACATGTTAAAGTGAAGATCGTTATGAATTTTTTAAGTAATATCAACAGAAAAAATTTACTTACCTATGAGGGGGACGTGCTCCTTCTCAATTTCGCAATGGAGAGTATTGTGTCCTTTGACGCTGAAAATTATGGAAAATTAAAGGAGAACAAGAAATAAACAGTTATACATGTACATTATCTCACATACCTCCTCCACTTTTAGAGTGCAATAATTCTAATGTCCTCTTTAGTTGTTGTCTCTCTTTAGTTGTACCAATAAAATGCATTTTTACCTTCTACTTTTCCATACTTCTTTAGATCCATAGTAATCCTCTCTATTTCTTCAGCTTTGGGCTTACAGAGGCAGCTTCTGTAAATATATGTTAATATGCGGCCTATGAAATCCTGCATTTGAGAATATATGCTCTCTTCACGACTTTGTGAGAAATAGGGAGAAAGAATGCACGACTTTGTATAATGGGCATAAGTAAGAATGTGAATATATGGGAGTAACCAATGAGGTTCATTAAAATGTTCCTCCACATGAATGAACAAAGAAGCTCGGCAGTAGAAATAACAGGAGCAGTTGGCTTGCATCTCAAGTTTCAAATGAATTTTACAAGAGAGTGAAAACATATTATTTGATCGTGGATGTGGATACATCAACTTTTGCCTGATTTTTTGGCAGTAACTTCATGCTTATGCATTTTCAAATGTTCCAAGGAACGGAGATGAAAGAATTATTTCGGCAATGTTTCAATAGTGTATCCCAATTCAATCTTTTTCAACTACTTCAACTTCCCAATAGACTTTGGTAACTGTATATGGGTTTCATCAATATTCAACTCCCTCAATTACAAGGGTGTGTGCAATAAATTGTTCATGTTAAATTTAAAAATTATGAAAGGAGAAAAGTATACACAATAAAGATCTGTGTCATCTTCGTTAATCTTTGTATTTTACCTTGTAAGATCATGTGACAATGTCAAGAATACCAGAACGTGCACGAGGACCTAGTTCACTCCCTACAGTCCTATCCAAGCTTACATGCATTACAACTAGGTCAAGCTTGAGTTATCCTAGTGGGTTTTCAAACCGAGGATCAAACCTCAATGATCGATGAGCCTGTTGCATCAAAACCAAGTGGAGAAAATGCATGGGTAGCATGCATGCAAACCAGGTGGAAGTCGATGCATGGTTATCCACGATCCTTAAAACGAAATGAAGCTATGCATCCTTACGGTAATTACCCACAAGAAAAATCATCATATAGTTAAATAATTAAACAATAATCTCATAAATTATAAAACAATTTATTTAATAATTGTAGAGTTCGTGGATATGCTAACAATTTATTTAATTACACGCTCAATTACCTTGTTAAGTTAGATTAAACATAAACGAGATTGTTGAATTTGAAATAGTGTGTTAAACTTTTTCAGATTTTTGTGGTGAGAAGTTTCGAAGTTATTTATCGGAGAATCCACAGTTGGTGTCATTTTGTCATTTTGTTTTATTCTATTGCAAATTAACACAGGATTGTAATTATCCTTTTATAATTATCCTCTAGATAATTAAATTAATTATTTATACAAATATGTAGTGGCAACCCAATTCTCCAAATAATTAAGTATGAGCACGCGTATATATATATATATATATATATATATATATATATATATATATATATATATATATATATATATCGAACAACCGGTTGCATGATTTTCCTATTGATAAGTTCAGTTAACTACGAAGTTATATATATATCAAACAACCGGTTGCATGATTTTCCTATTGATAAGTTCAGTTAACTACGAAGTTGTGCCTCCTTACAGTAACAAGCAAAATCATCATATAGGTAAATATTTAAACGACAATCTCATAAATTATAAAACAATTAATTCATAATTGTTGAGTTCATGGATATGCTAACTTGAGTTAAGTTAGATTGAGTTAAGCTCAAATTTAGATTCATTCAAATTATAATATTGGGAGAAAAGTTTATTACATGGAAATCAATCAATTATGTGAACTCTGGAAAAGAGATTTAATTACAGGCTCGTAATTTAGCACAAGAAAAATCATCAAAGGTAAATAATTAAATGATAACTTGAATTAAATTAAATTAAATTAAACTCAAATTTAGGTTCATTTTAGTTACTTCAAAGGCGTTCTTTTAAGGGGAAATTTCCCTCGACCCTTCATCTTATGTTAATACCCAATACGCATTAGAGACAACCCACATTTTCCTTGTAATCTACCCATTAGCAACCACCCATGTGTTCATTTTAATCTACTTGCCACCACCTATGATTTGTCATCCACCGCTTCAATGCCATGTTTCTTCCTTCACCCATACCCTACAGGAGGGTTTTAGTAGAATCAAATAAGAGGAAACCAACAGTTCTGTGAAGTGGTTTCAAGTAGGGCCTAATTTCCTATTTGCGTGTGCAAGATCCACCACTGACAGTTCCTTGGTCCCTCATCTCTACTTTTTAACTTTCTCATGTGGCTTCCCAGAAATTATATGTCACTAGGGTTAGGGCTTGATAGGTATCACAACAACATGCTTTCTCTTGGCTACATAGGTATCACAATAGCATGCACTATCGAAACTTGATGAATAGGTTCATCATGGTTTCACAGAGGTAGCACTCTATAATTCCAACATTCAGTGACATTCTTCTGGTATTTTGTTAACTGCTCTTCATTTTGTTCCATTCCCTTTTTTTCAATAATTTTTTTGTTTGTGGACATGAAGTGAATGGACGCAGTTGCATTCAAAAGAGGGTTTCGATATGGGGGAATATAAGTACATTGATAAGATATGGAAGAAGAAGCAATCAGATGTAATGAGGTTTTTGCAGCAAGTGAAGTGTTGGGAATTTCATTAGCTTCCTGTATAGTGAGGGTGACAAGGCCTAGTTGGCTTGACTAAGCTCGACGTCTTTGCTACAAGGTGAAGCAAGGTTATGTTATTTACTGGGTAAGAGTCAGGCGTGGAGGTAGGAAGAGACTAGTTCCCCGGTAAATAACATATCTTATTTATGAACTTTAGAACTAGTAGATTTTAGGAAGAGACTAGTCTTTTATATGAACTAGTAGATTTTATGAAGGTTATGTTATTTAACATATTATATGAACTAGTAGACTAGTTCCCCTTCCCTGAAGACCTCTGTATTTCTTTCCAGCAGATGTTAACCCTCTAAGTTCTCTATGCTTGTGAATAATGTTGCATATTCAATTTATTTTGTGATCCGTCCTGATAACAATGAGTGCTTGATCAACGAGGATTATTTCATAATACTTGTAAGTTGAATCCTAGTTTATCCAGTAGGAGTTCAGAACTCTTAGTCCCCCCAACATTTGACCAGCTCGCTCCTCTACCACAGACCTCACACTACACTGGAACTTTAGCTGGGTAATACCTCGATTCTTGGGCTTACCATAAACAATACCCTTTATGAACTTATGAACTTTTATGAACTTTTTTATATATCTTTTATATGTCTTTAGGGTCGATATTAGTATAGTGGGTGTTTTTGTAAGATATTAGGATACCAATCCAATTTTGAGTGTTTGTGGTAGATGCACCCCACTTTTTGAGGGGTCATTGCATTTCTAGAATTCATTGGCACCATTTCATTTTAACATATTTTAGGTTATTGGATTTTTACTGTTAATAGTTTTTATCCAACCATTCTTCAATTTTGTATTCACAATTTTGGTTCTATTTGTCTTTCAACAACATTGTAGATCATTTCTAAAATTTACCTAATTTCTTAAAATTACGATGTTTTGGGCCATTTGATCACATGATCTTTATTTTGATCTCCATTGTTTGGAGGCATTTTTAATTTTAAATAAGAATATAGAGCTTCTTTTGAGGGCGCCATTCATGATTTTTTGTCTTCATTGATTTGTTGATTTGAAGTTATATGGGTTTGAGAAATTGAAAATGAGTTGGATTGTTCTGAAAAATTATTTACAAACCCATCTGTTTAACACTATTTTTTTTTCTTATTCATTTTATGCAATCAGATACTAGATGGTAAAAATGAAGTCGGAATTCCTGTGTGTGTGTGTGTGTGTGTGTGTGTGTGTGTGTGTGTGTGTGTGTGTGATGATGATGATGATGACGATTCACATCCAGTAAGACCGAATTGGTCTATCAAACCTTAAGAGGGTAAGTGATTACTTGCGATTCTTTAGAATTTTGTTTCTGTGCTAAAAAAGCATTAAGAGAAATTTTCCAAGATCACCATAGTTTTGTTGAGTTAAGAGGTTAGGAAGGTTGGTAGTGTGACAAATATTTTGAAAATGAGATCTAATGTGTTTAGGCTGGACAATATAAGAGAAAGTGTTTTTCATCTTCAACCTTCCTAGTGTCACAAAAATGACACACTTTTTCATCCCATGACATTTTAGAATTTGACCAACTCCCAATTTTATTATAAAACTCGTGAGAATTTGTTTTCATCTTAACAATGCTTATTTTTTATTTATATATATAAACGATATTGTAATGTTTATTTATATAATAAAATTTTGAGAAACAACAAGTTTATTATATTATACAATTTATGGAAATGAAGATGAAAAAGAAAGACTTGGTGTATTGCTTTTCGTTGGAATTCCATATTATCAATATTGAAATGAAGATGAAAAGAAAGACTTGATGTATTGCTTTTCGTTGGAATTCCATATTAGTGATAAGACTTTCTTTTTTAATTTCTCTAAACAAAGATGTTGGACCTGAAAGGTTCCCTGGCCTATCACTTTCTATGATATAGAAACTTTCATAATGAATTAATAATATGTTTGAATTTTGAAATAATATGGATCAGCTTAAATAATAATTCAAATTTAATCTCAACTTCAATGTGTTAGATGCTTTCAAATCCAATTGAAAGTAAGGTTGAAACGGAACTATTCACGGATTGAGGATTAACACACTGAAAAGTAAATGAACTATAAAGTAATGAAAATAAATTAGAATTATATAAATGAAAATTTAACAGTATTAGTTAATTAAAATAATTATTCAAATTTTATTTAATCTTTTTAAGTGAGTAAGTTGTTCTCTTTTTTAAAAACAAATTACAGAGAGCTTAATTTATATAATAACCATTTAAATACTCTCCAAGTGAGTTGCTTCTTATTTTAAGTGTTATTTAATTGTGATATAAAGATTATTATCCCCGCTTAATTATATAATTTTTTATAAATATGATTAGATTACAAAATAGTTTAACAATTTATGCTTTAATTAAAATGATTTTGCTTTCGATAAAATTATTATTCATCCCCTTTATTTGCCTCTTTGCCTCTCAAGAGCATTGTAATTCATCTACCTAATTTTTTATGGAATTAGATAATTAGATATTGTCATTTCATTTTTAACATAGGGATGTTTTGATTTTTTATTAACTTTTCTTATTTCTTAAAATTACAATGTTTTTGCCCATTTAATCGCATGATTTTCATTACTGGATCACATGATTTGATTTTTATTATTCATCTATTATCCCTTTTTTCTGAGGCGTCTTTAATTCTAAATAAAGAGATAGCCTTTATTACTGGATCACATGATTTTTATTGATATGTTATCTGTTTTTGTTAGGCATCTTAATTTTAAAGACAATAATAATCTATTTAAAGACAATAGGACGGATTTAGACCAACATAGGTGAATAAACATAAATACAAAAATTTAAAAATAGAAATACATTTAGAAAAGACTATAAAATTCGGTAACTACAATTGAAATATAGAGGTGTTAGGGAGAAATTAATTAATTTTAAATTTTTATATTACTTAGTTAAGAATGTATTTATCTTAATAATTAATATTTAGTATATTTTTTAAAGAGGTTGGATTTAATGGTGAAAAGCAAGGAATTTTTCATCATTAAACTTTATTAAACAAGATTCGATTCTTTTACACCCAAAGATATCATATTAAATAATATCGTGACTCTAAATATTTATATCTTTTTTGTCCCCATGCAACCAAAGAATAAAAAAATGAAGATAAAAATAGATGCTTCAACGTTTTTCACCTCTTTTCTAACAATTGCAGATTTGCTTATCACCACAAAGCCCAAAGGCCCTTCTGTCATGTTTCTCTTCGATAATTAGAAACACAGTCCCAATGGCCCAATTTACATTTATTTAAATTTAAGAATAAATCATTATAATTAATTTTTTAATTCATATAAAAATAAATTATAAATTTATTTTATTTTAAATTTATTAAATATGATGAAGAATTAAGTTTATTGAAGTGAAAAAATTTCTTAAATTTTTATTAAAAAAAATTACATATTTAAAAAATGTATTCCATCAAAAATTCATAATTAATAGAAATATATAAATCCAAAACAATTGCATTATATAAAAAAATCAATCCATCAAAATTTCATATATCCAAAATTAATATAAATTCATGAATGTGCCAGCAGTCTATTCCCAACCTCCACGAGTCCAAACAAGATATCTACGACAACCATCTGGCAGAGAATATAGTCCTGCACGAAATAGTATAATGAAAACCTTCCACATTGGCCTCCATCTAATGTTGCACGGCGGCACATGGTCTTGACCATCCCGCTCTATCTCCACAGCAAATTCTCATTTCTGGTGATCGGCACTCGACTCAGCCAAGAGCCCATGAAACTGGCTTGGTCGCAGTTGTTGTTGGGCGCCTGGAAACCCGATTCCAGAGGTATAAAATCCTTTGCATGCTAACAAAAATCTAATCACAAAGAGAATTATCTATGTCTTTTATGTGAATCAATTCAACAAAGCAATGTATTATATTACAAACAGAAGCAGTCATAATGAAAAACATAAAAAAAAATCATTACGATATAACAAGCGACATGTTGATGTTTCAGGGTGATTCAATTGTTTTTTCATAATTTCATAAGGTTGAGAGTTTGCATGAAACAAGGAATCATGATGAAAAATAGTTTAATATGACATTCATTGAACTTTCCCACTACATTCGCTTATAACACACATGACCCCTAAATACCCTTTCTAGGGATAGGGCATCAAAATTTTGCTTACTCAAATCATCTTGAATCATCTCTCCAAGATGATTCATCCTCTTCCACTCGCTCATAGCTTTCAAATGGTTGTTACCAGGTTTTAATCTGAGCCATGGTTTGCAAACTATGGCTTCTTGAAGTCCTTCGAGTGTTCGTTGGTTGAGGGCCATGTGGCGCCCACGTCGACCAATCTCATTTGTACCATTTCCAAGTCCCTAGCTCCCATAGGGATGGTCCATCCACCGTCCAAACCAACAGTAAGACTTAATCCTCATCTAACACATAGATAAAGGAGAATTCATTGTTTGACACTTCGGCACTAAACATCCCTTTTCTTTCTTGCACGCATGTCCTCCGAAGTCCTGAGTTCCTGAAGGATCCTGGAATATCGCCACGTGACTCCGACCTTCGGGTCCTTCGCCATTCCCACGACGCTACATCCCAAACCCCCAAAGTCCCAAAATCTGAAACTTCCAAAGAGTCCACTCTCGCACGGGGGTGACGTACTAGATGTGACGGTGAATAAAGGTGGGTCCCGAATACTCCTACCGCCACATGGACCAAACAGGGAATTTCTAGAGATGACATGCGGCAAGGCAGATAGGACACGTGGCCCCTATAGTGGGTGACATGTGTCACGTCTTAATGGGCACGTAGGGTTGGTGTAATGCCCGGATCAAGGTGACACATGGCACGTCAAACATGGGTCCACGTGACCCTGGGTGACGTCAACATACCACATCACCCCGGATTGATTGCCTTCCAAGTCCTTTGATCTTACAGTCATGGTGTGTCCACGTAACCCCTAGATCTACGGCCTTTGTTGCTTCGTAACTTTGGCATTCAGGGAATTTGTGGTGTGACTCCCTCCTTGCTCACGGAGTGGTCAATGTCGGGCTGACCTTGGTATAAATCCAACGACCAAGGAAGATCCTAAAGGATCCCTAGATCTACGGTTCTCATTACTTCGCAACTCCAGCCTTCGGGGGTTTCGGTTTTATGGCCGCTTCACTCTCCCGAAGTAGGACTTCGTTGAAGCACCATACGCAGGTCCCTCCTCTGGCAGATTGGATGGTTAAGAGGGGTTCTTAATGAACTCCCTAGATCCACGGCTCTCATCACTTCATGACTTTGGCATTCAGGGAGTTTGATGATATATCATCCTTGTTCTCACGAAGTGGGACTTTCTCGAAGTTACCTCGGCATGGATTCAGCGGCTAAGGGAGCTCTCGAATACTCTCATATTGGTGGTTCACTTTACTTCGTGATAACTGAATGGATCAAGGTTTAATGGTGGGGCAAGTCTATCTGTCCTAGATGAGGAAACCGCCAAGCGTCAGTTAACCTTGTGGGTAACCATAACTATCAGTTTCCTTCTACCAATTTATAAATGGTAGGTTCGAAACACTCCAGAGCTCCGAACTGTCAGAGTTATGAAGCCAGAAGACTTAACTTTTTCCGGGCCCAGCGTAGGATTCCCAAACCTTGGTCATATGGGTCCTTTGGAAAATCTTGTGGGCTACATGCTAATGTTATTGGATAAATTGGTGAATTTGGACATAAACTAATCTCCCTAGATCTACCTGGATCTAGAACAAAACAAGACAGGACATGACACTTTCCCTAAGTTATAATCATTGAATTTACCACCAAAGAAGGAATGGATGACATACCTTTATATATTGTTTCCTTATGTCTTTGTTGTCCTTGCTTCGCTCCGGTGCTCTTGTGAGATCAAATCTGCAATGACACAAACCAACCAAAGTGAAAGGAACAATAGTAGATTCAATGAAAACCTAAACATGTGATCAAGGAGTCATGTAATAAAATGCTAATGATTTTATGGGAAAGAAACATGTCACCGTATTATATTAAGTAAAAGTGGAAGATACAACCAAACTGCCTTGATGTCGCAAGTTCCCTTTCAGCGGTCCTTTGTTCCAACACACACATACACTTGCTCTGAATTTGTATGAATATGGTCCACAAAAGCTTGATGGACAAATGGAGACCTCAAGCATTAGTTGCAACAGGATTCTTCACACAATCTTCAGCCTATTCTTTCAGTAATTCCTTACTCAATATTACTTCCCCTTTTCCATGAAAAACCTATCATTATATAGGAGAAGGAGAAGTGGTTAAAGAGATGAGGATGATCCCACCAAATCAGAGAAGCCAGTAGGTTCACAAGCATATGGATGCCACCTCACATTCTAGAAGATCCTCCTTCTAGAACCTTCATGAACTTCTTCCTTTCTTTAGCTTTCAAACGTCGTCGCACCTTGCCTATATAGAAGCCTGCGGAAAACCTGCGAGCCAGGTATAGAGCAGCCTACGGAAATCAAGCATTTCCGCACTATGTATTACTCCTAGCCTGCGGACTTCTTCTAAAAACAAGCCTTGTAGAGGAAGAAATTAGTTATTTTTCTCATGCAAAAGATCCTTTTGAGAGCCTGAACACATGCTTATAGAATCATCATCAGGGTGACCAAAATAATGTGTAACAGAATGCCCCCCAAAGTATGAGTCTAGAACTCGTGACAGCCGAAATACTTTGTAAAATGTGTGTGTGTGTCAGGAACAAGGAGCGCAACGATCGGGAACCTGCAAACAATCAAGTATCTGCACAATATTATATCATTTATGAGAGAGGCATTCCCATGCTCAAACTAAAAGTGATTTCAATCATAAATGTCAGTCATGGCCACCAATTATACACTATGGATCCATGTCATCAAGATTCTACATAGCCACTTGGAATACACTATGGATCTATGTACTAGAAATCTCAAATTCAGACATAGCCACGAGACATACACAGTGGATCTATGTGTCAATACAAATCATAAATACTCCATCGCAACCTGGACCAAAATGATGAGATCCGGGATCTTCAATCCCGTCATCTGTAAGTAAGAATATGGCCATGCGATTATAGGTGTTGAAGTCGAACATGGTAGAAACCACTTGATTACCAGTCATTGATGAAAATCATTAACAAGCACGAGGAAAATCAACATTGATGTCAATGACTCCCAAGGTACCTTAGTACAATCCAACGAATGCAAATAAATGAGTTGAGGTCGAACACTCAATGGAATCTTCCGATCAGGGACCAATGATGTGAATCCACTGTCGAAAGCGAAGAAACCTTCCATTGAGGCATGCAGGCTCTAAGGTACTAAATGATTTCTAAGTCTTGTTCCCGGATGATGAGTTGAAGTCGATAGGAAAAGACTCGTCACAGGAGGGCCTTGTTGTATCCCCAATCAATGACATGAAATAACTAACAGATTTAGGGTAGATCAAAGTATGAAAATGATTTGAAATTGACACGGGGAAGGCTAACATGGTAGGAATTGGCAATTGCAGATGGCCGACTCGAAGAGGGCTTGTTTGGACTTCTCTTGAACATATGAATGACATGACAATGGTCTTGGCAGCATTGACTCAAAGACGACCCAATATATGAACTTGCAGAAAGTCAGACGAGAGACAAATGAATTTCCCAACCTAGATTCAAATGATGAAGGGGGGTGTCATATTCAAGAGCGACTATTACTGCCACTAACACAAATACAGAGACACGTTTCTTTCCCAAATTTTCCCCCACCATTTATGGCGAGTACCTCTTTATTTTTACGCAAGCTTGAGGAGGATAACATATGCTTGTTGATGTAAGCTCATCCTTCGGACGAGTCCCTCGAAGTATGTTTAATGAACCCTAAGAATGAGTGGTTCGGTCTCGTATGGGTCTTTCGATGCTTGTTTAATGAGTCCAAAGATAGAAAACTCTGCGGTTTTTCATGTTTATAGAGTCTGAAAAAACTTAAAGAGAACTCTCCCAGTTCCTTTTTCATAAATTAGTTCGATGAGGCCGAAAAAGTGATAACCTACTACTCATCGAACGTTTTCTTCAAATAATTTTACGAGTGTGAAAATAACAAGGTCGCTCGGCAATATTTTTGTTTTTACAGAGCATGAAAAGAGCTTAAAGGATACTCCATGAGTTTCATTTTTTTTTGTGTTACCATAACGAGTACGAAAAGACGACAAAATTATACTCGGTTGCATTCTCATAGATTTTCGAGCACAAGAACGAACAAAGACTAGGCTCAAGGTTTTTCTGAAAAACCCTAAAAATTATATGCATATGTGACAAACAGAAAAACAAATCACGAAAGAATATCCACACTTCATTGTTCAGGATCCTAGTTCCTTCATCTGCAAAGAAACAAAATACTCACAAGACCATTAGACCTTTAGGTTTTGATAAAATGCATTTGAATAATATAAAATATTAATAGAAAAAAGTAAAAAGTGAAAATAAATAGGGGTAAAAACTCTTTTTACTATTTCATTTGCATTTTGCCCAAAACTTGCCTAGAAACCCTATTTTTACCTCAGACTTCAGTTGTCAATTGCGGGAGGAATGGGTGACCATTCACCAAACGGATTCCATTAAAACGGTAATCTCCTTGTCCTCTTTCTTTTCAATGGATTAAATTTCATTGTTATCGGTTTTAAATGGATTTTTGAGTTAAGTTTTAGGCCAGTAGGCGCGCGCTGGGGTTGTCGCAGGTGACCAGTATTGGGACCTGCGGAAACCAATGATTTCTGCAAGCGCCCTGTAGCTCACCTGTGGAAACCCCGCATTGTGCGTAATACTCTGCCTGCGGCAGCCGCAAATCAAAAAAATTGTGCATGCGTTTAGCCAATAAAAACTTTCCAAAGCAGCAAATGAGGATTCTAACTTTCCTTAATGTCCCAATGCAGGTTATTAATCATCAAAAATGTTGGAGTGGAGGGAGAGGGAGAACGAAGACGATGATCATGATGCCTTGAATGAACCGGACACTATAAATTCTCTCCAACAATGTGGGCTACTGAAATTATTTAAAATCCAGGGCACGAGGGCCCAACTGAGGCTACTGGAGTATCTAGTCCACATGTGGGATGTGGACCAGTAGGTGTTTCATGTGGGTGCCCACGTATTATCCTTAGATATCGAGGATATATATTTCTTGACGGAGTTATCTCATCGTGGGTCTCATGTGACTTTGACAGGAGGTAGAGGTGATGGTCTACCAATGAGCGAGTATCTTTGTCGATACTATTATTCTGAGGCAAAGAGACGCAAGGGAAAAGTTGTTATCAAGGGTGTCTGGGATTTACCCCTCTTGACTATTATTTTTACCATTGCATGTATGGCGAGGAGTGCATCTCCTCACATGGCCCTCCAAAGATATTTTTAATATGCAGTGGAGTGCATGGAACCTTGGGTGTTCAACTGGAGCGACGGAGTCCTTCGCAGCATGAAGACACATCTAACAAAATGCAAGAAGGGGGACCTGAAACAATTTGGGTATGGGTCTATTTTAGTGTCTTTCTTCCTAGAGAGGGTCCCCCATTTACATTTATAGGTAGAGTGGGGTTTACCGGCTCCATGAGATCCAAGGATGAAGAGGTGGTGCAACCTCATGGCTCAGCACGTAGTGGGCCCCATCATCAAATACAATGATGCATTCTTCAACTAGTTGAGGCCTGATCCAGGTGGATATCGATGGTCACCCACCTTTTTCAAATGGCTCAAAACAGTTTTCTGGCATTTTTGGCAATTTACTATTTTTAGCATGTTTTAACTTCAGGGGCCATTTTGAGGGTCCAAATAAAGGTTTTTTGAGAATGAGGTTCTCAATGATAGTCGAAGGAATCATTGAGCCCCCAAAATGAATCTCCTCAACGATACCTTTCCAACGAGCTATCACACGCCTAAAACGGAGATCGTATGCAAAAGTTACGACCCCGGGAAGTTGATACACTCACTTACCCAAACGGGGCCCACATGAATTTTGGCGCTTCATCTCCTAGGGTTAGGTTTTTGGATGTCTAGGGTTTTTGGCATTCCTGCTTATTGTAAAAATGCCTTCAGAGCCTCATTGTAATCATCTTCTGGTGAATGCGAGTAGTTGTCACATCTCTTCTCAGAGATAAGCTGCCACCATTATATCGAGTCTTTCACTCTGTATTTTACAGTCTCTGTACATTTATTTCATTAATAGAAATTGTGTATTACTGTATATATGTGTTTATGGTTGCATCTCTGATATATTTATGTTATATTATTGAGTATATGCGATATCTCTGTGCATTTCTTTATTATATCTCCGATCTCATTTCATGCCGAAAATAATCTGGATCAAGGCCTCAGATCCTGATAGTGGAAAATTATGCATATGTTGGGTTGGATTTCAGAGGTGACCCTGACTTGGTTCTACCTGAGGGATTTCAGTGGGTAGAATTAGGAAAGAAAAACGTTTTTTCATTTTGTAATGTTTTTGTAAATTTTAAAATATAATATGTTTTTTATGCTTTCAATCTGATGACTAATCAAAATCTTTTGACAATGCAAATGTGGGGCCACACCGGCCTCCGGGTACATCCCCTATTTAGAGACGAGGGGAAGAAGTTGTGGTTGCAGGATGGGATGTTTGTGACTATGAGGCAATCGAGCAGAACCTAGAGGGATTGACCGCAGATATCCCAGACATTTCCATCGATGATATTCTGAGACGTTGTCAGCGTCATACTGTAGGTGTATCTGGTTCACTCAATCAACTACTTTGTAGGGTAGCACGGGCAGTAGTGTGCTACTGTGAGCAGCATCCTTGATGTTATTTTTTATATGAAGCCAAGTGCTTCTCATTTTGATATTTTTGGTCTTTGGATGAAAACACTTTTTTTTGTAAAACACTTTTATCGTTATATATATACATGAGGCTTCTACTGGATTACTTGCTTTAATGTGAATTGTCGTTGGATTTACATGTGTCTCAAATTTCTGTTTAACACATAATTAGCTAATGCATCTATTAATTTATTTATTCATCTAGGAATATGTTGATATTCAATGTAATTGAAATAACATTCCAAGAGGCGAATTCGTAGATATACCCATAACAAAGTAGGACTTCGGATAGCATATGCATTGTTTAGCTGTAGTACCACTAACTATGAATCAAGTCGTACAACCAGGTGACAGATTCCAAGTGAAATAGCATCGGTCAACAATTCAATGATTGCACTATATTCCGCGATATTGTTAGTTGCACGACCGAGGCAAACACTGTGTAGACTGATTAACTCGTTCATAGGTGCATAGATTGCCCAAGAAACGGATGTTAAGTTCTGAGTACTACGAATAGCGCCATCGGCGAAGCCAATGTGGGGTAGTGAAGACACCGACATCTGGAAACCAAGCACAATGCAAGGTAAACAGCTGGGGGTCGAAACCAAATAGCGAAAAAGCACACACAAGTGGCACACAAAAGTATGATACAATAAAAATACAAGAAATCATGCAAAGATAACCTAAGCATAATACTTCTTAAAGTAAAGCCCATTTCTGGGTTCACTCTAAGGAATTCCATTATAATCTACTAACGCATAGTCGCCCTTCTCCAACACTCATTTGATGATATAAGGGTCGTGGCACATACCCTCAAATTTTCTATCCCCTAGTAAAACACGATCTTGTTCATAGAGGAGAACAAGATCACCTTCGAAGAAAACATGCGGCTTGACATGTTTGTCGTATTGGTCTTTTACGCGTTTCTTTTGGGTTTCAATAACCAGGGTGGCATCATGATGGGTTTCGTCTAATTGAATCAGATACAATAGACTTTCTTCCTCGATAGAGGTGTTTGGGAGAATTTCAACGGCTAGCTTCAAAGATGGGATCTCACATTCAATCGGCAGGACATCTTCGATACCATACACCAACTGAAAAGGCGTCAATCCTGTGGCAGACTTCATGGATGTCCAATAGGCCCATAATGTTGAAAATAATATCGCGTGCCAACTTGTCTTATGAATTCCTATTATATGTTGAATCATAGTGATCATAAGTAGGGGGTTTAGTTTTCATGACAAAGACCCAACTTTTCGGTAAGCTCAAACATCATGAAATTTCGAAAATGGCTACCGTGATCAGTGACGATAGGTTGCGGGATTCCAAATCGTGTGATGATATGATTGAATATGAATAGGGTTGTGGTTTTTCCGATATTATCGAATGTAGGCATCGCCTCGGCCCATTTCATGAAATAATCCATGTCTATGATGATGTATCCATGCCCCACGGCCGAGTGAAGGTTACATGTCATGAAATCAATGCCCCATTTTGTGAAAGGTCCAACAGAACACTTATGGATGGCAGTTATACAGTCTTTAAACAAAGAAGGCCAGAAGTACCCTGCTCATAAGATCTTTTGGGCAGTGGCATACCCATACATATGACCACCACATGCTCCAGAGTGGAATTCATTCAAATATTTCTCAGCCTCATCGAAGGTGAGACAACGTCGGAAAATAGATTCAACACCACGGCGATAGAGAGTGTCACCGAGAATTATGTATTTATGGGCTTGATACCGTATGCGACAACAGTATGTACTAGAGAGGGAGGGCCGGAAAGTTTGAGTCTAGAGATAAATCATAATATATCCATACCAAGCATCATCAGAATTGATCAGAAAAAGGGATTCATCATGTAAGGAATCCTCTGCCACATTTTCTGTCTCAGTGGAGGGAAGGTCACATATCAATTCAGAAAATACCAAAGATTTCTTAGAATTAGCATGTTCAAACTCTAAGTCAAACTCCTGGAGAATTACTATCCATTTGGAGTACTTGCCCCCTAGCAATTGGCGTGTAAGGATATGCTTCATAGGGTTGCAATCAGAAATAACAGTGGTCTTGTGTAGTAGGATATAGTGACGAAAACATTTGACAGCTTGAATAGTTGCCAAGGCTAGTTTTTCCACATGTAGGTATTTGGCCTCGGTAGTCGTGAGAATCCAAATCAAATAATAAATTACATGTTCGTCGTGTGAATCATCCTCTTGGACTAAAACCATGGCAATGGTAGAGTCCAAAGCGGAAAGGTAGAGGAAATAGTCTTGACTATAATCTGGTGGGAAAAGTAGTGGTGTTCGTGTTAGGGAAAGTTTCAAAGCTTTGAAGGCTTTGTTGGCAGTCATGTCCCATATGAATTTGTAACCCTTCTTCAACAGTCAAGTAAATCCTAGCATTAACTCAGCGTAGTTGGGAATGAATCGACGCAAAAAGTTTGCCTTCCCTTGCAAACTTTGGAGTTGGCGTAGTGTAGAAGGAGGAGGTAGATTAAGGATGTCCTCAACCTTCAAAGGATCCACCCTAATTCCATAAAGTGACACAATAAAACCCAGAAGTCTACCGAACTCCATACAAAAAACACATTTGTGTGGGTTCAAATGTATACGATAGTAACGACAGCAAAGAAAAATGGCTCAAAGATGACCCGGGTGATCTTTGCAGTGCATGGAATGGGTCGGTAGATCATTGAGATATGGTTGTACGATTTGCTTGATATCGTGAAAAGCATAAGACATGACACGTTGAAAAGTTGCACCAATGTTCTTCAAACCGAAAGGTAGTTTTCGGTAGGCGAGGGTACCTCGAGGAAAAATGAAAGCAGTTTTGTGTTGATCTGTGGGTAAAATGTTAATTTGATTATAGCCGAAGAAACCATCCATTAAAGAGAATATTTCACTCCCGTCGCAATCATCGACGATCTGGTCAACGAAGGGGGTTGGAAAGTTGTCCTTGGGACAAGCTTTATTAATGTCCCTATAATCGACGCATACACGGATCGTGCCTTGTTTTTTATTAACCGGAACTAGATTGGATACCCAATCAGTTAAAGCCACAGAATAGCTAAAGCCAGCCTTGAAAAGTTTTTCAACTTGGAGTTTGATAGCGGCAGCTTTACAGGGGTGGACTGGGTGAAGTCTTTGTCGAACAGGTTTAGCATCCAGATAGGTCTTAATTTCATGTACAATGATATCAGGGTCAATACCCGGCATCTCTTCGTAGCTCCAAGCGAAACGTTACGGAAATATTGAAAAATAGCTTTATAAGTGACAACTTTGTTATCGGAACAAGCGGCTCCGATGTGAACATTTTCAACAACTCCAGGCTTAATGGATATGTCAAGAGGAATGTTGGGTGAAATGTTACTCAGGTTCCCTTCATATAACACATCGTGTGTGGACTCAGGAATAGAAGAAATGACAACAACGGTCGACGAAGTCGAAATCCATTGGTAACTCTCTAAGGTGTGTTGTTCCAGGAATACTATGGAACGATGATGTCCATCATCCCAGGGGGTGTCTTCCATAGACATAAGAGACATAATCATCTCGTCGGTAGGAAAAATCATGTGAAATGGATCGAGAGATGAATCACAAAGAGAGGGAGTGGAAGGGGTTGTCGATTGGATGGTTTGATAAGCCGACTCAACCGAACTTAAAGGCATTTGATCACCATAGCGAAGATAATCACCGGGGTCAGGTACTATCCACGGGTCATGAGACACGGGGGTTTCGTGAACAGAGGTGGAAATCATGTTGATTGAGGCGAAAAAAGGAGGTGGAATATCAGGTGGTGGGATTGGGAAAAGTACCCATCAAAGTTGAATCTTTTAGTAGACCCACACCGACATTCTCATACCCAGGAAGTGTCTTTGAAATAAAGGGTACGTTCCTAGTATGGGAATCAGAGTTGAAAAATGCCAGCTGGTCTACTGTAATGACTTTTCCCTGGTGTGGAAAACGTACTACACGGAAAAGGATAGACACAACTGCGCGCATAGAATCAATCCTGCTATGGCCAAGTAAGAGGTTATAATCGAGAGGTGCATCAAAGACCTCAACTTCAACATTGACCGATTTGCCTTCCAACATAATAGACAGTGAGGTAAGTACACCGTAGGGTTTAAATTAAGAGCCATTAAAAGCCTTAAGTGTGTTGTGTGATTCAGTGAGGGGAGGAGAGCCAATGACTTTCCAATAGGAAAAAGACATTATGCACGTCGAGGCACCCTCATCAATAATGGTTCTACAGATATTCTTGTTCTCGGCAAGACCTTGTATCTGAAACACTAGCTGAGGGGGTAGCCTTGGAATGTGATCTTCTAGGTCAAAAATTATCAAATTCATATCCGTAGGATCAATTCCACCAATAGCCTTTAACAATGACTTCTTTTGAGTGGGACAACTTTGAAGGACTTTGAGAGTTGACATCGCGGAGGATGCTTGTGCAAGATCTTCTACAATACTGTAGTTCTGAGCAGCATGTGCATGACGATTAAAGGCAGAGTTTCGAACAACACCCTTTGGAGGAGGGCGTAGAAATGTATCAAGACCCAGTCATTTGAGATGAAGAGGACCGTTGGGGGGTGAAGTTGAGGGAGGCAGTTGTACCAACGAAGGTGGTATATCGTCAAATTTCTCCTTTGAGGGAGAGTAATATTTGGCCCGAGTAGTAAGTGCAACATCGTTCTTTTTTGAATCACCAGTACACATAAGGACATAGGAAGTAGTGGAAGGGGAAGGTTGATCATGAATGACCAATTGGGACTGATGTTGAGAAGGGAAAGGTTGGGACAAAATGGCAAGTGTGGGAGGCTTCGCAGTCCCTTGAAGGAACTTAGTGACCTCAGCACGTCTTGGACAATCTTTCGTGTAGTGATCGTCACCACAAATAAGGCAAGGATATCTCAGTTTACGCTTATCCTTATCATCCGCGGGTTGTGTTTTATCCTTTTCAGATTGCAGATTATTATTTTTATCCTCCTTATTCTTACCCTTTCCTTTTTTAGATTTATTTTTGCCGGCAGGGGTAGATTGAACGGAGTTAACCTCAGAAGTTTTGTCAATGGAAGGAGTAGGAGTCAGAGAAATTTGAACATTAGAAGCAGTAGATTTGGGATTGTTGTGAGAGGCTTGTGTATATTGAGGTTGAGCATGGAAGGTGCCAATCACACCATCAGCTGCATGAGAAGCGGTAGGGGTAGTTGAGGTAGTGGTGGTAGAAGGATGAGGAGCATCAAGGAGAAAGTCATAAAGAGTGCACATTTGCAAATAAACGAGATCTAGGTACTGAGCACGATTGATTGCCTGCTCTTCAGTGACAACTCCACCCATGGAAATGTCACAAGAAATTTTATTCACGAATGATTTGGTGAACCATTCCACCAATAACTGATCAGGAAGGTCAGGTTTGATCAAACGCGTCTTCTTCACCACTCATGGATGTGATCGGAAATATGAGTGGTTGAATTTTGCTTAAAGGAACTCAAAATCTCGGTTCTTGTTTCATAGCAGATTGGAAAATGGTAATGTGTGAGGAAATCCATGGCTAGGTTATTAAATTCGGTGAAGAAGCCTCATGGTAATTCTATATACCACTTTGCATCTGAACCCGTAAGAGTTCATTGGAAGAGTCATAACCGAATGGATTCGTTCATCAAAGAGTTGGACGAACACCAAAGGCGAAAAGTCATAACATGGTTGTTTGGGTCTTCTCCTAGTTTACCGTCAAATTTGGGAATGTCGGATGGTAGCTTGGCCAGTATAACGAGACAATGGGGAGAATGTAGGACAGGGTCATTCAAGATTCTAGACAAGTCGGGTAGATCCAAAGTGGCTAAAAAGGGTAATTTTCTATTCACGTGAGGGTATTGGTGACTTTAGGGAGGGAGTCATGTCGGTATACCAGTAGGACCGTAAGTAGTCTGCATGTGAGGCGAAGGTCCTGACATATTCAGACGTGAGTGTGGAGGCATGTAGCCCATAGGGTTGTACTAATTAGGGATGCTCCCTTGGAAAGGGACACTAGAATGAACGTTCGAACCCCAAATGGGATTGGAAGAACCGAGATATGACTGGCCCGAACTAGGGGGTATGAAAGAGCTAACTTGAGGTTGTTTCCCCCCAGATGATTATGGATTTCCCTCGATGATAAGGTTCTGATACTAGGCTAG
Organism: Picea engelmannii; assembly: GCA_009831015.1. Lineage (NCBI taxonomy): Eukaryota > Viridiplantae > Streptophyta > Pinopsida > Pinales > Pinaceae > Picea > Picea engelmannii. The sequence goes on along the minus strand of ML777217.1, from coordinate 2,254,869 downwards.
TGAGTCTGGTATGTTCTGTTCATAGGGTGGATTATAACCTCCAAGCAGAGGTTGTCCTCCAAGTGAGGATTGTGTCCCAATTTGAGTTTGACCCTCAAACTGAGTTTTCCCCCCAGGGTTATATTACCCTCCAACAGAAATCTGGTAACCATCAGTGAATGACTGGGTAGTGCCTCCAATTGCATTGGAGCCACTTGGGCCAGATCCTCCCATAAAAGGTGGATAAGACCCTCTGGATATGACCTGGGAAGGTGTCGGAACGAAACCAGAAGTAGCATTGTACCCAGGATGAATGAAAACTCCAGAAACTCTGGATGGAACCTGGGTAGGAATGGGGATAGAAGTATTCAAAACATTATACCCAGGAGGAACTGACGGGATAGGTCTAGACGAAAGTGGTGTACCAATGGGATCTTGGGTAACCACCGTATTCCCAGTGGGAATAGTCCTAGCATGTGGGACCATTGTAGAATGGGCCATATGGAGAGAAATAGTAGAGCTAGGACCAACTCACTGTGTGTCTGAAACCACGGGGATATATCTAGTTGTACCAGCAAAGTGATCTAGAGGTATCATGTAGGTCACAGATGTTTTGGGCAGTTAGGAAACGACGGGTATGGAAGGACCTGCCCCTGAGTTGTAAAGGGGATTCCCTGTTCCAAGGCCTGAATGGGGTCCAGTCGGTATTCCATAAGTGTAAACAACAAGTCCTTCATATGAATTCAGTCGGAGAATGCATCTCTCGTATCCAGGAGGCATGTGGAAAGCCTCTAGAGAATCAAAAACAATTCGGAAACTTTCTAAAGAGGTGGAACCTTCCTCTTACGATGTTACAGTGTCTTGGACCTCACTTTGTTGAGGAAATCCCTCCAGTGAATGAGGGGGTAGAGGGAGATAATCCTCCATATTTTCCAAAGGAAGTTCCTGGACCCTACGCGAACGGCGTGGAGGGTCGATGTTGGCCGAGCCAAATATTTTACGCAAAAAATCTATGGCCAACTATGAAAATAAAAGGCACTCACTAATAAAATCTAAGAATCAAACCAAGCAAACAAACCTTCTTACTTCGAATTCACTAGTTGGTGATGAAATCCAACGTTGTGAATTCAAGGCAAGAAGGGGTTGGGATAGAGCGGGTAGAAAAGTTACGTTAACGACCTGCTTAACGGACTTACACCCTGGTACAAGCTCCCACACATAATTATGGGTATACCCTCGAAGGAGCCCGAGTGAGTCTAGCCAACGTCGGTTCCAGGTACTGTGAAGACTTGCCCCTCCACAGTCACCTCATGTAAGACCCTAAGAATATAGGAAAATAAGGCTACCAAGAACAACAATGATTCCTGGGGAAACAGTCGACAATCCAATCCACGCGCAAAGGCAGGGTATCTAGCCTGAAATCAACTTGAGAGGCTTCCACTCATCATTGTGGGTATACCATTCAAGAGACCCCCATAATATGTGCAATATCTACACCGAGACCAACAAAGCAGGGTGAGTAACTCTGCCAGTCTCAATGAGACCTCAGGTTTGACCCTTATGTAAGAAGGGCTTCCCAGGACAAAATATTGCAAATGGATTTGAACACTCCCTATCACAAGATTCTATTGTGTGTTTTGTGATTTGGAGAGTGTGTCTCACAGCCTATTCCAAAGCTCTAGCCTAGCTAATGTTGGTGTAAAATATCCCTAGAAAATAAAAGTTACTAATTGAGTTATAGATTTTGCAATGTTTTTTAGAGGTTGTTGTTTACTCAAGAGGGAGACAGAAATGAAACCAATGTTGTGGAAGACCTTGACCCAATAATATGCAAATAGAGATGAATGATGCAAACTTTTCGTTCAATGAAATCTATCTACGGTAGGGAGAAGGTGTTTTTCCGGAATGATGTAAGCTACGAAATGTAATTTCTTTTCCTTGAATGAACAGAATTCCAAACAATTGTAAGCAATGAAATTTCTCAATTTTCTCTTCTTAAAAAAAATTCTTTGAATGCAAACAACTTTTTTATGTATGATTACTTAAAAGAATAAATGACTTTAAAGTCTACCTTTCCAAAACCAAATCAGGGGTATAACTAAGAAAGGGCAATTAATCAAAGAAGATCCTTGCCGTTGTCGCAACCTAACAGTAGGTTACAATGTGGAAATCAAAAGTTTATGCAGGCTAGCTATGGGTAGATCACGGAAAGTCCACACTGAGATAAACACTGAGGGTGCGGAAATCAAAATTTTATGCGGGTTGTGTATGGGTACAGTGTGGAAGTGTTTGTAAACAAAATAAATTTGGAAAGAGGACAAAGGGGTCTAAGTGAAATTTCAAATCCAGAGAGTCTGGATGGATGCCCCACATACTCAGAGACTGAAATAAAGTGAAAAAGGGTAAGCTAAAAGAAAATGTCCAACAAAAAACCACAAACAAGTCGTATTCCCCAGTGGAGTCGCCAATTTTGTTATTGGATAAATCGGTGAATGCGAACATAAACTAATCTCCCTAGATCCACCTGGATCTAGAACAAAACAAGACAGGACGTGACGGTTTCCCTAAGTTATAATCATTGAATTTACCACCAAAGAAGGAATGGATGACATGCCTTTAGATATCGTTTCCTTATGTCTTTGTTGTCCCTGCTTCGCTCCGGTGCTCTTGTGAGATCAAATTTGCAATGACACAAACCAACCAAAGTGAAAGCAACAATAGTAGATTCAATGAAAACCTAAACATGTGATCAAGGAGTCATGTAATAAAATGTTAATTATTTTATGGGAAAGAAACATGTCACTGTATTATATTAAGTAAAAGTGGAAGATACAACCAAACTGCCTTGATGTCACAAGTTCCCTTTCAGTGGTCCTTTGTTTCAACACACACATACACTTGCTCTGAATTTGTATGAATATGGTCCACGAAATCTTGATGGAAAAATGGAGACCTAAAGCATCAGTTGCAACAGGATTCTTCACAGAGTCTTTAGCCTATTCTTTCAGCAATTCCTTGCTCAATCTTGCTTTCTCTTTTCCATGAGAAACCTATCATTATATAGGAGAAGGAGAAGTGGTTAAAGAGATGAGGATGATCTCACCAAATCAGAGAAGCCAGTAGGATCACAATCATACGGACGCCACCTCACATTCTAGAATATCCTCCTTCTAGAACCTTCATGAACTTCTTCCTTTCTTTAGCTTTCAAATGCCTCTGCACCCTTCCTATATAGCAGCCTGCGGAAACCCCGTGAGCCAAGTATAGAGCAGCCTATGGAAATAAAGCATTTATGCACTATGTATTACTCCTAGCATGTGGAATCCTTCTAAAAACAAGCCTTGCAGAGGAATAAATTAGTTATTTTTCTCATGCAAAAGATCCTTTTGAGAGCCTGAACACATGCTTGTAGAATCATCATCAGGGTGACCAAAATAATGTGTAACAGCTAATTCTTCTAGCCATAAATGGGTTAAGGACATGGGCATGAGCCCTCAGTCATACGGTGAAGAGTCTGGAGGAGGCTCCCTCCTCCCACATAGTTTGAACTTGAAGTTCCCGTGAGGGTATATTCAAGAGGTCGACAGGACTTAAACATTCCAGTAAATCCTACCCCGACCCTCTTGTAGCTTTACATTTCATGACTCTTTAACTATTAAACTGAGGCAAGCAGGCGACCATTCAAAAGCATGAGTTCACAGGGAGATAATACATAGATCTACCTTATTCATTCAATACAGAACTGATTCATAGACAGTTAAACATATATATATATATATATATATATATATATATATATATGCATTTAATCACCACTTCCATTTCAACACACAGAGTATGAAAATACTTATCAGAAAACCAGAGTTCGTGAAGCGACTGCTGAAAGGGGTGCATGTGACCACCCAACCATAGGCACAGCCACTCTTGATGGATTTACTATTGGCCACCCCTGAGCTAGACCATGATGCTCTGAGAGAGACTCCTTCTTCTTTCTCAGTGACATTCAAGGATGGAGGTTACTCTCCTCCTCCCACGGGATCCTGGCAGTGGGTTTTCTCTGTACCAAGCAAGGAGATCTTCTCGAGTACTTCCACAGTCAGCCTCATTTATCAGCTTGTAATGAAAACCTTGCCAACATCTTCTTACTCCTAGAATGAGATTATTTTCCAATTCTTCCTCAAACCAAAGAGCTGTAAGCACTCTTTTCTCTTCTCGATATTAGTCTTTCGACTTTGCTTTCTTAGCAGATCTTCTTGCTCGCCTCCCTTCTGCCTCTACCCACGAATTACCTCTTTATTTCCTTCCTCAACAAGGTTGTGTGGGTCTGAATCCCCATCTCATGGTCAGGTCTGGAATTCTTACATATGGGTACTCTGCCCCATCTCCTCATTAACTCTTGAGGAGGACTCTTCCAGCTACCACTCTGACTAGTAATTCATGTATGGGTCAGAGGATTATTCCGAGTCATTAAATCCAGTAAGGTACTAGTTTGGTGGGGGTCATCTGAATCATTTTTGGTTCCCCTCACCATCTCTCTCATGGAATCCATGGTCTATCTTGGCAAACCCCCCTTTCAACAGTTATTCAACACTTATCCATTTTCTATTAATAACAGGAAATACATACATTTCCCTTTTATACAAAGGTTCATCAAATAAAACATTCACACATATCTAGTTTTCCAAAGTCTCTTGGCCAGTCCTAATTATATTTACAAACTGGGGGAAACAAGCGTATTACAATCCCCTCCCCCTTAAAGGAACATCATCCTCGATGTTCTATTTTTCGATGTGCTTTGTATGTACAGAGGTAAACAAAAATGGATATGCTTGTCTCATGACATTGTCCATTTCCCATGTAGCCTCATCTGGGACAAAGTGTTTCCATTACACCTTGACCTGTGCAATGGTTTTGTTCCTGAGTGGGGTCTCCTTCTTGTCTAATATGCATTGAGGTTCTAGAAGGAATTCTCCCTCTGGCTCCACCTAAATCAAAGACCAGTCAATAATATGATTAGAATCATGCACATATTTCTTTAATAACGAAACATGGAAAAAATTATGAGCCTTCACAGTGGGAGGAAGTGCTAGCCTATAGGATACAGGTCCCACTCTATTATAAATTTCAAAGGGTCCACAATACCGAGGTTCCATCTTGGCACAAGCTCCCATTATCAAGCATCTTCTCCTAGGTCTAACTCTGAGATACACACGATCCCCCATTTTGAACTCTCTAGGAGTTATCTTTCTGTCTGCATAGAGTTTTCATCTATCCTAAGCTATTTTCAGATTTTGTTTTATCTTAATCACTTGTTCCATTTATTTCAAAATGTCTAGCCCGATTTCAATTCTATCTACTGGAATATTCCAGTTGATTGGAATCTTGCATTGTCTACCATAGAGGGCTTCAAAAGGGCTCATCACCAATGACTCTTGATAGTCATTGTTGTAGGAAAACTCTACCAGTGGTAGGTATTCTTCTCACTTCTTAGGCTGATGCATTACATGCATCCTTAACATGTCCTATAATACTTGGATTACCCTTTCTGTCTATCCATGAGTTTGAGGGTGAGAGGTTGTGCTAAACAAAAATTTAGTCTCAAAACCATCCATTAAAGATTTCCAAAAGCTCAAAGTAAATTTCATATCTCTGTCAGACATGATCTCCTTAGTAATTCCACGCAGCCTAAATATTTCTTTCATGAAAATACTAGAAATATCTATTTCCTTGCAAGTTGACTTGACGAGAATGAAGTGAGCAGCCTTGCTCAATTTTTCCACCACTACCATGATGGCATCATTCTGTTTGTCCAATTTTGGTAATCTGGTGATGAAATCCTTGGAGATGGTTTCCCATTTCCATTCTAGAATTGGTAGGGGATGCAACAACCCTGATAGATGCCAGTGTTCTGACTTAACCTATTAACATTCTAGACATTTGGCCAAGTAATCAGCTATGTCCTTCTTCAGTCATGTCCAATAGAACAATTTCTTAGTGGCCATAATCATTTTTTGATAACCAGGACGACCAGTATATGGTCTTTTGTGTAGTTCATCCATCATGAACCTCTTCAAGTCGTCATGATTCGGGATATACAACCTACCTTTGTAAGTTAGGAGGCCATCATTCAACATTTGATAACCTTCGTACTTCATCCATGTGGGCTCTTGTTCTAAGTACGATTTTGCAGTCTCGAAGAATGCATTGGTTTCTTGTGTACTCTTGACTCTCTCTCTGACATCTGTCTCATAGGTTCTTACCACTGCCAAGTGAATCACTTTCATACTTCTGTTAAGGGCATCAACCACCCTATTTTATTTTCCTTTGATATGTTTGATTTCAAAATCAAACTCACTAAGAAGAGCCATCCAACTAGCTTGTCTAGCATTAAGTTTTGGTTGATCAAACAAGTACCTCAACCCACAATGGTCTGTCATAAGCACAAATCTTCTACCCATGAGGTAATGCCTCCACATTTTTAAAGCATGCACACTATGGCATCCAATTCTAGACCATGGGTCTCATAATTGATTTCATGCTCATTCAATTTTTTGGATTCATAGAAAATTACATGTTCTTCTTGCATAAGGACTCCTCCAAGTCCTTCCTTGCAAGTAGTTGTACCCACAAGGAAGTCATGGTTTGGGTCTGCAATATTTAGCACAAGTGCATTGGTTAGAAGATATTTCAGCTCTTGGGATCTCTCTTCACATTCTAATGTCCAAATGAATTTAACTCCCTTTTTCTGAAGGGAAGTGATTGGGCAACCAATCTTGGAAAATCCTTTTATGAACCTCCTATAGTATCCTACTGGGACCATGAAGGATATGATATCAGATACATCCTTTGGGGTAGGCCAATCCATAATGGATTTGATCTTGTCAGTATCAACTGCCACCCCTTCTTTAGAAATAACATGGCCTAAGTACTGGACTTGTTTCTGGAAAAAGTCACACTTACTAAACTTAGCATAGATCTGATGTTCTCTTAGTACTTGAATCACTAACTTGAGATGTTCTTCATGCTCTTCCCTATTATTAGAATAGATTAGGATATCATCAATGAAAACCAATACAAATATGTTTAAGAATTTACTCTGTACATTATTCATTAACCACATAAAAGTGGTTGGTGCATTGGTCATCCCAAATGGCACCACCGCAAATTCATAATGACCATATCTTGTCCTAAAGGTTGTTTTGTGGATGTCTTCATCCTTAATTCAGACCTAATGGTATCTATACCTCAAGTCAAACTTGAAGAAAATGGTAGCACCCCTTAATTGGTCAAATAAGTCATCGATCCTTAGCAAGGGATACTTATTCTTTATGGTTGTCTTATTAAATTGCCTATAGTCTATGCACAACCTAAGTGTGCCATCCTTATTTTTCACAAACAAGGTTGGTGCTCCCCATGGAGACACAATAGGCTGAATGTATCCTTTGTCCATCATTTCCTTTAGTTGTACTTTGATCTCAACCAGCTCTAGTGTACTCATTATATACGGTGTTCTAGAAATTGGCACCGCTCCTGGTGCAAGTTCTATTGAAAAGTCAATATCTCTTCTTGGAGGTAGACCTGGTACCTCTTCTGGGAATACATATTTATACTCTCTCAATATGGGGTGATCCTCTAGGCTTGGTTTGTTGTCTTCAACACAGTCCAACACTTGTATTGCATACAAAGGACATCCTTTTCTGCAATACTTATTCACTTGAAGTGTTGATATCTGTCTCACTGAGACAGGATTTTGAATACCCTGTAGGGTTACCTTTCTCCCTTCTTCATTTTCACATTCCAAAGTTTTATTGTAACAATCCAATTTGGTTTTATGGGCATCCAACCATTCCATGTCAATCAGCAGGTCATAAGATCCTAAAGGGAGTATGTTTAGGTTCGCTTGGGTGGGAAATCCACTAAAAACGAATTGGCATGATGGTATGACCTATGTTACTTTTCTTTTGGTTCCAATGTCTAGTTGTACCAGCCATGATTTAATATGTTTAACTTGTTGCAATTTACATTTCTCAACAGTTTGAGGGGCAACATAACTCAAATTAGAACCAGGGTCAATTAAAATGGAAACTAGATGGTTGGCAATCATACCTTCCATCTCCACCACTGAAGCTTGGTGTTCGGCTTGTTTATTATCCAAGGTTACATAAATCTGTGACATGCTCCTAGCCACATCATTGACTATGGTAGCCTCTTGGATGTTGTAGACACTCCTACTGTTATGTTGCCTATATGGGTAGTCTCTCAGTAGATGTTCTTCTCCACAACCCCAACATTTCAAGGGTTCTTTCTTTGTGTTATTAGGCTTACCTGGGGCTGCTCCAAAGGGTTTATTTCCAGTATAAGAGGGGAAATTTTGTTGTTGTACACTTTTAGTAGGAAGGATCATCTTAGAACCTTTCCCATAGCTCTTAAATCTTGAGGGTTTAAGCCCCTTTTTTATTGAATCTCGAACTACTCTTCTTCTTTCAATCCTCGTGGGGTTTTGTTTTGTTCTTGAACTACTCATGGAAATACCTTGCCTTCTGGACGGTGTCTTCTAAGGTATTTATCTCATCAAATTCAATCATTTCCTGTAAGGACTGAGGTATCCCATTAATAAATCGTTGCATTTTTACCTTTTCATCATTTATGTAGGGTACATACCTTATTAGCTCAAGGAATTTATTGATATATTCCTCTATGGTGACCTGTCCCAACTTGAGTTCATAGAACTCCTTGGTCTTCCCATCAAAGTATTTCTCTAAAAGATACTTCTTTTTGAAGTATTTATCAAATTGTTTCCATGACAAGTCCTTCTCATGGATTCCTTTCAAACTCCTAAGGTCCTCCCACCAAATGGAGGCCTTTCCATTCAGGTTAAAAATGGTTATTCGTACCTTTAAATTTCCAAAGTAGTCATGGACTCTGAAGTACTTCTTCAGGCCAAGCAGCCAAACTTCTGCATCTTCCCCCTTCTTAATTTCTCCATCAAAAGTGGGTGGTTTGGCTTTCTTGAACTTTTCAGTGTCATGACTCTTGGAATGTTTCTCTTCTTTCTTTTCCTCTGGGAATGAAAACTAGTTTTTCTACTAGAATATTCCTTAGAGTTGTCAGTTTCCTCACTGGAGGATTCTTCCGACGAGTGTCTCTTAGATCCATGTTGGGCCTTCTTTTAGGTGCTTCTCCTTGTGTGTCCACTTTCAAGGCCATTCTTCCGTATCTCAGGTGGACTCTGGGTTTTATTCATATGATGTCTATCCACATTATTGGTTGTTGTTCCATGTTGTATCTGCCTTTGTATATCTGATAAGCTTTGCAGTGGGACTGCATTAATTTCAAAAAAAAATTCATGCTCTTTTATCAACCTTTCATTATCAACCTTACAACTTTGTAATTCTACCATGAGGCTTCTTACAGTTCCATCCAGATCTGGAGGGGTTCCCACTGCCCTCCTCTCATCAGATTCTTCCTTCCTATTATGGAAAATTTCCCCCAATTCATGGTGTGTCACCATCCTTTATGTTGTAGTGTTCCTATGGTCTACTGACTGCTTGAGTGTTGTTAAAACATTTTCTGTTAGTTAAGGGTCTATTAGTTCATGAACAACACATAGTTCATATTTTCCAAGCACACACAACAGTAGAAAATTTAATTCCTTTCTTCAATAGAGGTTTAACTAAGCCTTTTAGGAAAGGGGTAAGATAGGGTGTCATCCCCTGAAATTTCTCTAAATAATATTTTCTTTAAATAATATTTTTAAGCGACTCGTTCATGAGCCCAAGCAGGCCAAGTGTTGAAACCATGTTATGATACCAATCTGTATCACACCCGAGCCCTAAATACCCTTTCTAGGGATGGGGCATCAAAATTTTGCTTACTCAAATCATTTTGAATCATCTCTCCAAGTTGATCCATCCTCTTCCACTTGCTCGTAGCTTTCTAACGACTATTACCAGGTTCTAATATGACCTCTGGCTTGCAATTTATGGCTTCCCGAAGTCCTTTGCATGTTCGTTGGTTGAGGGCCACATGGCACCCACGTGGACCCATCTTGTTCGTACCATTTCCAGGTCCCTACCTCCAGTAGGGATGGTCCAAACCAACGATGAGACTTACTCCTCATATAACACACAACTAGAGGAGAATTTGGCATTCAGTGCTTCGGCACTGAACGTCCCTTTACTTTTCTACACGCATGTCCTCCGAAGTCTTGAGTTCCTAAAGGATCCCAGAATATCACCATGTGGCTCCGACCTTCGGGCCCTTCACCCTTCCCATGACGGTATATCCCAAACCCTCGGAGTCCCAAAATCCCAAACTTTCGAAGAGTCCTCTCTTGCACGAGGTGACATACTAGATGCGATGACGAATACAGGTGGGTCTCGAATACTCCTACTGTCACATGGACCAAACAAGTAATTGCCAAAAATGACACATGGCAGTGTAGAGAGGACATGTGGCCCCTATAGTGGGTGACATGTGTCACATCTTAATGGGCACGTACGGTTGGTGAAAGGCCAGGATCTGGGTGACACATGGCACGTCAAACATGGGTCCACGTCACCCTGGGTGACGTCATCATACCACGTTACCCCAAACTGATCGCCTTCCAAGTCCTTTGATATTATGGTCATGGTGTGTCCACGTAACCCCTAGATCTATGCCCTTCGTTACTTTGAAACTTCGGCATTCGGGGAATTCCTGGGGTGACTCCCTCCTTGTTCCCGGAGTGGTCAACGTCGAGCTAACCTTGGAATAAATCCAACGGCTAGGTAAGATCCTGAAGGATCCCTAGATAAATGGTTCTCATTACTTCACAACTCTGACCTTCAGGGGTTTTGGATTTATGCCCACTCCACTCTCTCGAAGTAGGACTTCGTCGAAGTACCGTACACGCGTCCCTCCTCTAGAGGATTGGATGGTTAAGAGGGGTTCTTAACGAACTCCCCAGATCCATGGCTCTCATCACTTCGTGACTTCGACATTCGGGTAGTTTGATGATATATCATCTATGTTCTCGCGGAGTGGGACTTTGTCGAAGTTACCTCGGCGTGGATCCACCAGACAAGGGAGCTCTCGAATACTCTCATATCGGTGGCTCATGTTACTTCGTGATAACTTAATGGATCAAGGTTTAATGGTGGGGAAAGTCTATCAGTCCCAGATAAGGAAACCGTCAGGCATCGGTTAACCTTGTGGGTAACTGTAACTATTAGTTACCTTTGACCAGTTTCTAAACGATAGGGTCGAAACACTCTGGAGCTACAAACTCTCGAAGTTTCGAAGCCAGAAGGTTTAACTTATTTCGGGCCCATTGTAGGATTCCCAGACCTTGGTCATATGGGTCCTTTGGAAACTCATATGGGATATGAATTAATTCCTCTTGTCATAAATGGGTTAAGGACATGGGCATGAGCCCTCGATCATATGGTGAAGAGTCTACCAAAGTTCATCAAATCAAACATTCACACATATCTAGTCTGCCAAAGTCTCTTGGCCAGTTATAGTTATATTAACAAACTGTGGGAAACATGGGTATTACATCGATGGCATCTAGTGCCTTTGGTTACAATTTCACAAGATTTCACTAACACCATCGCTAACATCCATGTTTGTAGAGAATCCTATAACTAAATTTGTTTTTAAAGAATGCATCAAATGAAACATCAATGTCTGAGAGTGGCATGATGCAAATGATCGTGGACAAAGTATTGGGCTTTGTGCAAGAGTAAGTTTATATTGTTGAAATTCAGTAAACTAATTAGTCATTGGAATGGCCTCTACACCATTAGCTTGTAGTCTTTGCACGATGGATTCTAACCCTAGATTTACCAGAGCTATCAAATTTATTTAAAATAAGTACCAGTTTAAGACACATGCATGAAATCAAAAGGGTTCTACATAGTGTTCATTTTTGTAGGATTCTTTGATGCATGTTAAATGATGTTTACATTTTCATGTTGATTTTTTTGATTGAATACAACTTATTTTAGAGAAGAATCCAATGAATGGTAGTCATAATTTTAATTCTTGAAGTGTTTGGAAAAAAATAAATATGAGTTGTGTCAACCATGTTGTCAAAGAAACAATTTCTTGCAAATTCTTTGCATGATAAGGGATTAATGTAATTGTGCAAATAATAAATGTCTTAGTATATACAAGGCCCTTCATTAACATCTTCACACTTCCAAAATTGTAATTCCAAGAAAAAAATAACTATCCTTTCTAAATTGTAGGAGTGTCATATAAGGGCACAAAGTCCTCTCCCGAGTACTCCCTTAATCTAAATTTTTTAGAGCATTCAATTCTCAAGTTCTTGTCACCATCTTTAGTGATCAATATGGCTCACGGATTTATTAGTTAACCTAATTAGGCTCTGAAATGAAGAGAATGCTCAGAATGAAATAAGAAGAAATTGAGTTGGGTACAGGTTGCAAGTTGTTCATCCAAGAGTCTAAAAAATAATTTATGGATTCCCCATGGCATGGTTGGAAGCAAATGTTTAATGTCATTGCCATTTCTTTTTATACCTCATTGTGACTGGTTGATTATGGATACAATATTTTATTTACAACTTGTTCATCTATTCATGTTGAAAGAAAGCAAGTTAATAATCAAATCCAACTCATTAAACGCGACCTTAGTTATGATGTGAAGTATTAGTCACTTACCTATTGTTCTATAGGGTTTCATGACATCTTTCTCTTGTTTAAAAATAGACCCAACACAAGGCCCAAATGCTTTGTAAAGATAGAATCCATGAAGATGAGAAGTGGCATGTTACTATTTAGAGAAAGGTTGATCCTTCTTTGGTGGTTTGCCCCTAATCCTAATACCAAATTCACATTGAATCTGTGCATGCTTTTGCATGAGAAGCATCTATTGGACAAATTGTGTCGTAGTGTAAAATCACTTAATTTATCTATATCGCAATCATGAAACTCAATCACTAATGACAATGATCTGTTTGCAGAAAATAGTGTTGAAATTGTTGGTGATTGTCAATGACAAAAGAAAGAGAAGGGCTTTGTAGACGATTGCGGACTTGTTTGCATAAAAGAGTGTTGAAATTTTTGGTGATTGTCAATGACAAAATCAAGAGAAGGGCTTTGCAGACGATTGCAGGAGTTGAAGGTAAAATTCATTCAGTAAAGTTATTCTCTTACCATTAACTATATTTTGAATGTTGATAAGCAAAGGATACCTATTTTATTGTAGAGGTAGAGTATATATGAAGGAGAAATAAGTTAATTGTGATAAAGAAACCATAATTGGACATTGCAAACATAGTTTTACCGTATAAGCTTGTCAGTGTCACCATACGAGTTGGCGAAGGAGAATCCTGGATTGCTTTTCTTCTTCAACCTTGTACACGCAAGGAGATCTTGACGAGATGTCTGAGTGACCTTAGGCATGCGTGGAGGCCTGGTGGTGGATTTCTTAAAAGATGAAGTTTATGCAAGATGTTGATTATTCTTCATGCAGCCTTCCACATAGTGCACACAGGTCACCATGGGAGGCAGGGAAGCATCTCGTAAAGTGATCGATCTTAGAATGCAGCGCCCCTGACCCTTTACTGCAACACCCTGCAACCATAGACTGCAGAGTCCATAGACTGCAGTGCCACCTTCAAAATAGCCAATGATATAATTTATTTTAGAAAATAATTTTAAACTCTGACAAATAACTAATAAAATTTGCAACACACCAGGGGAATAACGTCAAATCAAATAGATTTAAACTAATAGAAAATTCAATAGAGGAAATTAGGAAAATAAAGAAAATGTATTGTTTATGAGAAAAAATTCAAATAATAGGTATATTTGAAGAACCTTGGCATATAATTTGTAAATTAATAGCATTTTGAATCGTACCCGTGGCTATAGTACTTGCCTTGGCAGGGACTAATAACGAGATAACTTCTTTTGAGAGGCCATTTATCAATTTTTCACGGCATTGATTTGAAGTTGTATTCTAGGGATTGAAAAGACAAAAGATTGCATATTTCAAGGAGGAGTAGCAATAAATTTACCAAATTTGTTCCTTTTGATCATGCATTTCCTGGTCTGGAACAAAAAATAGTATTCATCAAAACTGATTTCATGGTTTGGTTATATGTATCCAAAGATGGAAGCAATTTATTTTTTATGTTAGTCATGATGAAGCTACTAATAAAGATGGCATTTCCATTTTATGTTTGAAGTTAGTTTAGTCGATGCTTTTTATAAGTAAAGGGATTTTTCGTTATTGTTTCACGATAAGTTGCAAAGATTTTGGATTAGCTTTGGATGAAGAAGGAGATTTTTATACTAATTTAAAAAATGTTAATTTCACCATATTTTGGATCTGTTTGGATGATTAAAAATGGTTAATTTCAACTCTACATTCATAAGCCTCGATTTTCTTTCATTCTCGTGGATTTTTGGTTAACTTTCCCAAAATTTAAACAATTTAGTTTTGTCTATTAGAGATTTTTTCAATTAAATTTTATCAAATTTCTATTTTCCTCTTCTCTTCTTATGCAATGACTAATTACATTTACAACATATACACACTACATTTTATTAAACTCATTGTTTTTACAAAAAAAAAATATATATATATATATATATATATATATATGCTTTGCATTTTGTTTGGAGTTTTCTTCCCCACTTCAGGGGTATGCTAGTTATAATATTGACCTGAAAGTGTATTACACGAAAATCAAACAATTATCTAAACTTTGGAAAAGAGATTTAATTACACGTTCCTATTAAACATTGGTAATGTTAGATTACATTCATGAAGAAAATATAGTTCCATTTATCTAAACTTTGGAAGAGAGATTTAATTACACGTTCCTATTAAACATTGGTAATGTTAGATTACATTCATGAGGAAAATATAGTTCCATTCTTCACCCGTCTCCATCACCTATCCTTCGGATGGCAGTTTCAAAAGGAGTTAATATGTTATTGGCAAATTCACTCCACTTAAAATACAAACAAGAGGCACCTACATCAATCTTTTACATCCACATATTTTCCTTTTTCATTGTATTTCACATATTATACAAATATAATTTGAATAAATCCTCGGTAAACACCATGCTCAACTTTTAATAGCATGTGATAAAAAAAAATGTACTCATTAATCTAGATTTTATAAAGTATAAATAAGAAACAAATCTCAAGTTTTATGTTCAAAGTACAAATTTATTCTTTTTACAAAACCATATTGGTTACGAGAACATTTTTCCTTCTTTCCACAAGTTTATGGATCGAGTCAATTATGTATATTTGTAATTTTTAACTCATTTTTTCTAAACTTTTTAATTCTAAAATTAACCAAAAAACAATTCAAATTCATTATCAAGGTGATCAATATTATTGAGATGTGTTGATTTGAGAATTTTAAAATAAAATTTATAAAGGTATTAGGTTTAAGGATTGTTTTTTGGTAGAAAAAAATTTGTAACTTCATTTATAAAAAAAAAAAAATTACAATTGGTAGATGCTTTGTAAGCATTTTATCAAGCAGCGAGGAATGAGGATTCAACTCATATGTTGTTTTTTTAGAGTTAACATGATCATTTCTAAGATTCTGGAAACACCTTACAATTTCAAAAATCATTTGGGGAGAAATCCATCCTTCCCTACAGCCTGTAAAAAAAAAAACTGATATACAAAATTACATCCAAAAATATATATGATGTTCGGTACTGCGTCCAAACAAAGAGAAAAAAAGAGCTTCTATCCACATAATTACAGAAACGACGTTGGATTTGAGAAATCAAATATAATGTCTCCACGATCTTCCCAGATCTTCCAATAACCTAGAGTTAATCCTAGACCCTCTTTTGAAAGCCCATTGCTTCCATGATGTGTTCTTTGTATATATGTTGGAATGAGATGGAATGGAAGACATTTTTTTGTATGTTGATGTCATCAAAAATAGGATTCATATTAATATTGTCACAGGAATATTCACCTCTCATCCATTTTATGACAACTTGGGAATCCCCGAACACCTGGAATTTCCTTGCCCCACGGTCTCATGCTAATTTCAATGCAAGTTTGAGTCTCATTAACTCTGCTAGGTTGTTTGAGCCCGAGCCAATCCTTGCTTTAAATTTTAACCAATGGTTATATAATAAGTGCAGTGTGCCACCTGCACCACATAAGAAAGGATTCCCTTGTGTTTCTTTGCAAAGTATAATTAGGCCCATGTCTTGTCTATAACTTCTTCAACGAGCATTCTAGAATTTTTTACAGGGATACACTCTTTACAACTATTAAGTATACTAACATATTGTAAGGTGCATTGTAGAGGATTAATCTTTCAATCCTCAAATAGGCATTAATTCCCTGATAACCAGACACCCCATGTTGCAATGAGAGGCAAAGCTCGATACTCCTTAGTATTGTTATTTGCATTCCAATATTTTAGACAACCTTCAATTGTATCCCCTTTCCAGAAGTTGCTTGATCCCACCAAAGAATCTAGTTCCTTCCAGACTTGTTTAGTATAAGAATAGTGAATAAGTATATGGTTGATATTCTCAACATTTTATTTGCATAGCAATCACCAACCATGCATATATCTATTCCTTTTCTAAAGATTAACCCAGAGGAGAACCTTCTTCTTCAAATATAGCCACATAAAAATGCAAATTTTTAATGGGAATTTGTATTTCCAAATCCTCTACCACCACCAAACAGGCTTCTCCCTGATTTCATATTCAAATAACACCTTGTATCCAAGCTTCAGAAAAAACATACATGATTGTTCTTTGTCTTGACAACATAATCCTCCCATTGAACAACATTACCATTTGACAAACCTATGCAATCGACCTGTAACAATTATTGGCTCTATATAGAAGATGATTCATTATCTGCAACCTAAGACAGGGTGAAAAACCCTTTCTCCCTAAGTAAAGCTATTATATTATCTGATAGTTTGAAGGAGTCTTCACATCCAACCCATGGGTCCTCACCTATGCGCACCTGATGGTCATCCTCTACTTTCCAGGGAAGCCAATTACCGATGAGAGAGTAAGCCTTCACCGTGGATTTCCAAATAATTAGCCTTTTAGAAAGGATTTTGCAGGGGATTGGATCCAATCTTTCACTGAATTAGGCACTATATATTTTTGAGCTATAAATTAACACCATAGTCCCTTCCCCGATAGTAGCATCCAAGCACTTTTTTCCAAAAAAGTTGTAGCAAAATGAAAAATATTTTTCAATCCCCAACCTCCATAATCTTTCAGCCTAGAAAGATTCTTCCACCGGACCAATTTTATTCATCTATTATCCATTATGCCTGCCCATAGAAATATGAAGCATAGACACCAAAATTTTTCCAAAGTGCCTTTTGAAATGAATGCCAGTGTCATTCAGTAAACTGAGATGGCTTCAAGCATCAATTTTAACATGATCAACCCGTTTCCATGAGACATCCAGCAATTTCACCATATTGATATTCTCTTCTCAATTTTTACTGGTAGTCAATCCAAATCCTTTTTACCATAATGGTTTAAAGATTCTCAAGTAAACTTATATAAAAATACATCAAAATTAAATTTGAATTAATTATAATAAAATTTTATAATTTATTATAAAAACATCATATGATTAATGGAGTAAGTTGATGATGGTGATTAACGTCCACTAAGACCGAATTTGATTTATCATACCTCATTTTCAAAGGAAATCAATCTCTTGAAAGGCCTCATTTGATGTGTTTTCATATTCATACATGGAGTGCAATAACCCACTATCCTCCTCTGACCATGCATTCAGGGTTGATGGATCCATAGGATTGAGTTCATAACTCCAAGCATGGGGCAATACACTTAGGCAGTTATGATCCTTGAATTGATCATCGAGAAGTCCCATCACCCTATTCTTTGTCTATCATGAGGTTTTTGCATCTTTTACACCTAGTTCTTGTGCCAACATGCCCAAATTCGCCACAGTGGCCTCCTCTGGGGGTTTAGACCCCATATGGTGTAGCTTGTTGGAATCCTAGAATGCATCCAAATGACCTATAGCAGGGTTGGACAAAATCACTTGACCATCCAAAGGATCATTGATGAAGTCGACATCTTCCTCTTTATTCCCCATTCCACTCTCTACGCAATCTAATCCCAACATCAACAGTGATAGGATGACCCTATGTCCACCCTAGCTAATCCTAACGAATCCCTACCACCCAACTTGTTTACACACTGGAGATCTCTCTTTTGGGGTTATGGATCTGCACGACAATTGATTTACCTTTTTATACCTTCCACCTAGCTCGTTTACACCAAGTCTTTCCTCGAGTCAATGTGTGCAATGACTCTTGCAATTTCTCAACCCCTTGCTTGTCCTTTATGGTTTTTTATTTGTTGTCTCTCAAACTCTCACCATATATTGTCATCTAGTGGGCCGATTTATCAAACTATTATTGTAGTAAGGGTTTGTAAATTTACGAGATCTTTGTGGCAGTATTAATACCATATTTGGGCTTGATCTTATTACCCATGTACTAAGAGCCTAAATATAACCTACAAGTGGTCTATTTTGTCCTTACTATCTATTCCATTGTCAAAACTATAGAGGGTAGAGTGAACAATTTGTGGTTTACTAGTTGTCTTTCTAGGAAACGTTCACTGGTATTCTTCTTCCTTGGAGTGGCCATACATGCACCATCTCAAGGCACATCAAGTTCCCTTCTAAACATATATATCGTTCCCTTTATCCTACTCATATAAATTCAATTTTCCACATTTAGGGGTTCAAAGCATTCATTTATATTGTATGCACGACAATAAATGAAGTTTTGAGCATTGACAAGTTTCTTGAATGGTATAATTGTTACACATTGAAATATGATAACCCTACTCTCAAATTTGTGATACATTTGCTAACCTAACATTATTATATTGTTCTTTATTACAGGACCAACTTTCACATGGTGCATGGTATATATTTGTGGATTTCAATGATTATGGACTTGTCTTGATATTGTTGCTTGGATTCTTTCATATATACACGTTGATGCTTATTGGTGTGCACTCATAAAGTTTGATGATCTTGTGCATGGTAATTTTCATAAGCATCCTTTGTGAATGATACTTATATCTCTTTATCCACCAAGTTGCTTCTTGAAGTGTTTACATCACTTGTCATTGGTTTATACTTCATGAATATTGTTTAAGAAATGATAAATGATGCATTAGTGTAGAATTTCAATGTTATCGCAAGCAATCATGAGTGTTTATTGTTACCTTCTCTCATTTGTATTGAACCATTCTTCTCTAGAAGTCAACCCAAGTAAATCTGAGTTCGTACCCTAACTTTTCCTAGCTGCAATGATAGGACCTAGTTTAACCACATCGGAAAACTCTCCTGAGGTTAGAAACCCTAGCCTAGAATACTAGAGGCAAGGTCGATCAGGAGTGGGTGGCTTGTCTGTCTGTTTCCCTAAGCTCTCCCTTGTAGGGTGGGACTTTCCCTTGGCGAGAGTTTGAGCAACAAAATTTTTGTATCGTTGTCAGGGATAAATTCCATTCCCTGGACATATGAACTTTGGCTTCAAAATAAATTTTGATGAGTAAGATTCAAAGGTTCCTATTAAGTTTACTTTGTTGAAGGGAAGAAGCACAATTCCCTTAGAGGTTTTAAAGGAATTGTTGTTTGATGGGTGAAGCAAGTAGCATTGTCTTGGATTTGAAAAATTCACCTTGGCGACTCCGCTCTAATTTGATTTTGAACATGGAGACTATAGAGGTTTGGAATAATTGGTGTGGTCCAATTGTTCAAATATTCTGGGAGCTCCACATGAGGGTTACCATCCAAATATACCTAATATTGTTTGTTTATTTCATGAAGATTATAAGTTGGTATGGCCTCATGTTATGTCTTTGATTAGGGTTATGATTGAATCTCATATTATATATGAAGATGTGTCGATGTTTACTTTTTCATGTACTTTGGAAGATAAGGTGGATAGTTGGTTTTGTAGTCTTGTAGGACCAATCAATCCATTTGTTGAATCTTTTAGGTTATTTCTTAAACATTCGGAGCCTAATCTTGAAGATGAGGAAAGGGATAAGTTTATTGGATGTACTATTGCATCACTCCAAAAGGAGGAAGAGGTGCCCATTACACCTACCATGGACGATGAAGTATGTGATGAACATGATGAATGATTTCATGAAGAGCATGACCTCATTGAACACCACATGAATGAAGAGGAAGGTCAGCTACTTCAGGAATCCATTCAGGAAGATGAGTTGAAGGAGATTGAGGAAAAATATGTGTGTTTTTATGGTAACTTAGCAACTTGCACCCTTTCCCAAACCTTTAACAATTTAGAAAGAAGGGAAGTACCTTTAGAGAAAGAGAAACCTGGTGAATTTATAGATTTGGATGAGAACCTAAAGGATCAAAATTACCAAAAAAATGGATTTTCCTTATCCATATAAAGTTGAGGACTCAATAAATTATACCCCTTCTCAAAATACTGAGCTTTTTGATCCTTCATTTGATGAAAAAGATCAAAACCTTGAAGACTTGTTCTACATTGGAAGATATGATTGGAATGTGATATGTCTTTATTTTGAAGGAGATCCATTTTATGATATTGAATATGAGGGTAAAGATGTCATTAATGAACTTGGACATGACATAGAAGTGAACTTAGAAGATCTTAAGAAAGATTGACCAGTCCAAGTCTCGAGGAACATGAAGTGATTTGTCCCCCTCTGTGTAAAAGGGTTAAGTATGGTAGGGTTGTCTTAGATACAGATAATTCCTTACCGCGTGCCTTAAAAATATTTCTCTTGACCTATGAGTATCCTCAACCTCCTTGTTTCTCTCCCTTACCCTTGACTTGTGAGTACCATCATCCTCCTTACCTTCCTTTGACTTATGAGTACTATCTTTCTTTACCTTAGTCCAAGAGAGTCATGGAAAGTCAACCTTTTCCTTACATATCCCAGCTAGAGTTACCCTCACAAGTTGTTTTCCTCGATGATCTTACAAGTAAATTCAATCAATTGGCCCATAGGTTTGATTACATTATCCCTATTGAACTTTGGATGGACAAAGTTTGTGGATATGTGAGTCAACCTTGATATATTTTGGGCCTTGTCCTTCATAGATACGATCTTTACTTGAGTTATAGACTTTAGAGTGACTGAGATTGAACCTGATACCCACCTGATGCTTGATATATCCCTATTTTGGTTGACAACCAAACACAAGGAAAGGTTTCCAACTATTGATAAGCTCCTTGAGTGGTTGCATTAGAATTTTTATTTCACCTAACATCAACATCCCTTAGTTATCCAGTAGGGTATGAATGAATAAGCTCTTTGATCAGTAATTAGAATGCATTTTTATTTCCATGCATGTTTTCCTTTCATTCACATGTTTACTTTCCTGAACTATTTGATTTACATGATGCATTTTCTTTTCCTTAAATTGATTTCTTGCATATGTTTTTAATGCTTTACTTGGTGAAAATTATTGATTTCTGCAAAGTAGTTTTTATTTTTGGGGCGGTATATTTAACCCAAATTTTATGTCATTTTTTGAGTTCTATGGTGTGTAGGTCACAAGTATGCAGATATTTTGCAGTGCTCATACACTCTTGCACGGAATGCATGTCCCCGAGTAGGAGCTAGATGTTACCCCCTCAAGGGTGACAACTTTTTGGATACCCTAGCAAGGGAGTCATGTTGTTGCTTGCGTGAAGTTTCATGCTCATCTTCGCAAGATCTAGAGAGAGTTCCTCTTGACTTCCATCAAATTCATGATTGTGCTAGTTCATCTGTGGTGTAGCTCACTTTCATCCCTACACCTTAGATGACAGATGCATTGTGGTGTGGTGTGGTATGGTATGGTTTTTAGTTTGTTTCATTTGAAATTCCATGTATCAATACCTATTTGGACATGATGATATGACTTATTAGCTCGTCGTAAATTGGTGAACACCTAACGACTATCTATTAACACTTAGTAATGTTACATGGATTTATTACTTGCCTCATAGTACCTTGGGGAACATTTATCTGTTAAAAATGTGTTATTTCTTGGGTTAACTTGTACCATTGGATGTCTAGGCTAGGTAGCGTTATCCACATCCCAACCATGCTAACCATTTTCCACCTCCCTGGTATCATTCATTCCATCCACATAAAAATTGCATCCTAGTCATGTATGATTTCTCAAAGGTCAAAAAGAAAGGTCAAAATTAAAGCCTAAATCAATAAATCCACTAAGGCTAAGAGGTGAAGAGATGAATTTAAAATCCAAATATAAAGATTGAGCAATGCCCGTTGTTATGAAGCCAATGCCCCTAGTCCTTGTTTTGTCTATGAAAATCTAAATAAAAAGGACTTGTTCGATAAATTGAACATTTTAAGAAAAAGGCTTAAAGCGGTAGTAAGAAACAATGTCGAAGATGGTAACTTAATGCTAAGTTCCCTCTAGAATGATATTATAAGAAAAACGCCTAGCCAAATAAAGCTAGATGAATAAATAAATGAATAATAAGACATGTGCATGTCTAATACTTTGAGGGTCATCACATGAACTCATTCCCCCTTCCCTTTCATTATCATTACTCATTATTTCCTATTTTTCACCTAGGTACTTAGGAAATATGAGTTTTCCTAGGAGTTGATACATGTATAAGGGTTAATATTCTAGACCAGTTATTGATTCCCCTAGATTTTAAAAAAAATATATTGTTCCCTTTGGTAAGACTTAGGCAAGTATTAAAAAACATTGTCTTTGTTATGTTTCACTAAGAGATGTCACCAGGTGCTAGCAATTAATGTCTTTTTAAGAGGCTAGACCCATCACTTCAAGTGGGTATTATGCGTTGGGATATGTGAACCATGCCTTGGGATCTGTGTATGCTACATTAGGATCCATGTACTCTTATATGTCCATATTTACAAACATTGGGACCCTTGAAATTTTCCTTGGGATCCATGTACTGCATCGAGATACGTGTCACTGCATTGGGATCCATGACAATGAATCAGGCCATGACAGGGACGCCATGTCATCACACATGCCACATGGACCATTTATATGCATCATCCTTGCTAATTTGGATGTTACATGCATGATCATGCACTATTTATTTCCCTTGGACCACATGTGGGGGGTATTTGATGCATTTGAGAGGGTGATTACACATTAAGAGGGTGGTTTCAAATGGTGATTTGGACCCCGTGGTGATATGAAATTTTATTTGGACCATTACTTGAGGAGCGCTTGCATTATTGATCCCACACATGCCTCTTGAGATGATTTCCTCGTTTGGATGGCTCACACATGTGAGTGATTTGAGTAGGTTAGTCTACATGTGGACAATTCCTTTCATTAGGGAGGCTTGTTAGATGGGCATTAGAGCTATTGGACCATTTGAGGTGACCATGGACCACTCCCTTGGATGTGGACATCACCTTTTTTATGGGCACACCTCTCTTGGCTTCTATATTTGTCCACATGTGTGGCCTTTCATAGTACTTTGACCTCTTCTAGAAGGTTGTTTCACTTTGTGAGGATATTTTGGGTTGTATTTTATTATTATTTGTATTTTCCCATGATTTTATCGGGCTAATGGTTTTGGAGTTCATGGTTTTGATCTAGCACATGGTTTTGTATTGTACTTGAGGAGGAGCTTCACCTGTAAAAGGAAGATTCCTCCTCCATTTCAAAATGTTGGATATTAATGAGAAGCTTCGCTATAAAGTTTAATTGAGTATATACTTCTCTTCTTGTGATTTTCTAGTTATTTTTCAAGGGTTATATAAACACTCTTAGAGGTTGTTTGGAAGAAAAGGGCTACTACAAGGCAAAATAAGTGCGGAATTCTCCATTTGGGACGGTTCTCGAGGTATTTTTTCTCACCTTCCCCTTTGATTATTAAAGTTATTTGTTTATACATTAAGGTAGGATGTCTAGTGGTTCTTCCTTTTTCTTGGCCATCCTTTGAGTTCACCTTGTTTCGTATCAGGAAAGGCTCCTCCATTGATCGATCCTCCCTTGCAACCTAGAAGGCAACCTTCTAGCCCAAGGTACTCCTTGAGGAGAAATCCTGTGGGTTCCATCAACACTATCATATCTTAAAACCCTAGTTTTTACTTAGATGTGAAGTGGTGACCCCATAATCCCTCTAAGGCATTGGTCTTCTTTTTGTCTTCAACCACCTTAAAACTAAAAAGAAAAGTTATATTTTTTGTGTTTTTTGAGCTTCATTGCATATCCTTTTATGATTTTGAAACTAGTTGATCTTCATCTTGTTATCCTTAGCTAGTTTTTGAAGGTTTGGGCATCTTTTTTGTTGCTTATTCTTAATCTCCAAACCCTGGGGCTATTTACATTATGCTTGTAGGTCTGATGCACCATTTGTTACAACCCTAAAAACATATCCATGAGTTGATTTGCATATTGTGCTAAATCTGCAAGGTTTCTAGAGGTCAAATCCAAGGCATACCTTCCATTTTGAGGGTCATTGTAAGTTATTTATGTCCCAAATTTTCCTAGTTATCAAGCCATTTCCAAAACCCCTCCAACAACCTAAATCTTGCCTAGGTCATTGCCTTATCTTTGCTAGTCATATACCTGTCACCATTGTCAAAATATGCAAGGTATTTGTGCCCTTGTTTGACCACAATATATACTTGGTTTGTTTTCTTTCTTGAAAAGTTTTAAAGCCACAAGTGACCCAACCTTTGGACCCTCCAATGACTTACCAAATCCTCTCAATGTTATACATATCTTGTCATCTAGTGGATTGATTTCTCGGACTCTCATTGTAGTAAGGGTTTGTAAATTTACATCATCTTTGTGGCAACATTAATACCATCTTTGGGCTTGATATTATTACCCCTATACCAAGATCCTAAAGATAACATACAAGCGGTCTAGTGACTCTCTTAAAGAGCGCAATCAACGCCTATTTTTTTATTCTCCTTACTGTCTATTCCACTATCAAATATGCAGAGGGTACATTGAACAATTTATGGTTTACTAGTTGGCTTTCTAGGAAATATTCACTAGTATTCTTCTTCGTTGGAGTGGGCATACATGCACCATTTCAAGCCACCTCAAATGACCTTCTAAACTTGTGTATCATTCCCTTTTTCCTTCTGGCGAGAGACCAATTTACCACATTTAGGGTTTCAGAGCACTCATTTATATTGTATGCATGACAATAAATGAAGTTTTGAGCATTGACAAGTTTCTTGAATTATATAATTGTTACACATTGAAATCTGGTTAATGGTATGATAACCCTACTCTCAAATCCATGATACATTTTCTAACCTAGCATCATTATATTGTTCTTTTTTACAATAGTAACTTTCACATGGTGCATGGTATATATTTGTGGATTTAAATGATTATGGACTTGTCTTGAGATTGTTGCTTGGATCCTTTCATATATACATCCATTCTAGCACTACACACTAATGCCCTAGTTCTACACTAATGGTCATATGCTTCCATCATATAATTTAATCATAACCTGAAATGGAATATGAAACGGTGGGATAATACACCCAGCTAGGTCATCGGACACTCATCATTCAATTCAACCATCACCATCCAAGTCAAATGGCATTAGGTGCCACAGCTTGAACTTCTATGAAAACCCTAAAACAAAATTCAGTAAACTCTTCCCACATGAGTAGAGAATCAGTATGGATGAAGCTTCATAAAACCAAAAAAAAATTACATTATTGTTGTGAGTGTTGCAGATCCGAACAGGGTGTGAATTTTTGGCTATGCAATATGGTAATTGTTCATGATATCATCATTTTCGCTCACCGTCTACTAATCAATATTACGCAATCTGGAGAAGACCCACCTACACCGACATGGAATGGAAAATTCAACATATAGTTTGAGTTTTTCTCACTGAGCTAAAATGACTGGTGTTTTATTCTGACAAAATAAAAAGGAAACCTAAGTCGTCCAATCAAATGAAGCAAAGCAAAGACACAAAAAGGGCTCAATGAAGCATGCTTATAGCTAAGGATGTCATCGTGGACACAAGAACTTGTAGTTAAAATGTCTCCCCCATACACATATATATGCTCATTTTTCAATTTGATTTAACTTTCTTTTATCTTGACATTTTATATTCAATTATATTTTTCCTTAAATTGTATTATACTATTTGTATTTTAAATGAATTGTTAGGTTTATCCTCTTCCTTTTAATTTAAATCTTTCATTCATAAGAGGTCATAAGTTCAAATCCAGAGAGGGGTAGGGTATGTATACCTCTGTAGGCTTTAGCAGTCAAAACGTTATGCGGAGGGATCCCTTGTCCCACAAACAAGGAGATCTCGTACACCAATTTGGTGTCTAGCTTGGCCATAACCTTAAAATTAGATTATTATATAATTATATTAACATTTTTTTTTCGATGTTTTATATTTTGATAATTACACAATAATAATAAATTTTCATTTATAAATTTTATAATAATATTTTTTATATAATAATTAAATCACAATAAAAATGAAAACACATAATAATATAAAAAATATTTCAATAAAAATAAATTTTTCAATAAATTAAAATTTTATATAAAAGTACATAATAATAATATAAAAACTAATTGTCCCGGATGGGGTGCCACGTGGAAACGGGAGGCCACGTACCCTACCCAGGCCTCAAGACATAAATATGGCAGGTCGTCTCCCTTCACTTCAGTCTTGAATGAAGGGCGATCATTACTGCCCGCAGAGGATGGGAGGGCAGCTCCTGCAAGTTAGGATAATGGCGGCTCTAAGGTTTAATTGCAGAGCTCAGGTGAGTACAAGAGCCATGTCAGCCAAAAGGTTAACTCTCCAACTCGACACTAGCTGGCATTACTTCTCCCTCATGCTCTACCACTCTCCTTGCTCTGCGAAAGGGACCTGCGAGTAGTGGGTCTTCCTCACAATTACTCAAAGAATTCTCAGTCCTCTTGGCCTAGCCATGCTGAGGGAGAGGGCTAAGTCAAGGCTCGGCCTATCCTAGTATAGTTATGTCACCCGATAGAGATGGGTTCAACAACTAGAATGAGCCTTGTCCATAAACCAGACTTAGTGCACGGAAAGGCCAAGGACTCCACCGATGGTGTATATTGAGGAGGTGATTCTGGAGGAACCCATCTAGGTTCCTTCAGAATCCATCTAGGTTCCTTCAGAATCCCTGCTCTTCAAAGTTCTAGATGACTTGCATCTCCCCAGCCGCCACACAGTGAGTATTAGTGCCCAGGCTTCCATGGAAGGCGCCACCACCTGCATCATTGAGGAGGAATTCCCGGGGGAATTCCTCCACTTGGACTCAAGTGCTTCAGCCCAGGACACCAACAGCAAAGGTGAGGAAGCAACAGAGATGGCCAAGGCAAAGGACATTAGCATTGGGTTGGAGGAAGGGGGCATCGTGCAGGGGGGAAACCCAGTCTTGGCACCTCCATTGTGTTATCACGCTAAATTGCCTTGGGTCTTATAGTTTGTTTTTACCTTTTTTAAAGCCTTAGATTTTAAATATTTTAAAATAATTTGTTCATCCCTTTAAACTTATGTTTGATAGGACCCCTTGGATGACTAAAATTTTGAGTCATAGCTCATGTTTTGATCCTCAATTTTATTTTTTATCCTTGAACCCTTTTAGCTCATGGTTTATTCTTTTTGATCCCTTTCATGATTTTCCCCTAGGTCGATACCTCCCATGATCAGGATTATGTGACACACCTCTCTCCTCACTCATGACCTCACAAGCATGCCTCATTATCCTTGCTTACTTATCTAATCATATTTTTGAATTGGAAGTGTTGCCTACTCATCAAGCAGTTCCGTAGCACTTGTCATGTATATCATACCACTACCCCAAGTCATGATTTCCACGACCGATACCATATCCCTTGTTTTCAGTGCCAGAAGTCAGTTAAAGTGCCTTCAAAAGATCTTGCATTTATGTTCCTTGATAACGGTTTCTAATTTTGAAAACTCAACAGTGTTGCACTGCGTGACTTCTCCAGTTCTGATCAGGCGACCACATGTCAACCAAATCTTACTACTGTGCGATATTCTAGGGCTGAAGTTTCCTCATTTTCATCGTATGATTGCATTGAAGAGTTTAACATGTGTCTACTACACAGGTATCCATTGTTACCTCCTCTACGTATTAATCCTCACAGGAAATTTGTGATCGGGTTCTTGTTTTGCTAAGTTTGCACAGTGTTAAAAGATTCATCTTTGTATGATAGCCTCATCTCCTCTCTTTCTCAGACATGTAAACCTCATGGCTCGTATATGAGTCAGATTTATGTTTTCTCCCTTATCCCTTGAAGTTGCAAGCTTTAGACTAGTCTATCTTTTGTGTATGCATTCCGCTACCCAGAGGCGTTGCTTAACCTCTCGTTGCTTCCCCTGCCTCCTTTCATCTCGAAATTAAATGTTTTACTCAGTTGCATAGGGTCAGCCTTGCATATTTGAAACCCCATTCAAAGTCTCCTGAGCATTACCAAACCTTTTAAGAACCCTCATTCTGAGTCATGGAGACCCCTAAATTGAAGAAGGCACATAAAGGAGGAAAGATAGTTAGGATAGAACTAGTGGACATGCTCCTTTTTAATATAGAACCCATGGCAAGAGAGGCCTTTCAAAGAGTAGGGTGTCTTTTCTTCCATCAGAAAATGCAGAGAGGCCATCCATAGGTAGCAAGATAGTTTGCATTGCAGTATGATGGTAAGAAAACTAAGGTTGGGGATTTGGAGTTTGAAGTGACTGAAGCCTCCATCTAAGCTACAACAGGGACCCCCATTACAGGTGAAAGGTGGTTCAAATCCATGGCTTTGAGTTCAGCTTATGCAAAATATCTCTTCAAATCTGAATATCAAGCTAATGACCTGTCCAAAAGTATGCCAAGGAGCCAATCGATTGAACAATTTGACAGACTAATGAAGATCATACAGAGATATTTTACTTGTGAAGGGAGATTCAACACATTATACCAGTACCATTTAATATTGTTGCTACATTTTACTGGTAAGGTTCAGATGAATATTCCTTATTACTTGTTGAGGAGTATAGTTAAGATGTCAAACAGGATACAGGCCAAATTTAAAGATGTGGATTCTAGCCTTTTCCACTCTGGATTAATCAAAATGATAGTATCAAAGGAATTGGGCAAGAAATATATTTCATGGGAGCATTTTGTGGTTACCTCTCATTTTAAGTTGGATTTAGCACCCACTCCTCAATCACAGAGGGCAAGTTCTTTGTCACCTACCAGTGCTACCAAAGCAGGGATCAGTAGGAAGAGAAAGGGAAGAGCCCCTGTTCAAGTGTTAGAGGTCAACAAGTAGGTCATTGAAGCTGAGGAGGAAGTTTTTCCTTCTCCACACAGAGATTTTTCACCACCTCCTCCACCAGGGTTAGAAGAGGTGCCCCCTTCTACCAAAGCTACATCTAAGAGAGGGAAGAAGCTCCTCTTTTCCCCTTCTCCCCAGCAGTCGAAATCAAAGGTAAAAGACTTTTCACAAGTTCATCAATTCCTAAGGAGGATTATAGAGAGCATTCCTTACCAGATATCCCTATTCAAAAGAATAAGGGGAAGAATATTGAAAATCCTGTAGAGGAGAAATTAGAAACCCTTGTACAAAAGAAGAAGGGTAAAGGTGCTAAAGGACCTTTGGAGAAGAGAGATGAGACCTCTGAGAAAGGCATTGAGAAGCCTATAGAAAGAAAACAAGAATCCCTTGTACAGAAAGGTAAAGGTACTAAAATACCTTTGGAGAGAAAAGAGGAAACCCCTGTGAAACACTTTGAGGAGCCTGTGGTAAGAAATGAATAAACCATTGTGCAGAGAAAGAAGGGTAAAAGTAAGGCCACTGAGAAACCTGATGAGGTGGACAAAACACTTCCCATGCAAGAGGAAGAGGATTCTGAGGAAAATCCTATTAAGACTGAGCATGCCATTGTCCCTCCTGATAGTCAGACCTACAAAAGGCTTATCAAGCAGCTTAGAGATGCAAGGAAATAAATAGCTCATCTTAAAGAAGAATACAGGGTCCACTTGGCTCAAATGGAAGAGCTCATGACTGGCTACAATCATACCCTTGACTTGGAAAGGTTTGCAGCAAGAAAGGCTCTGCCCCTTAATAAATAGATGAAGAATCTTTACAAACAGAACAGAGGCTTTCAGTCTCAGAACAGGAAGTTAAAGGCAGAGTTAAAACACTTTCAAGATGAGGTGGCCCAAAGGAATTTACAGGTGTTGGTCAAATTTTCCATTAAGGATGATAAACCGGCAACTAAGGAGAGCACAGCTACACAGAAGAAGTCGGTCAATGCTAGGAAAAAGAAGTATGTTGTGCCAATTAAACATCCTCTTTCTACCAGAAAGAGTGTCAGACTAAGTGTTAAAATGAAAAAATAGTTGGTAATGGTAAGCCCCATTTTTGAGAATTTTTGTTTTTGGGAGGGTTAACTGATATGCACATACTAGATGTGCCATCTATACAGGCACTAGCATATTTGGCCCATTTTGCAATGGTTGTTTCGACGCTTATGCGACGTTATGTCGTTGATATGGCGATGAATTTGGAGTCTCTGAAACGTCGGTTTAGGTGACATGGCATTTGCGACGAACTTGATCAAATGTCGCACAAGCGACGATATAGGCAAACAATCTCAAACCAACTTTTCGTCTAAATTGTGACAACAACTTTTATAGTTAAACCGACGCATCAATAGAAGATGTCATCGCATATTGGACGAAAACTTTTTGTTGTTTATGTAGCTAAACCGACGCAACAATAGAAGTTGTCGTCACATATTCGACGCCACTTTTCGTTGTTTATATAGTTGAATCGTTGCATCAATAGAAGTTGTCGTCACCTATTCGACAACAACTTTTTGTTGTTTATGTAGCTAAACCGACGCATCAATAGAAGTTGTCGTCGCCTATTCGACGACAACTTTACGTTGTTTATATAGCAAAACCGTCGCATCGATAAAATTTGTCGTCACCTATTCGACAACAACTTTTTGTTGTTTATGTAGCTAAACCGACGCATCAATAGAAGTTGTCATCGCCTATTCGACGACAACTTTCTGTTGTTTATATAGCAAAACCGTCGCATCGATAAAAGTTGTCGTCGCCTATTTGACAACAACTTTTTGTTGTTTATGTAGCTAAACTGACGCATCAATAGAAGTTGTTGTCGCCTATTCGACGACAACTTTCCGTTGTTTATATAGAAAAATTGTCGCATCAATAAAAGTTGTCGTCAGATATGCGACGACCAAAATTTATTTAGAAAAAAAAAATAAAAAATTATTTTGGGCATCAATTTTGATATTAATATTAATATTAAATCCCAAAGGGTATTGCATGAGCCCCGTATTGATTTCACAAAGCCTTGGGACTTCTCTGATGGAGCTTATCAAGGCTCTCCAAAAATGTGTGGGGATGGAATCATACTCTTTTTAGATCATTACCACTTCTTCTCCTTAAAATATGGAGCAGGACTAGGAGCAAATAACATGGTTGAATTCTACACCCTCTAGATGTTGATGAAAGTGGCACTTGAAAAAAATATTAGGTGTTTGCAAATTCTTGGAGATTTTAAGTTGTTGATGGATTGGGATAATGAAAAATTTAATATTACATATTTGGTCTTGGAGCCAATCATGGCACTATGCTTGGAGAAAAAATCTATGTTCGAGGAGGCCTCATTTTTCCATATCTACATGGATTTTAATAAAAAATAGGATAGGTTGTCAAAATAAGCCATCATGCTACAAGGCTCCTTTTRGGAATGTGAATACAAGGACAATGCTCTACTAGAAGCTACTCAATTGTCTATGTTTTGATGTTTGGTTGATAGGTCTTGGGGTAGATATAGAATTATGTTTTCTTGGAGGTTAAAGACAATTCTAGTTATGTTAGGCTTTGTCTAGATTGATTTTGTATGGCTATGTACGAATCATATATGGATATTTTTTGGAAGATGAAATGTATATGTCTAGGTTAGTATCAGGGAATATGAACTGAGCCAAAAGGCTAGTTTATTTGTATTTTTATTTCCTACTGAGATATCAAATACAATGAGTTTTTCCATATATCAAACACTGAGATATCAAAAACTGTGTATCGCATCATTATTCCATATATATTTGTGATAAAATGGCCCATTTTATAGTGGTGATCATACTGCCAAATAAATCTAATGGTGTACCACACAATTCAATGGTACTCCTTGTGGATCTATGAATACATCACTACACTATTTCAGGGTTGCATCTAATCATTGGCACTATCGTTTCCCAACATCTCATCCCTTT
Source organism: Picea engelmannii (assembly GCA_009831015.1). Taxonomy (NCBI): domain Eukaryota; kingdom Viridiplantae; phylum Streptophyta; class Pinopsida; order Pinales; family Pinaceae; genus Picea; species Picea engelmannii. Next base: position 2,222,544 of record ML777217.1, on the reverse strand, counting down.
CTGGTTGAAAACACACATCTGCCAAATGCACAGGGTTCTCTCACATCCCTAATAGTGCATGGAAATGTTGTCGAAGGTAAACAAAGGCAATCACCCTTTAATTCTAAATATGTCAAGAACTTACAAACTAACATAAGGTATAAATCATCCATAGGCTAAAGAAAACATAATAGAAAAGGGAAAAGAAAATCTTCTCTTTGATATGAACCAATCTAAACTCCTAGGAGGGTTCATGGGACACATGGTT
>ML777217.1:2158090-2169711 GCA_009831015.1 Picea engelmannii | reverse complement strand
TGCGAAAACAAATCTTGGATCATTTGATTTGTCCCATCATCTTCTTCCATGGGATCATTAACTGGATTTGTCCCATCATCTTCTTCCATGGGATCCTCATTTGCTTGGTCATGATGATGTTCCTCAGCTTGTCCAACATCATTTCTACTAATACTTGGTGCAATATTCTGCGGAAAGTTAGAGGGCAACTCTAACTTTATAATTACAAACAATCATGCAAAATTAGTGTATACTATAACAAACATCCAAACAATATATATACATATATATAATTTTATATAAAATTGACAAAATAAAAAAAGATAATAAATATATAGCTAATTACCATGGTACGATATTCATTCAATCCGCCATCAATGTGACCATATTTCCTACAATGTTTTGTAGTTGTTGCTATTAAAATTCTTATGGGACATCTGAGGCAACATTTTTTACAAGGGCAATAACATCTACCATCACCCTTTTCAGCCGCTTTACTTTTTTCCCCACCTCTTACAACATTCAGCGACATTTTTCCGCACAAAAATACCCTTTTGGAGCTGTCTTTGTTATAGCAAGATTGTCGCAACATCTTCAAATCGTCAAATATTTATAGGCCAATTTTAGGTCACCATCGTCACAATTGCGACGATAGTGACCTAAAAATATATATATATTTTACAGCTATTTATTTTAGGTCATTTTCAACGGTAAAGTTTGACTAAATTATTATGGTCAACTATCATCGCTTATGCAACGAACATTGACCATTACAGTTCAGTCAAACTGTAGGCGTCGAGATGGTGACGAACACGGGGTAGATTTAGAAAAAAAATGTTTTCTCTTGCATGTTGTGACGAAAGAGTACTTTCGTCGCAAGTGGTTGTCGCAAATTTTTCAATATGTAGTAGTGAGGCTTCTAGGCGTTTAGCTATATGGATTTTGAGTTTTTCTAAGTGATAGCATCACCCAGTGGTAAAAGGAATTACCTATGGTACGGTCAATGCACCTAAGTAAAATGGTTATGTCATCATGAAAATACACACATTGCTCTGTACATATTCAATATTTAAAGACGTTGTGTTTTGGCAATGCTACCTAAACCTGTAAGAGACATAGTATAAGTGACGCTACATAAAGGTGTTGCATAATATTCCACAGAGAATAGAATCAGCATACGGTTGCAGCATAGTGGCGCTACCCACAGGCGCTACATAATATTTGGCAAGGAGCAGGTTTACACACAGGCACAACACAGGGGCGCTACCTACAAGCGCTACTCAATATTTCAACAAAGAACCAACGTTGGTGCATATATGCAGCACCATGGCACTACCTACAGGCACTACCTACAGGCACTACCTTCTCTTCTTGTTCCATTTTACGGTGCGCTACCCAGAGTTGCTACCCAAGGAAATTGCCAGCAAACACGAAGAATCTATGAGGACTAGGCCAACAACTTTTTGGATAATTTGATGATGGAGAAAGTTACAGAAGTAGCAGCTGGAATTTTGAGGACAACTACAGGCTCCAAAGGGACACATGGAAAAATAGGAGATGAGCAACAAAAGAGGATCAAAGCAATTAGAAGCATGATTAGATTAGTCACCAGAATTTCCCTGTTTTATAGCATAGGTTGTTATTCTAGTTGTTAGAACAAATAAATGTTTAGAGATTTTCAAGAGAAATAGGCCAGCTCGTACCTCCAGTTGTTGCCTCCTTTTCTTGTTATAAATAGATAGATCAATTGCTTTAGTAGGTTCGGATGGTTGATCAAGGCTCCCTTTTACTTGTAATATTTTGATGAAGTAACTATGATCTAGTGATGTACTAGACTTAAGACTTTTTGGCTAATAGAAATCAGCTTCTCTTTCGGTCTATTTGCTTCTGATGCTAAATGTTCATGCTTTGAATGATTCACATGAATTATTGTGGTGATGTTATGGTGGATGTTTGATCATTATACTATCATATGTTTATTTAGCTTCTTTAGTTTCTGATGTTAAGAAGATCTTGTGATTAGAAACTTTCTTCCTTAGACTTTTGTAGACCTGATGTTTGCAGCAGTCCCTACACTCCTCTCACTCAAGTCTTCCCTCTGTCCATACTTACTCCCAAACTACTGATAGAAGTTATCCAAGACCTTAATTGTTGGTGCATGCTAGCCCTGTTGTCTGAGTTAGAACATTACCATTCGAGTCATTTTCCATTTGACCCTTTAAAACACTCTTTCATTCACATATACCTTGATGGGTACTGGGCTTGCCTTCCATGCAATCTGAAGGTGACTCCTAGTGCTAACATTCTTGGCGCTGTTTTCAGGGACGATTTGAATACTTTTTCCTTGCATTAAAATGACACAGTATTCTAGTTCTAAAGGTGCATTAGAACTCAGTATTTTGAAGATTACAGACTGCACCTGGAGACTCCATTGTTTCATCTCTGGCACCTATAGGCAGACATACGAGATCGAATCCATAGCTACCTTTGGTACCACCTGAGGCTGACCCAGAGAAGATAATCAAGAAGGGAAAAGCTTCCCAAAAACGTTTTTTTCTCGCAACTACAAGTGCTTCTGGTCAGTTTCCTGATTCTACTCTTGATACTCCAGTTGTTTTATCAAGTAAGCTTCCTTTATCTTCTGTTGAAGTATCTAAAAAGATTGATTTTGAAGAGTTTCATGTTGAATACTCTTCCTTTGAGACTAAATTGAAAGAGGAAAACATTAATATATTTTCTTCCCCTGATATTGAGAAGTGTTTCAGTCTTCATAGTTTTGAAGATTTCCCTACTTTAGGTTTTGCTACACCTCTATTTGTTAAAACTTTTGTTGCCAAAGAAGTAGGAACTTCATCTCCCTCTCATACCTTACCATCCTCTTCAAAAAATCAGCCTCCTATTGTGAAAACTGAAACCCCCCCTTCATATGTTCCTTCCTCTCCTACTCTACATACAGTCAAGTCTCCTTCTCCTTCTTGTTCACCAAGAATCCAAAATCAAATGGCAGTTGTTAACCCCCCTGTTAATAGGATGGATGCCATAGTGGCTACAATATATGCTCCTCTACTTTTACCTCAACCACTGAATTCTCTTCCCCCTGGAGATTATTTGAAATACATGCCTAAGTTTACAGGAGAAGAAGATGCAACAGCTGAGGAACATCTTGATGCTTTCTACAGCTATGTAGATAACCAAAATATTGAAAATGAAGATGTTTGGATGAGGGTTTTTGTCCAAAGCCTGTTTGGTGAGGCTAGGAAGTAGTTCAAGGGTTTGTCCCCTGTATCCCTTACTAGTATTGAGGCATTGGATGAAGCCTTCGTGAGCCATTAGGGTGACAAAAAGGACTTTTTGTACTACATCACCGAATTTGGATCTTTGAAAAGGAAAGAAGGAGACTCTGTCTCTGACTTTTCTAAAATATTTAACAAAATGTACAAGAAGATCCCTGATGAGATAAAACCCACTGAAACCATGGAAAAAATCACTTATTCGAGTGCTTTTAATTTCGAATTATGCCTCCTTTTGAGAGAAAGAAGGTCACTTTCTTTGGTTCATATGCAAGATGTTGCCTTAGAGGTAGAATCCAACATAGTGGCATCAAATAAACTCAGGGGGAAATCTGATAGGGATAGGAGAAAAAAAAAAGTTGAAACTTCAACTTCTGATTCCTCTGTTGTCCATTCTCAAGTAGATGAGCTGACCAAATTAGTAAAATCTCTCTCCACTGAAATTGAGAAATTAAAATCAGAAGGGAAACAAACATATAGAAATGCTCAAAACAATGATAACAGATGTAACTACAGGAGACCAAATAATGCTCCCCAAATCTTTCCTAGGGATCCTAGAAACAAAGAGAGAGATGATAAAAGGGTGCAAGCTCCTTTGCAAAATAATTTAGTGGCAGATGAAGAAGAAGAGGATGTTGAAGGCGATCCTGATATTCATTTTTTAGGTGATACTTTCTCATCCCCACACTTGACTCAATCCTCTTACGATAAATCGTTAATGTATATTCAAATTAATGAGTTAAGAAAGGGAGAGAAATCAAAGGAAAATCCTAGTAGATATAATCTAATATCTAAGAAGAATGTAGAAAAAATCGATGCCCCTAATCAGCCTGTTCAGAAAGAAGATTATTTCAAGGCTGTGACAGTGAGCAGCAAGGAAAAAGACTCTCAAAACCCACAAGTTATGATCAGAGATCCTCATCCTGAAATCAAAGAGGTCTTGAAGCCTTCCCCTTCCTTCAGTTTTGAGAATGAGATCCAGAAAATAAAGATCCCTGTACCTTTTTTGGAATTGATAAAAAATGAGGATTTTAAAAAATATTTATCCAAAATGTTAAAATGAGAATCATCTCCAAGTGCCACTGATTCCATAAATCTGCAAGATGAAAAACCAGCAGTGATTTTAGGTCCTTTGATAGAAGACATAGATGACTCATCCCCACATTTCTATACTTTACTGAATATACACGATAAGGTGCTACACAATTGTCTCATGGATTCAGGGGCATCCCACAATCTTATGCCAAAATCTGTTATGGATGAACTTGGGTTAGAAGTCACAAAGACCTATCATGACTTATATTCTTTTGACTCCAGAAAAGTCAAATGTCTTGGAGTCATTAAGGATATGGTGGTGACCTTATTTCAGTTGCCCGTGAAGAGTATACTTATGGATATCGTAGTTGTTGATGCTCCCCCCAAGTTTGGTATGCTCTTGTCAAGATCCTGGATAAAAAGACTTGGGGGAACCTTGCAGATGGGTCTCTCTTATGCTACTATTCTTGTTTTTGGGGGAGAGCATAGAAGACTTTACAAGGAAGCTCAATTGGCTTACATCATTAGTGATGAATCAAACCCCACCAATCACCTTGTTTTTGCTTTTGATAGAGATCTGGGATCTAGTATTTTGCAGCTCACTGATGCTCCAGAAGCCCCTTTAGAAATCAGAAAAAAGTGCATCAACTTTTTTGAAGAGGCTCCTCTAACTACTTATGTCTGGAAGATGTTCTTTTATGGAGCCTCTTCCAAGGAAGGTGCTAGTGCTGGGGTGATCTTTGTCTCACCAACTCAAGAAACTATATCTTTGTCATATAAACTAGAATTTGAGACTACTAATAATGTGGCAGAGTATAAGGCTCTTGTCTTAAGTTTGAGGGAAGCAAAAGACATGGGGATAGAGGAGTTGTCAGTATTTGGGGATGTTGAATTGATATTCCATCAAATTAAAAATCTTTATCAAACAAAGCATCATAGGCTTAGATCTTACAGAAATGAAGTATGGGATTTAGTGGACAGTTTTTTCTCTGTTTTTAATATATCATTCATTCCTAGAGAAGAGAATATTGAGGTTGATTCTTTGGTTTTATCAGCAAGCAACTTCAGAATTCCTATACCACCAAAAATCAAGTATGACGTAGAAGTCAAATACAGGCCTTCTATACTGGACAATGTAAAATATTGGAAGGTGTTCGAAGATTATTTAGAACTTAAAAATTTTCTTAAGACTGTTGATGAATTTTTTGCATTACACATTGATCAAGATCATGATCCAGAAATCACTCCTCATGCTAATGTTTTCCTCAATAAAATTGCTAATCATCATATATTGCAGCTACCTAGCAATCATATACCAAAGGGACTAGTTCCTTTGGAAAGGTTATTTGATTGGAATGATGTGGCATTGAAAGGGAAGGTATCCACTGATGATGTTGATATCACTGAGTGCAATGTGGGCACTAAAAAGGATCCAAAATACGTCAAACTGTCAAGCAACCTATCAAAAAAGTAGAGGGAAGAATACACTAAGTTGTTGAAATAATTTGTTGATGTATTCGCTTGGACTTTTGAAGATCTCAGAACTTATGACACAAGCATAATAGAGCACAAGATCCTATTAAAAGAAAACACCAAACCTTTCAGGCAAAAGTTGAGGCAAATCAATCCTATGTTGTTGCATGTCATGGAGAAAGAAGTTAAGAAGCTTTTAGATGCAAAAATTATCATTCCTTTGAGGTATTCCAAATGGGTAGCCAATTTGGTCCCAGTAAGAAAAAAGAATGGGGAAATCAGACTTTGTGTTGATTTCCGAAATATGAACAGAAACTCAAAGAAGTATAATTATCCTTTACCCATGATGGAGCACATATTACAGAAGGTGACAGGAGCATACAGGATGTCTATGGTCGATGGATTTTATGGATATAATCAGATATCTGTTTCGCCAGAAGATAGGGAGAAGACAGCCTTCACCACTCCCCGGGGGACATTTATGTACGCCAAGATGCCCTTTGGTTTGATGAACGTAGGGGAAACTTTTCAACGAGCTATGGACAGAGAATTTATTGGAGAAAAGGATAAGTTTGTTTTTATCTATTTGGACGACATAACTGTGTATTCTCGGTCTGATAAGGAACACTGTGATCATTTAAGAAAGGTTTTCTTGAAATGCAGAAAATTTGGCCTCTCTTTGAATCCGAAAAAATCATTGTTTGCCATGAAAGAAGGAAAATTATTGGGGCATATCGTGTCAGYTGATGGAGTAAGGATTGATTCTAGCAGGGTTGAGGCTATACAAACTTTGTCACTCCCTAGATCTAAAAAAGAGGTACAATCTTTTCTGGGAAAAATCAACTTTTTGAGAAGATTTGTGTCAAATTTTCCTGAGTTAGTTAAGTATATCACAGCCATGCTGAGGAAGGATAGTGAAATCAAATGGATTGTTGAGGCCCGTGATTCTTTTGATCAAATAAAGAAAGCCTTGACAGAAGCCCTAGTTCTTGTCAGCCCCGACTACTCCAAGGAATTTCTTATTTTTTCTTTTGCCTCTTTTGATACAATAGCAGTAGTCCTATTGCAGAAGAATGTTGAAGGCTTAGAGCAGCCCATTGCCTTTTTCAGTAGGGCATTGAGAGATGCAGAACTAAACTATGACATTATGGACAAACAAGCCTATGCATTGGTTAAATCTCTTAAGTCCTTCAGAGTTTATGTTATGCATTCAAGAGTTGTTTCTTATGTCCCATCAGCTGTTGTAAAGGAAATTATTATTCAGCCTGATATAGACAGAAAAAGAAGCAAGTGGATTGCTAAACTACTTGAATTTGATTTGGAGATTAGGCCCAAAAAATTGGTAAAAGGCCAGGGTTTGGCCAAGATTTTGGCTTAATCAAATTTCTCAGCACTGGGGGTGAATTTCATTCACTCATGTTCAGAAAATCAGCAGGCTGAGATGAATGATAAAGGCCTTCAAGTCATTTCTACATTGGAAGATTGCAGCTAGTACAAAGACATTATATTTTTTCTACAAAATTTACAGCCCCCAAGTGGTATGGAAATAAACAAGGTGAGGGCCTTAAAACTCAAATCAATAAATTATTTCTTTGTTGATCAAATTTTGTATTGGAAGGATCCATTAGGAGTGCTTTTGAGATGCCTAGATCCCCAAGAAGCCCAAAAGATTATGTCTTATTTTCATGACAGTTTATGTGGGGGGCATCATTATTGGAGAACCACATCATACAAGATCCTTAGAGTTGGGTACTTCTGGCCTAGTTTGTTCACAGATGTTTGTGCTAAGATCAGAGCCTATGCTAAGTGTCAGAAGTTTTCTAGAAAACAGCAGCTTAAGTTTTTTCCATTGAAGCCTGTGGTAGCCTCAGGACCATTCCAGCAATGGGGCCTGGATTTTATTGGGGAAATCCATCCTTCTTCCAGTGGTCAACATAGATGGATCTTGACTGCTACAGATTACTTTACTAAATGGATCGAAGTTATTCCCATAAGGAACGCTTCACATAAAGTGATCATTGGTTTCCTGGAAGACATCATAGCAAGGCTTGGGTGTCCTGACAAAATTGTCATTGATAATGCTGCATCATTCAAGGCTAAACCATTAATTCAATTCTGTGAACAGTTTGGGATCACTTTGATTCATTCCACCCCTTACTATCTGCAGGTAAACGGGCTTGCAGAATCCTTGAACAAAAGCATTATAAAGATTATTAAAAAGTTGTTAGAGGATAACAAAAAGGCATGGGATTCAAAACTCAAATTTGCTTTATGGGATGATAGAGTGATGGTGAAAAGATCCTTGGGATTTTCCCCTTTCCAGCTGGTATATGGAGTTGAGGAAGTTTTTCCTTCTCAACTTGCATTACCTGTGGCTAAATTCTTCCAGGATTATCAAGGGGAGCCAAATCATATGATCAGGAGGATTCAGCAGTTGGTTGAAGTGCATCAGACTTGGTAACAGCTTGTAGATAAGGCATATGATCATCAACTCAAGATCAAGCAGGCATTCAACCAGAAGGTGAACAAAGAGGATTTCCAACTCGGCAATTTGGTGCTCAAGTGGGATGCACCAAGACAAGATAAAGGCAAGCACGGTAAATTTGAAGCTTTATGGGTCGGTCCTTTCAAAATCTCTGAGGTATTCTCTAATAACACTTTCAAGCTGCAGAATATGGAGGATGAAGAGGTTTTTGGTGGCCCTATCAATGGGCGTTTTCTGAAAAAAGTACTTTTCTTTAGTCTTGAGTGGATCTTCATGTCATTGTAAATATCATTTTCTTTTTACTTTTGTTTCAATAACCGACCCCATATCCCTAGGAGAAGGCACTGAGTCTACTCATTCTTGGCAGCCCGCAGGGGACATGCCATCCCTTGTGGAGCCAATGTTATCACACTAAATTTCCTTGGGTCTTTTAGTTTGTTTTTACCTTTTTTAAAGCCTTAGATTTTAAATTTTTTTAAATAATTTTTTCATCCCTTTACATTTATGTTTGATAGGACCCCTTGGATGACTAAACTTTTGAGTCATAGCTCATGTTTTCATCCTCAATTTGATTTTTGATTTTTGAACCCTTTTAGCTCATGGTTTATTCCTTTTGATCCCTTTCATGATTTTCCCCTAGGTTGATACCTCCCATGATCAAGTTGATGTGACATGCCTCTCTCCTCACTCATGACCTCACAAGCATGCCTCATTGTCCTCGCTTACCTATATAATCATATTTTTGAATTGGAAGCGTTGCCTACTCATCAGGAAGTTCTGTAGCGCCTGTCACATTTATCATACCGCCACCCCAAGTCATGATTGCCACGACCGATACCATATCCATTGTTTTCAGTGCTAGAAGTCGGTTATGTTGGCATGTTTTCAGACAAAGGCAAAGTATGTGTGTTTGTCATTGATGGGAAAGATCAGCACGATCAGCAGAGCAATAATGGCATGCCAATGGTAAGATCAACTGAGAAGAACAAAAGTGATCGTTGGATCTCATTCAGAATCCTCAATGACCATCAGATCTGAATTTAGATAGGAGTAGCGTGCAGTAGAAGAGAACAGATCTCAAGCGTCTGATCAGGTCCCAAAGACTGACCATCGTTGGATCCATAAGAAGGAGCATGATCTTTACGTGCAAGATGAAGCAGGCCTACAAAATCTTGAAAGTAGGGGGACTGTCCATTATCAAAAAAGACACATGGTGAAAGATCAGAGCATGTCAAAGACTCTGTTTCGTAGTTTTGTAGATCGAGAAATCAAAAGGAAGGAGGTTCTCTAACCTATTGAACTCGTGATATGTGATATCCCGAAATGATCTGGGCCGTTGGATTGAGGATTGATCTGAACCTTTGGATCGAGGTATGGTATGGAACATTGGATGCAGAGGACACATGGCGAGCAATTGTTTTTTCACTGACTGAAAGGTCAAAGGAAGGAGGCTCCTAACCTCTTGAACTCGCGATATGTGAACTCGCGATATAATCTCAATTGTTGGATCGAAGACAAATCTGGGTCGTCAGATCTAGGAGGAAGATCATGACAGACCATGTCAGGGAGGACAGGTGGCAACTTATGTCAACAAGGACACGTGGCACGAGCATATAAGGACAAGTGTCAAATTGATTCAGCTTTTCAGGCCACTGGAAATCATAATTTTGAGTGACACGTGGAAGCCACTCCGCTCTTGACACGTCATTGAGTGACGCAAGAATGACATCACTTCATGAGTTCTTGTTTCAGGAGTTTCAAATTCAACACTTCCCAAAATTCCTGAAGGCTCAAGTACCGGGGTGGAGGAGAGTCGCCTGATCATCTGGATGGAGGACCGTTGATCTGGCTCCATTTCAAAGTTTCAGATACCAGGAGTTGGAGGAGTCAAAGACACTCACGGCAAGAATGCTGAAATGCAAAATTTCGAAGCACCTTTTGGCGCAGCCTGTGGTCATCATCGGTGGTCACGTGAGGGGAAAGAGCTAGCGGAGCTAAGCTCCTTTTCGGTGATCACAACATGAAGAGTTGAGACTCTTAACCACAGGATTCCCAAAGTCGTGAATCGCAAAGTGCTCATTTGTTAGCGATTGGTCATAGCATGTGGTTACATGGTCAAGAGAAGGGAAGGAGCCAGTCCAGCTAAGCTCCATTTCGGAGTTTCGGGGATCGCAACTTGGAGTGTCGAGACTCTTCGACACATAATTGTCGAAATGCAAAATGCAAAATGCATTTTGATTAGGCTCGTGGTCACAGCCAGTGGGCATATGGAATAAGTGCGAGACCCAGTACTTGTAATTCAACGGTGGAGGTTAATCAAGAATATGATCGAAGGGTTATTGTTTTTCTTCAAAGTTAATTGATCAGTTACGATTCATCTAGCTTAACTGAATCATGATTCTTGAATGGTTGGCGATTCAGTTGTTGAGGCGTTTTTGCTAAGGTAGATTCTGGCTGTAACTGCAGAGGTTTGTGTGTATAAAATAGACATGAAGTGATTAGGCGTGGTTGGTCGTTCTAACTGAAAAATTATTTGAACTAGAGAAAGGTAAAATTACAGAATGCGCAGTGTGAATAAAACTCAGAGATGAGGAACAAAAGCTGAATAGAACAGAAAAGGTGAAGAGAGCAGAATGTGCACATATCAAAGAGCATGAAAAGGACAGAGAAAGACCATATAGAGAGAGACAATAAGTCAAGTTAAGTATGAGCAAAGCAGAAGAATAGAGAATATTTGAAGAATAGAAAAGAAGTGGTAAGAATTGATATATCTGTATTGTTTGTTATTCAGTCATTTATTTATTATCAGGGAGGTAGGGTGGTGCTAGGGAGGATTGTAGTCCTCTGTTATTCATGTTGGTGCTTGAATACTGGAAGTTGAAGCTTCCATCTGGTTGTAGCCAGAGAAAATAGGGTGGCAGGGTGGTGCTCGGAAAACAAAGAGTTTTATGTATGCAAGTTGGTGCTTGTATAAGTGGAAGTAGGTGCTTCCATCCAGTCGGTGCTGGAACACTCAGGGAGTTGGTGCTTCCTTCTAGTGGGTGCTAGAGAAACTAGAGAGTCAGTGCTCTCAAACAAGTTGGAGCTTGTAAAATAGAGGTAGTAGCCTCACATTGAGTTGGTTCTCAATTATAGATTATGTACAGAACTTAAAAGATTGCCTATCATTTCGAATAAGAAGAGGTTTTCTCCCTTTATGGGTTTCCTCGTGAAAATATGTCTCTGTGTATATCTTATGTGTGATTAATGCTCATTATTTATGTTGTCCATATGTTGTATAATATTGATGGTCACTTGGAGAAATATTAAAAATGGTTTAATAGACTTAAAATTGTTTAAGCTTGGTACAAACTGATTCA
>ML777217.1:2142439-2158054 GCA_009831015.1 Picea engelmannii | reverse complement strand
ACCCTCTCAGTTGTCTTAGTAATTTCAGCAATTGGTATCAGAGTCGGTTCCTTTTAATTAAAGGTATATTTGTAAGCTTAAACATGACAGGTCATGAAGGGACTTCAGCCAGTAAGCCTCCTCTGTTTGATGGAACAAATTTTTCCTTTTGGAAGGTTAGAATGAAAACATACCTAATGGCCTTAGGTGTTGATGTTTGGGATGTAGTAGAGATCGAATACATAAAGCCTGTTGTGCTAGATTCCAAGGATGATAAGTTAGAATTTAGCTTTAATGCTAAGGGAATGAATGTTATCTTGAATGGACTTGCAAAAGCTGAGTTTGTAAAGGTGATGCATCTTCAAACTGCCAAAGAAATGTGGGATAAACTTATTAACAGTTATGAAGGAAATGAGAAAGTAAAAGATGTCAAACTTCAAACATATAGATTGAAGTTTCAACAACTAAAGATGAATGAAGATGAAACAGTCAGCAAGTATTTTTTAAGAGTTGAAGAGCTTATGAATGACATGAAGGGTCTTGGTGAGAAAATTGAAGAATCATTTTTAGTTCAGAAGATTTTAAGATCTCTACTTGATAAATTTAATCCAAAAGTCTCTGCAATAGAAGAACTAAATGATCTTAAAAATATGACCATTGATCAACTCCTAGGAACTCTAACTGCATATGAAATGAGAATTAGCAAAGATAAATCCATTACTAGAGAAGCATCTTTTAAAGCAGACAAGAATACTGATTCAGAATTAGATGATATTGAGGCAAAATTTGTGAGAAGGTTAAAGAAAGGATCAGGAAAATATCAAGGCAAACTTTCTTTCAAATGTTTTAACTGTGGTAAGATATGTCATTTTGCATCTAAGTGTCCTCACCAAAAAAAGGATCAGAACTCTGATGATGAAAAGAAATACAAATTTAAGAAATATAGTAAAAAGAAAAGTTTGTGTGCAAACAATGACAACTCCTTAGAAGACATAGATAGTGATTCATCCTGTGAAGACAAAGTGAATGATTTTATGCTTATGGCTATGGGAGATCTTGGTGATGAACATTCAAGAGGTGAAATGGATGATGAAGAGGTTGTGGTGGATATGGAAGGTGAATTAATCAGTGCTTTGGAAGAAATTGAGAGACTCGGATGTAAGAAGAGAAAACAAAAATAATTGTTGATGCAGTTTAAAATGAATGATAAAAAACCTGATGAAGACTTTGTTCTACTAAAAGTGGAGTTAGAAGAGATAAAGAAAATAGAAGACACTATGAAACAACAGTTATCAGAGAAGATAGCAAGTTGTAAATCCTTAGAAGAAGAGATAGTAAAAACCAGAAAAGAAATGGACAAGTTTAAGACATTGTATCACCAAAATATGTCAAGTATTAAAGCCTCAGAAGAATTAACTTCCATTCTAAATCAGCAAAGAAATCCAAAGTTGAAAACTGTCTTGGGCTATGAAGAAGGATCAAGTAGTGATCATCCAAGTAATACATAACCCATCAAGTTTGTCAAATCCACAATCATTGACAACAATCACTCTGCAGAAACAAAGAAAGAAAATCAGCCACCAAGAAGGAATGAAAGAAAAAGCACCAGAACCGAATCTGTAGATCAGAGAAACTATTAGCATGGAATAAATCGACCCACTCAAAGAAGACGGACTTTTACCAGGTACAAAGGACTTTTCTATGGATATTGTTTTTTTTCTGTTCTAACTTTGGTCACAAAGCTATAAATTGTTCTTTAAGACTTAGATATGAGCAATCAAGTTTTTCAAGGAATAATTATATTCCACCACAAAGATTGAGATACCAAAGCAACAAACAATCACAGATTATAAATCATGTGATGACTGGGAGAAGAACGCGGGTGAAACATAACAACAGTTATGAGCATAACAAATGTTATGATATGTTATTCAGTGAACCAGAATGTTACAACTTCCATAATTATGTACATAAAGTTGCAGACTATCGCTTAAGGAACTATAAGCCAAATCTGAATCTTGCTGCTAAAAATTTCAAGGTTTGGAAGAAGAAAGAAGATGACCAGTGCAGATTAGTGTTATCAGCCCAAAGACAAAAGAATCCTCGGTATATTGGCAATGGATGTTCTAAACATATGACTGGATACAAAAGTAAGTTTCTAACTCTAAGTGAAAACAAATTAGGGAATGTAACTTTTGGAAACAATGCACCGGGAAAAATAAAAGGTAAAGGAATGGTAAGCTTGAGTAATGGCAAAGGAAAAGCTCAAGATGTGTTGTTTTTAGATGGTCTGAAACATAATCTACTAAGTGTCAGTCAATTTTGTGACAAAGGATGTGAAGTTGTTTTTACTTGTAAAGATTGTAAAATAAAGTCTTTGAATTCAGGACAACTGGTTGCAAAAGGGATAAGAACAGAAAACAATGTCTATGTGTTAAAAGAAGAAAAAGAAGAATGTCACTTCAGCAAATATGGTGAAAGTTGTATATGGCATAGGAGACTTGGACACCTAAATTTTGATCATATAATCAAGCTTAGAAACAAAGGGGCAGTAAAAGATCTTCCGAAGATATCAAAGCCATATGAATCTGTTTGTAAACCTTGCCAGATAGGAAAGCTTACTCGCACTCAGTTCAAATCTAAAAACTTTCCTTCAAAAGAAAAACCTCTCCAGTTAGTACATATGGATTTATGTGGACCATCAAAAAAAGAAGGTACAGGAAAAGAAAACTATTTTATGTTGATTATTGATCATTATTCTAGACTAACGTGGGTTGCATTCTTGAAGGAAAAATCTGAAGCATTTGAAAAATTCAAAGTGTTTAAGGCTCTGACTGAGAATAAAACAGGAAAAAGATTGAAAGCAATAAGGTATGATGGAGGAAGAGAGTTTAGTTCATGGAAATTCAAAGAGTTCTGTGATAAACATGGAATCAAACAAGAATACACTATTCTAAGAACTCCACAACAAAACGGAGTAGTTGAGAGGCAGAATAGATCAGTTCAGCAGATGGCAAGATCAATGATGAATGAAAGGAATATTGCTCAGACATATTGGGTGGAAGCAATCCATACAGTTGTTCATATCCTTAACAAAGCTCATCTCAGGCCACACAGTGACAAGACTCCTTATGAACTATGGTTTGGAAGACCTGCTTCAATCAAGCATTTTAAAGTCTTTTGAAGTAAATGTTATATTAAGAATAATGATGAAAATATTGGCAAATATGATGACAGGGCTGATGAAGGTATCTTCTTAGGTTATGCTACAAACAGTAAAGGATACAGAGGCTACATA
This sequence comes from Picea engelmannii, assembly GCA_009831015.1. Lineage (NCBI taxonomy): Eukaryota > Viridiplantae > Streptophyta > Pinopsida > Pinales > Pinaceae > Picea > Picea engelmannii. Next base: position 2,154,777 of record ML777217.1, on the reverse strand, counting down.
AATTGGTTGATTGTATCGACATTAAAATTGATGAAAAAATCCCAGTCAGAAATGTAAGCAATGTTGAACCAAGAACAGAAGATATAGTTGAAGATAAAGATGAACAGGTCCAAGGATCAGAAAGAGAAGAATCTAAATCAGATGAAGATACGAATACTCCGACTGACACAAGTCAGCAAAAAGAAGCAAAATCACCTCTCAGAATTGTTAGAAAGAATCATCCTGAAAATCAGATAATTGGAGATATAAATAAAGGAGTTCAGACAAGAAGGAAATTGATTAAAGACTCAGAACAATATCATGTTGTTTTTTTATCTATGACTGAACCAAAAAAATTTAATGAAGCCAACCAACATGATGATTGGATTAGAGCTATGAATGAAGATCTTGATCAGATTGAGAAGAACAATACTTGGGAGCTTGTTCCTAGACTTGAAGATAAGAATGTAATAGTCTCCAAATGGGTGTTCAAGAATAAAATGAATGAAAAAGGACAAGTTGTTAGGAATAAATCCAGATTGGTCTGTAAAGGGTATGCACAAGTTGAAGGACTAGATTTTGATGAAACCTTTGCACCAGTGGCAAGATTGGAAGCCATCGGGATGTTTCTCGCATATTCATGTCATAAGAACTTTAAAGTGTATCAGATTGATGTTAAGTCAGCATTTCTCAATGGAGATCTAGAGAAAGAAGTATATATGGAGCAACCTGAAAAATTATCATTGACAAATAATCTTGATTATGTTTGCAAACTGAAGAAAGCTTTATATGGACTGAAACAAGCACCACGAGCTTGGTATTATAGACTGGATAAATTTTTACAAGACAAAGGGTTCAAGAAAGGTATTGTTGACAGCAATCTCTACATTAAGTCTGAAGGTGATAATTTACTAGTTGTCTTAGTTTATGTAGATGACATTATTTTTGGTTGTACTAATGAATTCTTTGTCCAATGGTTCTCTCACTCTATGCAAACAGAGTTTGAGATGACCATGATAGGAGAACTGTCATACTTTCTGAGTTTACAAGTAAATCAGAGCTCTGCAGGAATATTTATCTCTCAAGAAAAATATTTGAAAGAGATGTTGAAGAAATTTCAGATGGAGGATTCCTGTCCTGTTAGTACACCTATGGTGGTTGGTTGCAAGCTCAGTAAAGATGATATTTCACGTGATGTTGATCAAAGGACATATCTCTCTTTGATAGGTAGTCTTTCGTACATCACAACATCTCGTCCTGATATAATGTAAGTTGTTGGAATGGTGGGTCGTTATCAGTCTGCTCCTAAACAAAGTCATTTGGTATTTGTAACAAGGATATTCAAATACTTCAAGGGGACAATGAATTACGGTCTGTGGTATCCCAAAAATTAGAACTTTCAGTGAACTACTTATTCAGATGTTGATCGGGCACACTGTGTTGATGAAAGAAAAAGCACCAGTGGAGGAGCATTCTCCTGGGTGACTCATTAGTAGCATGGCTTAGTAAAAAACAAGGATCCATTTCATTATCAACTACAGAGGCAGAATACATTGTTTTTGCTACTTGTTGCACACAAATTCTATGGATGATACAAACTCTTGCAGATTTGAAGGTAACTTACATTGATCCCATTCCACTTCACTATGATAAAACCAGTGCCATCAGCCTCTCTAAGAATCTTGTACTTCATTAAAAATCTAAGCACGTACCAATAAAATACCAATTTCTCAGAGAACAGGTTACAAACAGAATTTTTCAGGTGAATTATATTCCTTCCACAGAACAGATAGTTGATATATTTACTAAACCGTTAGTAGTGACACCTTTTGGATATCTTTGCCAGAATTTGGGCGTGACCTCACTGTCAAACTAAGAAGATCCATCCTGTCAGGGGGAGTTTGTGTTGGTTGAATATCTGATACCTCCGAAGAGTATTGCAACAGCTCAGGGGGAGCTTGTTTCTTCTTTAACATTGATGTCAAAGGGGGAGAAAGTGTGGTAATTTCAATACAGCAGTAAAGATGGATGTTCTTCAAGGGGTTTTCATCAATGACAAAGGGGGAGATTGTTGGAATGTTTTCAGACAGAGGCAGAGTATGTGTGTTTGTCATTGATGGCAAAGATCAGCATGATCAGCATAGTGATGATGGCATGGCAATGGCAAGATCAACTGAGAAGAGCAACCGTGACCGTTGGATCTCATTCAGAATCCTCGATGACCGTCAGATCTAAATTCAGATAGGAGTAAAGCGCAGTAGAAGAGAACAGATCTCAGGCGTCTAATCAGGGCCCGAAGACCGATTGTCATTGGATCCATAAGAAGGAGCACGATATTTACGTGCAAGATGAAGCAGGCCTACAAAATCCTGAAAGTAGGGGGATCGTCCATTATCAAAAAGGACATGTGGCGAAAGATCAGAGAACATCAAAGACTTCGTTTCGGAGTTTCGCAGATCAGGAAATCCAAAGGAAGGAGGTGCTCTAACCTCTTGAACTTGCGATATGTGATATCTCGAAATGATCTGGGTTGTTGGATCAAGGATTGATCTGAACCTTTGGATCGAGGTATGGTATGGAATGTTGGATGCAGAGGACACATGACGAGCGATTGTTTTTTCGTTGACTGAAAGGTCAAAGGAAGGAGGCTCCTAACCTCTCGAACTCGCGATATGTGAAATCGCGATATAATCTCAGTTGTTGGATCGAAGATAAATCTAGGTCATCAGATCTAGGAGGTAGATCATGACATACCACGTCAGTGAGGACAGGTGGCAACTTATGTCAGCAAGGACACGTGGCACGAGCATATAAGGACAAGTGTCAAATTGATTCAGCTTTTCAGGCCACTGGAAATCATAATTCTGAGTGACACGCGGTAGCCACTCGGCACTTGACACGTCATTGAGTGACTCAAGAATCACGTCACTTCATGAGTTCTTGTTTCGGGAATTTTATATTCAACACTTCCCCAAAGTCTCGAAGGCTCAAGTACCAGGGCGGAGGAGAGTCATCTGATCATCGCGGATGGAGGACCGTTGATCTGGCTCCATTTTGAAGTTTCGGATACCGGGAGTTGGAGGAGTCAAAGACACTCATGGCAAGAATGTCGAAATGCGAAATCGCAAAGCACCTTTTGGCGTAGCTTGTGATCACCGTCGGTGGTCACGTGAGGGGAAAGAGCTAGCGAAGCTAAGCTCCTTTTCGGCGATCGCAACATGAAGAGTCGAGACTCTTCACCACAGGATTCCCGAAGTCGTGAATCATGAAGTGCTCATTTGGTTAGTGAGTGGTCACAACATGTGGTTACATGGTCATGAGAAGGGAAGGAGCCAGTCCAACTAAGCTCCTTTTCGGAGTTTTAGGGATCACAACTTGGAGTTTCGAGACTCTTCGACACAGAATTGTGGAAATGCAAAATGCGAAATGCATTTTGATTAGGCTCGTGGTCACAACCAGTGGGCATATGGAATAAGTACGAGACCCAACACTTGTAATTCAATGGTGCAGGTTAATCAGGAATATGATCAAAGGGTTATTGTTTTTCTTAAAAGTTAATTGATCAGTTATGATTCAGTTAGTTGAACTGAATCATGATTCTTGAACGGTTGGCGATTCAGTTGATGAGGCATTTTTGCCAAGGTAGATTCGAGTTGTAACTGCAGAGGTTTGTGTGTATAAAATAGACATGAAGTGACTAGGCGTGGTTGGTCGTTCTGACTGAAAAATGATTTGAACTGGAGAAAGGTAAAATTACAGAATGCGCAGTCCGAAGAAAACTCAGAGATGAGGAACAAAAGTTGAATAGAACAGAAAGGGTGAAGAGAGAAGAATGTGCACATATCAAAGAGCATGAGAAGGACAGAGAAAGACCAGATAGAGAGAGACAACAATTCAAGTCAAGTGTGAACAGAGCAGAAGAATAGAGAAGCAGAGAAGATTTGAAGAATATAGAAGAAGTGGTAAGAATTGATATATCTATATTGTTTGTTATTCAGACATTTATTTATAATCAAGGAGGTAGGGTGGTGCTAGGGAGGACTATAGTCCTCTGTTATTCAAGTGGGTGCTTGAATACTGGAAATTGAAGCTTCCATCTGGTTGCAACCAGAGAAAACAGGGTGGCAGGGTGGTGCTCGGAAAACACAGAGTTTTTTGTATGCAAGTTGGTGCTTGTAAAAGTGGAAGTAGGTGCTTCCATTCAGTCGGTGCTGGAACACTCAAGGAGTTGGTGCTTCCTTCTAGTGGGTGCTAGAGAAACTAGAGAGTTGGTGCTCTCAAACAAGTTGGAGCTTGTAAAACAGAGGTAGTAGCCTCACATTGAGTTGGTGCTCAATTATAGATGATGTACAGAACTTAAAAGACTCCCTATCATTTTGAAGAAGAAGAGGTTTTCTCCCTTTATGGGTTTCCTCATGAAAATATGTCTCTGTGTATATCTTATGTGTGCTTGATTCTCATTATTTATGTTGTCCATATGTTGTATAATATTGATGGTCACTTGGAGAAAGATGAAAAATGGTTTAATAGACTTAAAATTGTTTAAGCACAGTACAAACTGATTCACCCCCCTCCCTCTCAGTTGTCTTAGTAATTTCAACAGATTAAAGTGCCTTCAAAAGATCTTCCATTTATGTTCCTTGATAATGGTCTCTAATTTTGAAAACTCAACAGTGTTGTGCTGAGTGAATTCTCCAATTCTAATCAGGCGACCACATGTCAACCAAATCTTACTACTGTGTGAGATTCCAAGGCCGAAGTTTCCTCATTTTCATCCTATGATTGCATTGAAGAGCTCAACAGGTGTCTACTACGCAAGTATCCATTGTTACCTCCTCTGTGTATTAATCCTCACAGGAAATTTGTGATCGGGTTTTTGTTTTGCTAAGTTTGCATAGTGGTAAAAGATTCATCTTTGTATGATAGCCTCATCTCCTCTCTTTCTCAGACTTGTAAACCTCATGGCCCCTATATGAGACAGATTTATGTTGTCTACCTTAGCCCTTGAAGTTGCAAGCTTTAGACTAGTCTATCCTCTGCGTATGCATTGCGCTACCCAGAGGCGTTGCTTCCCCTACCTCCTTTCATCTCGAAATTAAACATTTTACTCAGTTGCATAGGGTCAACCTTGCATATATGAAACCCCATTAAAAGTCTCTTGAGAATTACCAAACCTTTTAAGAACCCTCATTCTAAGTCAATGAGACCCCTAAATCAAAGAAGGCACATAAAGGAGGCAAGATAGTTAGGACAGAACCAATGGACATGTTTCTTTTTAATACAGAACCCATGGCAAGAGAGGCCTTTCAAAGAGTAGGGTGCCTTTTCTTCCGTCAGAACGTGCAGAGAGGCCATCCAAAGGTAGCAAGACAGTTTGCATTGCAGTTTGATGGTAAGAAAACTCAGGTTGGGGATTTGGAGTTTGAAGTGACTGAAGCCTCCATCTCAACTGCAACAGGGATCCCCATTACAGGTGAAAGGTGGTTCAGAGCCATGGATTTGAGTTCAGCTTATGCAAAATATCTCTTCAAACCTAAATATCAATCCAATGAACTATCCAAAAGTATGCCAAGGAGCCAATTGATTAAAAAATTTGACAGACTATTGAAGATCATACAGAGATATTTTACTTGTGAAGGGAGATTCAACACATTATACCAGTACCATATAAGATTGTTGCTACATTTTACTGGTAAGGTTGAGATGAATATTCCTTGTTACTTGTTGATGAGTATAGGTACGATGTCCGACAGTATACAAGCCAAATATAAAGATGTGGATTCTATCCTTTTCCACTCTGGATTAATCAGAATGCCAGTATCTGAGGAATTGGGCAAGAAAGATATTTCATGGGAGCATTTTGTGGTTACCTCTCATTTTAAGTTGGATTTAGCACCCACTCCTCAATCACAGAGGGCAAGTTCTTTGTCACCTACCAGTACTACCAAAGCAGGGACCAGTAGGAAGAGCAAGGGCAGAGCCCCTGTTCAAGTGTCAGAGGTCAACAAGCAGGTCATTGAAGCTGAGGAGGAAGTCTTCCCTTCTCCACACAGAGATTTTTCACCACCTCCTCCACCAGGGTTAGAAGAGGTGTCTCCTTCTACCAAAGCTACATCTAAGAGACGGAAGAAGCTTTTATTTTCCCCTTCTCCTCCAGCAATCGAAATCAAAGGTAAAAGACCTTTCACAAGGTCATCAATTTCTAAAGAGGATTATAGAGAGCGGTCCTTACCCCTGTGAAACACTTCGAGGAGCCTATGGTAAGAAATGAATAAACCACTGTGTAGAGAAAGAAGGGTAAAAGTAAGGCCACTGAGAAACCTGATGAGGTGGACAAAACACTTCCCATGCAGGAGGAAGAGGAGCCTAAAGAAAATCCTATTAAGACTGAGCATGCCACTGCCCCTCCTCACAGTCAGACCTACAAAAGGCTTATCAAGCAACTTAGAGATGCAAGGAAATAAATAGCTCATCTTAAAGAAGAAGACAAGGTCCACTTGGCTCAAATGGAAGAGCTCATGGTTGGCTACAGTCATACCCTTGACTTGGCAAGGTTTGCAGTGAGAAAGGCTATGCCCCTTCATAAACAGCTGAAGAATCTTTATAGACATAACAGAGGCTTTCAGTCTCAGAACAGGAAGTTAAAGGCAGAGTTAAAACACTTTCAAGATGAGGTAGCCCAAAGGAATTTACAGGTGTTGGTCAAAGATGCCATTGAGGATGATAAACCAGCAACTAAGAAGAGCACAACTACACAAAAGAATCTGGTCAATGCTAGGAAAAAGAAGTTTGTTGTGCCAATTGAAGATCCTATTTCTACCAGAAAGAGTGTGAGGCTAAGTGTTAAAATGACAAAATAGTTGGTAATGGTAAGCCCCATTTTCGAGAATTGTTTCTTTTGGGAGGGTTAACTGATATGCACATACTAGTTGTGCCATCTATATAGGCCTCTAGGCGTTTAGCTATATGGATTTTGAGTTTTGCTAAGTGATAGCTTCACCCAGTGGTAAAATGCATTACCTATGGTACAGTTAAGGCACCTAAGTAAAATGGTTATGTCATCATAAAAGGACACACACAGCTCTGTACATATTCAATATTGAAAGGCGTTGTGTTTTGGCAATGCTACCCAAACCTGTAAGAGACGTAGCGTAAGTGACGCTACGTAAAGGCGTTGCGTAATATTCCACAGAGAACAGAATCAGCATACGGGTGCAGCACAGTGGCGCTACCCACAGGTGCTACATAATATTTGGCAGGGAGCAAGTTTACACACGGGCACAACACAGGGGCGCTACATACAGGCACTACCCAATATTTCAACAGAGGACCAATGTTGGTGCATATATGCAGCACCGTGGTGCTACCTTCTCTCCTTGTTTTGTTTTACGGTGCGCTACCCAAAGTTGCTACCCAAGGAAATTGCCAACAAATACCGGGAATCTAGGAGGACTAGGCCAGCAGCTTTTTGGATAAGTTGATGATGGAGAAAGTTACAGAAGTAGAAGTTGGCATTTTGAGGACAACTACAGGCTCCAAAGGGACACATGGAAAAACAGGAGTTGAGCAACAAAAGAGGATCAAAGCAGTTAGAAGCATGATTGGATTAGTCACCAGCATTTCCCTGTTTTATAGCATAGGTTGTTATTCTAATTGTTATAACAAATAAATGTTTAGAGATTTTCAAGGGAAACAGGCCAGCTCGTACCTCCAGTTGTTGCCTCCCTTTCTTGTTATAAATAGATAAATCAATTGCTTTAGTAGGTTCGGATGGTTGAGCAAGGCTCCCTTTTACTTGTAATATTTTGATGAAGTAACTATGATCTAGTGATGTACTGGACTTAAGACTTTTTGGCTAATAGAAATCAGCTTCTCTTTCAGTCTATTTGCTTCTAATGCTAAATGTTCATGCTTTGAATGATTCACATGAATTATTGTGGTGATGTTATGGTGGATGTTTGATTATTATATTATCATATGTTTATTTAGCTTCTTTAGTTTCTGATGTCAACAAGATCTTGTGATTAAAAACTTTCTTCCTTAGACTTTTGTAGACCTGATGTTTGCAACAGTCCCTACACTCCTCTTACTCAATTCTTCCCTCTGTTCATACTTACTCCCAAACTACTGATAGAATTTAGCCAAGACCTTAATTGTTGGTGCATTCTAGCCCTATTGTCTGAGTTAGAACATTACCATTTGATTCCTTTTCCATTTGGCCCTTTAAAACACTCTTTCATTCACATCTAACTTGATGGGTATTGGGCTTGCCTTCCATGCAATCTGAAGCTGACTCCTAGTTCTAACACACCACTCTCTGCAATACCCGAATTCTACCCTGCTCTGCCTCCTCTCTTCAACCTAGAGCAACTAGAGCTCATATTTGAGTTAAGGAGCCAAATGGTGGACCCGCTCCACCGGGAAACCCTCATGAGTTAGAGGATCAACATATTGTATGACGCATTTTCGAATGCACCTGCTAACCAGCGTTGCCCGACCTGCGCAAATCCTTTTTTGCTCCAGCCCAGGGACGACCCTCTCATCGGATCTCCAGACGACATACCCCCAAGTGCTAATGGTTAATTTTTGGTTCTTTGTAATGGGTTCCTTGTACAATTCTCTCCCATATCTCTGTATTGGAAAGACACGGTTTTACAATTTTGTTTTATTTTATCAGTTGCTAGATTGTCTTAGGATTCTAGAACAGTTATGTAAGATCATGAATCTGCCACCTACTATGGTTTTTGTTTGGCAAGGCAGATGGAAGATAGCACTTTGAACTAAAAGTATCACAATCTGCCACATGTTCTGGTTTCCGATAATTTGGAAGAACAGTGTTCGGAATGTGTTATATTCTTTGCACGAATAGTAGTGTTTGAGTGTATGCGTTGGTCGCGCAGGGGATCGGGGGCAGTGCCACAGGAAAAAAAAAATCCTGCCTCGAGAAATGTGTCATATATTTAGGTGGCTTTTTCGGCACATGGTTTTTGCCGATGGTTTTCTATTTCCGGTTAAGGAATTAGGGTTTTGGACTAATCCAGGTCATTGGGTTAGGGTTTTGGACTAATCCAGGTCATTGGGTTAGGGTTTTGGATGCCGTTGGCTCCTATATGTATATTGTATTGTAAATACAATGAATGAATATAATATATGTTGGTTTTCCCGGTTTGGGTTTCCAGGGGAAAAATCTCTGTGTAATGTTTGTATTTGTCATTGTATATTTTCTGTTCTTTTCTGAATATATGTTTACATTAGACATTGTACAAGGTTAGAATTTACATTTGGTATTGAAGCCTTATTGGCTTCAGGGGGACGCCTTTGTGGTCAAAGGTTTGGCTCGGGACTCTGATAAGCCTTGTTACAGTGGGAGATTTGCGGTATTGTTTTTCAGGTGAAAAGAAATGGCAAGCAATTCGAAGATGGAAATCGAGAAGTTTAATGGGAAAAGCTTTGATCTATGGAAGCTCAAGATGGAAGATCTTTTGGTGGACAGAGATCAGTGGATTGCGGTAGATCTAGGTACTGCACCTATAGGAATTTCTGCAGATGACTAGAAAAAGATGGATCGAAAGGCAAAGAGCACAATCTGACTGTGTCTCTCTGATTCAGTATTACTGAATGTGTCAGAGGAAGCTACAGCCAAGGATTTATGGGAAAAGTTGGGGAAGTTGTATCAGTCTAAGTCCCTGGTAAATAAACTATTCCTGAGAAATAAGCTATATAACTTGAGGATGAGAGATGGAGACTCGGTGGCAGAGCATTTGAACACCTTCAATACTATGGTAAGTCAGTTAATATCTGTTGAGATTAAAATTTCAGATAAAGATAAATGTATCAGTTTGTTGTGTTCTTTACAAGACTCGTGGGATAGTCTGGTTGTGGCCATAGGTAGTAATACAACTTATTTGAAGTTTGAAGAAGTGGTCTCATCCTTGTTGTCGGAGGAGATGAAACGAAAGAATATGGAAGGACATAGCACAGACGCATTATTTGCAAGAGGACGTTCCTAGGAAAGAAATAGATCTAATTTCTCAAGTGGGAGATCTAAGTCGAAGGGTAGATCGAAATCTCCTGGAAAGTTTGTAAGGGTATGTTGGAGGTGTGGAAAAGAAGGGCACTACAAGAAGCAGTGTAGATCCAAAGTTGAGAAAAAGAAAGGATCTGAAGAATCTTCTTCTACAGAAGAAAATACCTCAAAGGAAGAAGGAGGGGATGTGTACTTGGCGTCTTCAAGCACACATGCAAATCATGAGACATGGTTGATTGACTCTGGTGTATCCTTTCATATGACTCCCCACAGGGAGTGGTTATGCGACTATGAAAAGTATGATGGAGGTAATGTTTTCTTAGGTAATGATTAGACAACCAGAATCATAGGAAGAGGAAGATTCAAGTTGAGACTCATAGATGGAAGGATTAGAACACTGCCTGGTGTTCTACACATCCCAGGTATGGCCAGAAATTTGATTTATGTAAGCAAAATGGAAGATGCAGGGGTAAAAACAATTTTTGAAAAGGAAACTTGCAGGATGGTTCGAGAAGCAATGGTGTTGATGAAGGGAGTTCGGTTTGGAACTCTGTATAATCTGCTAGGAAGCACTATTAGTGATGGGTTTAATAGCTCCATTGTTACTGATATTGGAGTTGAAGAAGAAAGAACTCCTACAGACTCTCGAGAAAAGGTTATGTTATGGCATCAAAGACTGGGGCATATCGGAGAGAAGGGTCTTCGACTACTACACGATAAAGGTATGGTTGAAGATATGTCTAACTGCTCTCTGGTTTTGATTTCTGTGAGCATTGTCTATATGGGAAGCAGAATCGGGTAAGATTCCCCTCTGGTGCAACGAGGGAAGAAGGAATTTTACAACTAATTCACAGTGATGTTTTTGGACCTGTGTCGGTCCCGTCATTGGGAAAATCTGTGTACTGTGTCTCATTTATAGATGACTTCTCGAGGAAAACTTGGATATATTTCCTCAGGAAGAAATGTGAAGTCTTTGACAGGTTTAAAGAGTTTAAGGCTCTTGTTGAGAATCAAACAGAGAAAAGAATTAAGGTGTTGAGAACAGATAATGGCGGAGAGTTCTGTGGGAATGAATTTGAAGAATTCCTTAAGAAGTGTGGTATAGCAAGGCAGAAGACTACTCCATATACACCTCAGCAGAATGGAGTTGTAGAAAGGATGAACATGACGCTGATGGAAAAAGCAAGGTGCATGCTCAGTGGTGTCGGGTTAGGGCAAGAATTCTAGGCAGAGGTAGTGGGTATTGCATGTTATCTGGTCAACAGATCACCCTCATCAGCGTTGGGTGACAAGACTCCACAAGAGGTATGGGTTGGTAAGGAACCTTCTCTCACACATCTTAAGGTATTTGGCTGCGATGCATATGTTCATGTTCTAAAGGAAAACGGGAGTAAGTTGGATAAGAAGGTTGAAAAATGTATCTTTATTAGATATAAAGATGGTCTCAAAGGTTATAATCTTTGGAACCCATAAACTAAGAAGGTAGTGTATAGTCGAGATGTGGTATTTAGAGAAATGAAGGATGTTGTTAAACAAGAAGTCCTACCAAGTAAGGAAGAACCAGAGAAGATAGAGTTTGAATCAAAGGATGATGAAGCAGACTCTACAAAAGAACATGAACCAAAAGAAGAAGATCCTCATACTCCAGTATTGAGGAGATCGTGATCGAGAAAGAAGGCTACCTAAAAGGTATAGTCCCTCTAATTTTCGTTCAAATTTTGCTTTGTCTATTACTGATGATGATCCTAGAACTGTCAGGGAGGCAGTGAATTTAGAGGATGGAAATTTCTGGAAAAGGGCCATGGAAGAATAAATGGCATCTTTGGATAAGAATGAGGCTTGGGATCTAGTGGAGTTGCCAACTGGAAGAAATCCCATTGGCAGCAAATGGGTATTTAAAAAGAAGCTGAATGCAGAAGGAAAAGTGGAGAAATACAAAGCTTGGTTAGTAGCAAAGGGTTATTCCCAAGTTGAGGGAATTGATTTTGGTGAGATTTTTTCCCCTATTTCCAAGTTAACCTCTATAAGATTTTTGTTATATGTTGTCGTTGCATTTGATTTTGAAGTAGAACAGATGGATGTGAAGACAACATTTCTGCATGGGGATCTGGAAGAAGAAATCTTTATGAAGCAACCAGAAGGTTATGTTGTGTAAGGAAAGAAGGAGCTGGTATGCAAGCTGAAAAAATCCCTGTATGGTTTAAAACAATCACCAAGGATGTGGTATCAAAATTTTGATACTTATATGTTGGGACTTGGCTTCACAAGAAGCAAAGAGGATCACTGTGTGTATTCTAAATTAATTGGTGATCATTTGATTTATTTGGTCTTG
>ML777217.1:2086485-2142106 GCA_009831015.1 Picea engelmannii | reverse complement strand
AAATTTCATTTTGGGCATGGAAATTAAAAGAGATCGAAAAAAGAGGAAACTCTGGTTAAATCAGAGAAAATATGTCGAGACAATATTGCAGAGGTTTAATATGCAGGAATGTAAACCGGTCAAGGTTCCTATTCATGTTGGTGGAAAGTTATATGTTGATCAGTGTCCCAAGACACATGAAGAAGAGGAGGACATGTCTCATGTTCCATATGCGAGTGCAGTTGGCAGTTTGATGTATGCAATGGTATGTACTAGACCGGACATTACACATGCAGTGGGAGTTTTGAGCAGGTATATGTCAAAACCAGGGAAGGAGCATTAGACAGCAGTAAAAAGGGTTTTCAGGTATTTGCGTGGCACTGCTAGCTATGGATTGTGCTACGAAGGAAGACTGGGATTGGACAGAGTGGTCGATAAACATGGCTTTGTGGATGCAGACTGGGTTAGAGATTTGGATCGTAGGAGATCTACAAGCGGGTTTGTGTTTAACCTGATTGGAGGAGCAATAAGTTGGATGAGCAAAATATAGGTTGTAGTGGCACTTTCAACTACAGAATCTAAATACATGACAGCCACTCATGCAAGTAAGGAAGCAGTATGGTTACAAAGATTGTGTTCAGGTACTGGGTTGGTACAACAAGCTGTAAGGATAGAGTGTGACAGTCAGAGTGCAATTTTTCTGGCAAAAAACCCTGCTTATCATTCAAAGACAAAGCACATTGATGTTCAATATCACTTTCTGAGAGACATGATTGAAGAAAAGAAAGTATCACTGATGAAGGTGGACACTTTGAAGAATGTTGCAAACTCATTAACAAAATCTGTGAGCATTGAGAAATTCTCTTGGTGTAGAGGATCCATGGGCATTGTGCCCTGGATTTTCGACTATGTAACCCTGTAACCCCCTGTATGCAAAGAAAACAACAAGTGGGAGAATGTTGGGTATGTGTTATATTCTTTGCCTCAGGAAACGTGACACCTACCTCGAGAAACGTGTCATGTATTTAGGTGGTTTTTTCGGCACATGGTTTTTGCCGATGGTTTTCTATTTCCAGTTAAGGAATTAGGGTTTTGGACTAATCCAGGTCATTGGGTTAGGGTTTTGGATGTCGTTGGCTCCTATATGTATATTGTATTGTAAACACAATGAATGAATATAATATATGTTGGTTTTCCCGGTTTGGGTTTCCAGGGAAAAAATCTCTGTGTAATGTTTGTATTTGTCATTGTATCTTTTCTGTTCTTTTCTGAATATTTGTTTACAATAGACATTGTACAAGGTTAGAATTTACAAACAAGTGACAGAATGATGACATATGACATTTTTGTACTATAGTAGCAGAATGATAGGAAACACCCTTTTTTTACTTTAAAATATATATATATATATATATATATATATATATATATATATATATAAACTAATTAAATAAAAACAAAAATTTCAATAAATTAAAAATTTCAATAAATTAAAAATTTATATAAAAAGGTAATGTTATATACCAAATACTTCAACGAGTATAAGAATAAAAAGTATAAGTGAATCGTGTAATTATATTAACATTGTTTTTTTTTATATTTTATGTTTTTGATAATTACACAATAATAATAAATTTTCATTTATAAATTTTATAATAATATTTTTTATATAATAATTAAATCACAATAAAAATAAAAATACATAATAATATAAAAAATAAGTAAATAAAAATAAAAAATTCAATAAATTAAAAATTTATATAATAATAATAATAATAATATAAAAAATAATTAAATAAAAATAAAATTTTCAATAAAATAAAAATTATATAAAAAAGTAATGTTATGTATTAAATACTTCAAAAGAGTATAAGAATAAAAAGAACAAGGGTTGCATGGCAACTCAGTCCTTGTCGAGTTAGTTGGGAAATACATGTTGAACAATGAAACTTAATATAACTAAATACACAAGTAATGAATATTTTTTATCAAAAGATAATAATTGAGGGTTGTTTGTTATTCAAAATGTATAATGAACCGTACTCTGAATGAAACTATAATATTCATAAATATAATATGAATATAATAAATTTATTATAAATATAATAATATATTAGATAATAAATATAATATAAATATAATAATGAATAATAATAAATACATAGTACAACTTTTTATATTTAGATGTGGTGATTGGTGAAATTCATTGATTATGTAATTAATTCTACATATTGAAAGACGTGAAGGGAGCAATAACACTTGAATTCTATCAACCAATTAGAAATCATAAACACACATTTTTTATTATATCCAAAAATATATATTTGTTTTCTTATGTTAAACATTATATTGCATACACAAATTTATGGTAAAAGACAAATTAATGTTACATCTAAAAACAAATTCATTGTTATAATCCCATGGGAAAGACTAATAAAAATTAATAAGTGAATCTGTGTCTTAAAAAAAAATATTATATCAATAAATAAATAAATAATTTATAAAAAAAAATTGAAAATGTATATAAAAATAAAAAAAATTGTTTAACTCAAAGAAGTGGAATTCTTTTTGTTACCAAAATTACGAAACCTTGTATCTCACTCAACTACATTATTTGCTAGTCACCACCATAAAGGGAAGTAGAATTAAAAAGGTAAAAGAACAGATTACAAAACCTCGTACCTCGGTCAACTACATTATTTGTTAGTCACAAACTATGCTAACATAATTTTTGAAATTAAAAAGAGAGTATGGTTAGTTATAAATTTTAATGTAAAGTAAAATATGGCTACTCATGAACTTTACAGTAAAGTAAAATATGTACTTATGTACTTGTTACTAAATATATGTATGATCCTTTTTTCGACAAGCCTATAGGAAGAAAACCCATACCCGGTATGTCTATTCTCATCATTTTTTATTGAAAAGGGTGTTGTGGTGAATATTTTAATTATTATAATTTTTAATATAAAACTATTTGGATTTAAAATACATTATTTCTACCTAAACCTCTCAAAACAATGGCTATTTTAATAGTTAAATAAACAAAACCTTTCTCAAAGCTAATTGCACTCTACTTAGATTGCATACTTCTTATTAGTCCCTGCCAAAGGTGTAGAGGGACTATCGCAATCGATAATTCGTTGACTTCATATTAATATATCATTTGATTATAAATTTTTGCATCATTTGTATTGTTCGTATTATAGAAGTAAAAACATTATTTTTTATATAATAAAAAAAACCTCATATGTTATCGTCTAATTGGAGAATATATTGGAGGTCTTATTATCAGCTTCGTTGTTCCCAATGTTGTAAATGTTTAGATATCCAAAGTTTTGAGCTTAGGCACTCTTTTTTAATTTTTATTACATTTTTACTGAAATGTTTACATACCGAAAGTTCTTGGCATCGACGTGATTTTTTAATGTTTTTTTTATTATTATTATTATTATTAGTCCCTGCCGAAAGCATAGACTTCATATTAATATGTCCTTTTATTATTATTTCTATTTGTATTGAAATGTTTACATACCGAAGGTTTAGAGCATTGACACTTTTTTTGAGGTGCTTGAACAGGCCTAAGAGCTTAAAAGTTTACATAGCGCGAGCTCCTGGAACATGCCTGACAGCTTAAATTTTTGCATATCGCAAGGCCCTTAAACAGCCTGACAGCCTTAAATGTTTACCTAAATAGGCTTCTCAGACTACATTTTTCCTAGAATTTTTCCATACAATGTTGCAGTGAATTTGGACAATATTGTTGTCCACCGCCAATTGCATAGCCATTATATGTTTCATAGTTTTTCTATGCTTGGAATGCAATTTGGTCATCGTTGAAGATACATTGTTTACCGGTTCAGTGGGTGCTTCTTGTTCGTTGGTTCATCAATTGTTGATTGTTGTTGTTTGGTTCAACTTTGCAAGGTTGAAGACCTGCGCCTACAGTTGGACCTGTTGGTGCTTGTTGCTTGCTTTTGTTTACTTCAACTTTGCAGGGTTGGGGTCCTGCATTCGCAGTCGAAGCTGTCTTTTTTTACTTTGTGGGGTCTAGGTGTTGCACCCACAATTCAACCTGCGCTTTTGTCGTTCATCGTTTCAGAGTAAGTTTCGATGCCATAATTTCATTTTCTATTCGTTCTTTGTCGTTGTTGTTTGCAGTTTGAAAGTAAGAATGTTTGATTATTTTTGTTGGCATGCTCGTCATATGTTTCTGGTTCCTTCTGTGCTTGGACTGCAGTTTGGTAATCGTTGGAGATACATATGTTGTTTACTAGTTCAGTGGTTGTTGCTTATTCGTTGGTTCGTCGATTGTTGATTGTTGTTGTTTGGCTCAAGTTTGCGTGTTTGAGGTCCTAGGCCTGCAGTTGGGCATGTTCGTGCTTGCTTGTTGGTTTGTTGTTTGTTGTTTTCTTTTGTTTACTTCGAATTTGTAGGGTTGGGGTCCTGCGCCGGCAGTTGGGGTTGTTTTTCTTTGCAATTTGTGGTGTTCAAGTCCTGCACCCACAAGTGGACCTACAGTTCTGTTGTTTGTCGTGTCTGGCGAAGTTGAGATCTAGCTCCTATCCCGTGCCCGCCTATCCTACTCTGAAATTTTGCTCCAATTATTTTTCCTAGCTCTGGACCATACCTACATGTCTTTTTAAAATGTTCTTGTAGAGGAAAAGGATATTGAGATGGTGCTAGCAAGAGTCATGTTCCATTGATTTTAAATTGCAGTATTCAGTTTCTATGTTGTTTGGCGTGCAACATTGCTAGCATAATGAATGTGTTCTCAAATGCATCACACCATTTACATTTGGACGAAACCACTATCATTCTAGGATACTTCAGTGTTGACATGATACAAAATAGTGGCATAACAAATAATTGGACAACTACATGTGCAATTACAATGTCTGTTGTCTTCTTGTTAAGATAAAACATGTGCAAAACGCACTTATTAACCATGTATGGTGAAATATGCCCATATCACAATATAGCCTCTTTATCATGTACACGGACTGGTGTGACCACGATACAATTTGTCTTGTACTTTGAATATGAGATGTACACCAAAGATACTGCAAAATTATATTTCCATGTCTCAAAGCATATATGGATACTTTGCTGTAAAAAACCAAAATCATTCAGCTATGGCAATGCAATTTCTTAATATTTTCTGGCTTGTAATATACTTTGGGCAGGAAAAACTTTATATAATTACAACCATGGATGGATAAAAGAAAAGGTTCATGTTTCTAACTATATTTTATTCTATTTGTTGATTCTAATTTATTGTATGTACATATTACTTATTCTCCCCTGCATACCAGCATCCATTCATGTTCATTGTATCTTGTGTGTTCCCACATTCAAACAAACAGAATAGCTAGAGAAAACGAAGGAGTCTTTACCGCGACTGTGGAGGAGGAGATACAAAGGTACATGCTTGTACTGTTATTTCATATTCCATTGTTTTGTATTTCATTTATTGCTTGTATATGTGTTCACCTAATTTATTGTATGTAGATATTGCGTACCTTCCTACATAATAACTTATCTTCAAGTGCTTTGTATTTTATATGCCGCTACATTGAAATAAATAGAACTATGTTTATTTATTTTTCATGTCTTTCTGCATACCAACTTCCTTCATGTCCATTGTATTTTTCCTGCATTGCTATATTTAAACAAACAAAGTGGTCAGAGAAGACGATGGACTCTTTGTCGCAAATGTGGAGGAGTTGCAAAGGTGCATGCCTCTACTCATATTTCATATTCCAGTGTTTAGTATTTCATTTCTTGTATGTGTATTTGTTCTACTTGTTCTACTGCTTTGCACCTATTTTACTGTTTGTAGATACTATGTATCTTTCTACATAGTAACTTATCCTCATGTGAATTGTATTCTCTTTGCTGCTACATTGAAATAAATAGAACTGTATTTCTTTATTTTACATGTCTTTCTACATACTAACTTGCCTTCATGTCCATTGTGTGTTCGGCGTTTCTACATTGAAAGAAACAGATTGGTTGGACAGGAAGATGAAATCTTATATGCCACAGCAAAGGGGGTTGTGGTGCAATCTTCGAAAAGTTATACCAACTGTGCTAGTAAATAAAACATACAAAACGCGTGGGTGCATATAATATTGGGCTAGAAAACGATTATTTGGCAACAATGGGCCTTTGTTGAGACTTCCCGCTTCCAAACATTTCCCTCCCCATTTCTAATTTTCCCACTTTCTATTATCCCTTTTTTTCCCCTCTTTTATACTTAACTAAATTCCCCTTCGTTTTTCTCGTCTACTTTCACTTTCTAGTTGCTTTGCTTAGTCCTCTTTCCAAAAATGTCTAGGTGCATGGGTTGGCGGACTCGTGGGTTTACATTTATACTCATGCGTGTATATCACGACTCTAACCGATTGTTTCCTCATTCCATACTTAGCCACTTTTTCGATCGCAAGTTCTTGGGCTAGCGAGTTCAAGATTGTGCCTCTATCTTCAAAGGTTCTGCGGTATACAGATTGGTCATCGTACCCCCCCATCATGCCCAATTTCCTGTTACGCAATTTTGCATTCAAAAAATACGAGGCATATAATTTGACCGTCGGGTCCTCATGTTTCCTGAGTATCCCTTGACACCCTATTTCGTATTGCATCTCCTTCGACCCTATATGTGACATTCAGAACAATTATGGACAATAGACAATGCATATGCTTATTTAGTCCTTCTGATGTTCATCTACACATGCTTGCATCAGAAAACGTTGGACTAGTGACATGGCCATAAGCAGTCAATCATCGCAAACATCAATAGACCAACAAGGACAAAGGTAAAGATGCATACATTGTGTTCCTCATATGTTTATTGAACAAATATACTCAGCTATTTATTCATCTATGCCATGGTCAATATGTTGATGTCATCTGCAACACATACTTTGCAGTTCACAAGAAGTATCAACGAACGCAAGTGAGACGCCGAACATAGCGTAAGTTCTGCAAACTAAGAGGTCTAGTTGCAAAACTTTGGTTCCATACTTCATCCAAGTTGTGCATCTACTTGTACATTTATGTCAGGAAAAAAGAAAACAAAAAAATAATGCAGACTACCATTCACATTACTTTTCCTGTTAAAAAAATGTCAGCAGGTCTAAACTCATAACACCCAAAATACTATCAATAGAGGGCTTGAAAAACTGTCGAACTTGACAAGTGTTCGTCGAGGACATAATGGTCGTCTATAGCACCTACTTAGACGAGAAAAATACAACTAGATCCATTATGCGTGCTAACATGACAGACAACGAGGCCTTTATGACAGTAACACTGACTATTCCCACACAACTTGTCAAGAAACATGCAGAAAAGATATTTCCAGGTAATGGGATATCCATTACAAATTTTAATATATTGCCCAAAATAGTATATGACCATGGTAATTGTGATCGGATTATATCGCTCAACGAAACAAGTATTGTGGAAAAAAATCTCGCTATTTGTTCACAATATCGTTTCATCCTAGACACAACTATCAGCCAACTTTCACAGAGCAACGAAACTTACCCAATCAGAACCATTGGTGCAGTCGTCACACTCGCGAGAAAACTTGGCTCGCAACACATTCTCCATATAAAAGATGGAGAGTCAGACAACGACAAGGCAATGGTACCATTCTCCATATCCAGTTTTGTCATTTACTTTCGCATGTCCATGTATCTCGGTCATGTTACACAACTTTTGCACTATTCCATGCTGTAGCTGCAATTGTTCGACACCTATTCAAATTTGTTTTCCTCAATGGAACAACAATTGCATAAAGGGAAATTTCCACTTATGCTCTTCAAAAATATAACAAAGAAAAGAGATGTTAAAGAAAGGATCGTTCGCACAACCCAAGCAACATTTGTAACAGAATTGCGAACATACATAGTACAGGATCTCAAGAAACTAACTAGCTCTACAATTGTTGTGCGTATCAATCTACAATTTCATCCTCGCTTTTCTCATACAAATTTCCTTCACCAATTTTCTGCAGTTTTTTTCTTTTTTTTGTTGTACAATTATATGTTATATTGTTCAATATATTAACTATTATGCTCACGTGCCCATGTTGAGGGTGTTTTGGTCGCAGTGAATGCGTACTCGACCCCCTTTGAGCCTATATGTGCCAAATGCAACTCTCCTGCTTCTGCCTCTACTTTCATAAATGATGACACAATTGATTGTTTGCGATGCAGTAAAAAATGCCCTTACATATATAGACATTGCCTCAATGCTGCCATCCGAACTGTGGGCAACACAATCATACATTGTATAATTAGACAGCCTATGTTACAAGATGTGCTTCCTGGGTTAGCATAATTTTCATATGAAGTATACCTACAGAAAAAGGAAAACAGTGTCTACATGATGCACGGCTTTCGGATACATAGCAAATTTACCTTAAATGAGGACAATGCAATATTGCATATCGGCTGAGAAAAAAAAAATCAAGCTTTAGCAGGAAACGAAAAAATCTCATGTGTCTCTGTAATTTTTCTTCAATACCCAAATGAATGTTCATCGGACTCGAGTTCTTCGGAGTTTAAATCTATGGCTGTAAAATTTTATTTCCATAGATTTTGTATTTTTTTGTGCACTTGAAAAAACAAGGAGACTCTAACTACAAATCAAATTGTTGTTGTTATTTTCATTGTTTTTTGCATCTCCCAGTAAGAATTTTTCATATTTGTTGGGGTGTCCAAATGAAAAAAAAAAGGTGGTTGGTTGTGGATTTGTTGGGTGCCCAAATTGGAAAAATGTTTTCCAACTATATAGCCATGGCAGGATTTCTGCATTTTTTGGGGTACCCAAATAAAAAAGAAGATGATCTCCAACTATACATTTATGGTATGGTATCTACATTTTCTCGATACCTAATTGAAAAAAAAGGGCTCGGCATGGATTGAAGCATGAGCTTGAGATCTTCAGAACTCGCTATAGAGATTGGGAAGTTCGGGCATTGGCATTCATACAGGCATGTGCATTTATTGTTCATGTACAAACGCATAAGATTGTTCAGTCCAAAAATGGGAAGAATGAGGACAAACCCCATACAAAGTATCCAACTGTGAATAACTCAGGCCCATTCTTTGAACCATCGAAATCGCTTGCTCCTCTAGGCAGAACCATCACGAATTTCCAATAATATTGGAAATTTGACATTGTTAAAACTGGTAGCGATAGAACATGGCACTATCAGAAGAAAATGTCCATAGTGATCTTGCTTCATGGTAAAATAGTAATCGACAAGTTTCTTGTTCCCCATTTTCGGATTTGGTTTTGTGTTGTCTTGTGTTTGGCACACTTTTGTTCATATCTCATGGCCCCGGTTATTTTCTCATGGGAACATATACCAGATGTAAGAGAAAACCAATGCCACATGTTTTTTTTATATATATCAAATTGTTTAATGCATAGGTCGATTCGTACTGTTCTATGGACCCTTGTGGGATCTCACTTGGTGGCTTTTGTGTTCATGTGTTTCCTTGTATCTCTAGTTTCAATACATTTGGTGTTTACTTGGCTCTTGGTTGTGTGCTTCATTCTGGAAAATTAATGATACATTCATGATCTTGGCAGTTTTTCTATGATCTTAAAGAATATACAGGACATGCTTTGCCTTTTAATATAAGATCTCTGACGCAAATGTAGTATGTGGCTCATTTTAACACTTTTCCTTGGTCGATGGACTTAGCAAAATTCATCTCCAGGAATATTTTGAAATAAAAGGATATGTGCTATGTGAAGTCCAATGGAACTATAATATCAACGGCAGGGCATTAAAATTCAGATTCGTCTTGAATTTCAAAATCGTCGTTGCTATGCTTGCGGTGAAGTTGACAGTACAATAATTTTACTTAAACATCCCAAAATTGATTTTCTTATGGCTTTTTTATGCTTCTCTTATAAAACACATCCTGGAAACTATAAGCATGGCTCGCTTTATCTATTCCTTGATTGAAAAGCTTTTTCGCACGTTTAATGCACTTCATAGTTACTGTTAAGACCATCAATGGGGCTTTCTTACACCAATTCCCACTTCTGAAAATTGCCATCCCCTTTTTTTTTGCCCTCTGCTTTCCCTTTCTGGTTACTTAGTCGTTTTTCGGAAAATGTCTAGGTGCGGGGGTTGGCGGATTCACATCTTCATATTTCCACTTATGTTTTTATATCGCAAGTCCGACTGACCGCTTCTCGGTTTCATATTCAACAATTTTTGTGGGTTCTTGGATACGCGGGTTCAACATTGCGTTTCCATTGTTCCACCACCTGCAAACAACACTCGGACTTCCCCGATCTACAAATTGGCAACCAAATTCCCCTTTCTTTTTCTCGTTTGCTTTCCCTTTCTGGTTACTTGGTCGATTTTATGAATGTTTCATGCTTTTATATACAGCACCCGAAGTTCCGCAATATACAAATTGACCATCGAAGTCTTTCATTGTATGTTGTTTCGTGTTACATATTTTGCAATCAAAAGTTGGGATACATACAATTTGACCATCAGGCCCTCATGTCTCCTGAGTAGAACTTGTGGCCCTGTTTTCAAGCCCGTCAATATTCCATGTTTTGATTATGTCTCATGCTTTTATATCACGAGTCCGACCAACCTCTTACCCATTGCATACTTGGCCACTATTACCATCATCGGTTCCTAGCCAGGCTTACTCAACATTGCGCTTCCATTATTCCTCTACCTACAAACAGCACCCGAAATTCTACAATATACAAATTGACCATTGAAATCCGTCATTGTGTCTTGTTTTGTGTTACACATTCTACAGTCAAAAGTTCAGAGACATAAAATTTGACCATCGGCCCCTCAAGTATCCTAAGTATAACTTGTGACCCTATTTTGAAGCCTGCCCGACCGCTTTCCATACTTGGCCATTTCTTGGAATCTCTTTCGCGGGTTGGTGGGTGGACGAAATGTGCAATGCTTAATTGCTCTTCGCCATCCCTACCACCTTCTCACTTCTTTCTAGATATGCAATTATTAAGATTTAATGCTAATATCTCACCATGCGGGAACTATTAAGATTGTCATTAATGTATGAAAGGCTGGAGAAGATTTGTCATTAATACGAATTAAACCAAGATTTGTGGAGAGTTGTGTTATCCTTTCCAAGTATTCGTTTCAAACATCATGCAATCTCTTTCGTGTGTCATCCAGTTGGCGCCTTTATGAAATCTCTAATCCTTAATCGCTCTTCGTCGTCGCTGCCACCTTTGCACTTTTTTCTAAATATGCAATTAGTAAGATTTAATGGTAACAACTCATTATGCACAAACCATGGAGATTGTCATTGATCAGAAAAAGGATCGAGGAGGTCTTCCATTGATATGCAATCAACTAAAATTTGCAGAGGGTTATATTATCCCTTTCGAATTTTCATTTCAAACATCATCTAGAGAAAACAGAAATTCTCGTTAACTATGGCAGTGGTTCGACAACAATTCTGTCCAGATACATTAAATACCTTTGGCCATGATGACCAGAGGTTCCAGTACTCCAGGGAATATTCTTACTACTCATCTCCCTCCAACCAAGAGCAAAAAAGAAGATAGTCCCTTGGTACACCGAGAGATATATTTCAAGCCAAAGAATTCCAAGGCAACCCCGCCTGCTCAGACAGTCTGCTCGCCTGCATTGATGTTTGGTGCAGAGGTTGATGCGGTTGATTTCGAGCTTGGAGAAGATGATACGACAATGGATGATGGCAATGTAGATGTTGTTCCAACTCCTGCGCCCAAATTGTAATCAACCATAACGGGGGGCACTTCCCGGCTCGACGATGGCGGCCCTGACAAGATCAAAAGAAGGGTTTTCAGAAAAGAAATTGGCATTGAACGCCATAGTCGCTTTGCAGCTCGAGAGTAGGAATTCCAGACGTCCAAATTAGTTTGTTATGGGCGAACGTCTTTCACTATAAGGAAATGGTCTCTTGATGCTCCTAGAGATATATTTCAAGCCAAAAAATTATTCAATTGTTGTACCACTCTCTTTTTCTCTGGATATACAATTAACATCTTAGGGGATGAGGACCATAACTCCCAATGTTACAAGGCATATTCCTACCACTCATCTCCTTCCGCCCAAAATGGATTAATTTGGGCCTCTGGAATTTCTCGTTCAGCTTGTGTCCCTGAAGTCTTCGACTGTGAGGAGGTGGTCTCTTGGGGTGTCTTAACTTTCATCTTCTTCCTCACGGGAAGCCTGTGAGAAATATCAATTTTACCGCGAATATGGGTTCTTATGTCCTCCTATGTTTGAAAATTTTTGGGTTGCTTTCTTGCTTGGGTGCAGTGTTGGAGCGATGCCAGTGTCAGGAGCAGGAGTGTTGTTCACTTGCTTCAATCCAAGGATCTATTCCACTGCGGAACCACTCTCTTGTTTCTTTGTCACCTCAGGTATTCCGCAAGATATTGAGATTGTGGCAGCGAAAATCGACCTTCTGAGGAGAATATTGCAAGGATTTCCTAGAAAAAAACATGGTAATCAGTTTTGTATGCATGTTGAAGAGCATCTCGATGGCTCCTGCATGTTGCAGATCATGTGCATGTGTTTATGACAAACATGTTCAATGTTTTGGTGCAAAGAACTCAGTCCAATTTTATGGATAGATATACACTACCCAATATTTATTTTTTAAAATGGATTTACTATTAAAAAATTTGCCTTGGAGTCTTGGTTGTTGCTTCTTTGCTGAATTTAACACCTCTTTTCATTGGCATGGTTCGATAGTCTTGTAGTTCTTGAATATTGTACTGGATCAAGTAATTTGATCTAATATGGAGCATTTAACAATTATATGACAATGCATTGTGTCGATCCCATCAAGATTTTATGGAAACAAAAATGAATTTCAAACAGTTTCAAACCAACATTCAATTCTATTCGTAATGCAGATATAACATAGCAAGACCAAATCACAATGCGGCAGTCGGGGCCCTGCCCTAGAAATTTAGTTTTTATCTCAGCCTTGCTATGCAAACGATTTCTTATTTTCCTTTCGCTTTCTTGATTCCTTTACTCCAAAAGGGAAAATTTTATTAGTTCTCCATCCCCTGGCTTATATTTCAACACTTTTTACTTTATTAATGAAATTACCAACTTTGTTGTTCGCGAATAATAAAAAAAAACTGATATATGGTGGTTGTATTTAAATGGGACTATGGAATCAACTACAATATTAAAATTCAAGATCGTCATTGTTGTTTCTAGACATGCAATTATTAAGCTTTAATGCTAACAACCCATCATGCAAGAAGTTTAATACTTAAGTTAATATGTCATAGTCATGGAAGAATGTATCAAGAACACAATTTCTCCCACAAGTTGCAATAAAAACTAATCTTCAACAAAGCATTTGCTCACACCCTTTTTAATGGTACAAGCACAATAGAAAATGAGTAAGTGGATAAAATATTGGACTAGAAAATGGTGGTTTTGCAACAAGGGGACTTGTTTGAGACCAATTCCCGCTTACGAAAATTTCCCTCCGCTTTTCTATTTTCCCACTCTTTTATCCCCTTCTTTTCCCTCTTCTATACTTAACCAAATTCCCCTTTCTTTTTCCCCTGTAGTTTCTCTTTCTGGTTACTTAGTTGTTTTTTTCCTAAAATGTCTTGCTACGCAGGTTGGCGGATTCACGGGTTCACATTTTCATTCATGCTTTTATATCACGATTCTGATTGAGCGCTTCCCCTTTCCATACCTAGCCAATTTTTCGATTGCAGGTTCCCACCTAGCTGGTCTGTAAATTGCACTTCAATTGTTATGTGACCTGCAAACAACAATCCGGCTTCTGCAAAATGCCAATTTACTTCTGGACTCCCACATCATCCCCTCTTTCGCGATACACATTTTGTACTGAAATGTTTTGATACATACAATTTGACCATCGGGGCGTCACGTCTACTCGAGAAACCTTGTCACCCTATTTTGAAGACCGTCTAACCGCTTTCCACACTTGGCCATTTCTTGGAATCTCTTTCGTGGATCGTCGGGTTGGCGGGTTCATGAAATTTCCAACTTCTAGTCGTTGTTTCATGTGCCTGCCACCTTCAGACTTATTTCCAAGTATATGCAATAAGTATACAACTTCTCCATAAACTTACAGAAAATATCTTTCCAGGAAATGGAATATCTATTACAGATTTGAATATATTGGCCCTTATTTTCCCTCTTTTATACTTAACCAAATTCTCGTTTCTTTTTCCCCTCTACTTTCTCTTTATGGTTACTTAGTCGTTTTTTTATAATGTTTCAATGCGTGGGTTGGCGGACTCATAGGTTCACATTTTCACTCCTGCTTTTATTTCGCGACTCCGACCGACCACTTCCCATTCCATGCCTAGCCACTTTTCAGATCGCGGATTCCTGGGCAAGCAGGCTCTAGATTTCACTTCCATTGTTTTGTGACCTGCAAACGGCACCCGGACCTCCGCGATATACAAATTTACTATCGGACTACCGCATAATACCCTCTTCCGTGATACACAGTTTTCACTCAAAAGTTCTGAGACCTGCAATTTGACATTCGGGTCCTCACGTCTCCTGGGGAACGATTGTCGCCCCATTTTGAAGTCATGTGCCCATATTTCGCCATTTCTTGGAATGTCTTTCATGCCTCCAATTCCATACTTACCCGACTTTTTCGCTTGCGACTTCCCAGACAGGCGGACTGCACTTCCAGTGTTCCTTGACCTGCAAATAGCCCCCCGGCTTCCACGATATACAAATTGACTTTCGGACTCCTACATCATACCCTCTTCCATGTTACACAGTTTGAACTCAAAAATTATGATACATACAATTTGATTGTCGGGGCCTCACGTCTCCTTAGGAACCTTTGTCACCCTATTCTGAAGCCCGTCCGACCTCTTTCCACACAGCGATTTCTTGGAATCTCTTTCGCATATCGTCGGGTTGGCGGGTTTAGGAAATTTCCAATTCCTAGTCGTTGTTTCCTGTGCCCGCCGCCTTCGCACTTCTTTCCAAGTATATGCAATAAGTATACAACTTCTTCAGAAACATGCAGAAAATATCTTGCTGGGAAATGGGATATCTATTACAGATTTGAATATATTGGCCCTTCTTTTCCCTCTTCTATAGTTAACCAAATTCTCGTTTCTCTTCCCCTGTACTTTCTGTTTCTCATTACTTAGTCGTTTCTCCGAAAATGTCTAGTTGTGCGGGTTGGCGGACTCACGGGTTCACATTTGCACTCGTGCTTTTATATCGCAACTCCGACTGATCGACCGCTTCCCCATTCCATACCTAGCCACTTCTCCGACCGTGGATTCCCGGGTAGGTGGACTCTAGGTTGCACATCCATTGTTTTGTGACCTCTAAACAACACCCTAACTTCCGTGATACTCAAATTTACAACCGGACTCTCACATCATACCCTCTTCCATGTTACACAGTTTGCACTCAAAAGTTCCAAAACCTACAATTTGACCGTCAAGTCCTCATGTCTCCTGTGGAACTATTGTCACCCCATTTTGAATCTCGTCCGTCCTCTTTCCATACTTCGCCATTTCTTTGAATCTCTTTCGCGGATCGTCGGGTTCATGAAATATCCAATTCCTAATCGTTGTTTCCTGTGCTCTCCACCTTCGCACTTTTCCAAGTATGCAATATATTAGCGAAAATGAATTCCACCAACCATTTCCCTATTCCATAATTACCGAATTTTTTGCTTGCGAGTTCCCGAACAGGCGGGTTCAAGATTTCCCTTACATTGTTCCGCGACCTGAAAACAGCACCGAGAATTCTGCGATATACATGCAAAAAATAACTTGCCAAGTAAAGGGATATCTATTACAAATTTCAATATATTAGCGAAAACGAGTCCGATTGACCGTTTCCCTATTACATGCTTAGCAACTTTTTCGATTGTGAGTTCTCGGATAGGCGGGCTCAAGATTTCCCTTCAATTGTTCCATGACCTGCAAACAGCACCCGAAATTCCATAAATATACAAATCGACCGTTGGACTACCCCATCATGCAATTTTCTTTCCTTTTGCAGACAAAATTTTTGAGACATACAATTTGACCGTCGGGCCCTCACCTCTCCTGAGAATCCCCTGTAACCCTATTTTAAAACCCGTCCGACTACTTTTCATACTTGGCCATTGCTTACTTGCTCTTCCCCGTCCTCGTCACCTTCGCACTTGTTTATAATAAAAAATTGTTTATATATATATATATATATATATATATTGTAAAGACATATAATTTGATCGTTGGGTGCTCACCTCTCCTCTATATCCCTTGCAACCCCACTTTCAAGCCCGTTTGACCGTTGTTCATACTTATGTATATATATAATAGTCTTATTTATAATAAAAAGATTGTTTATAAAAACATAATTATATGTGTGTGTGTGTGTGTGTGTGTGTGTGTGTGTGTGTGTGTGTGTGTAAGGTCTTATTTCTAAGTATGCAATTAACAAGCTTTAATGCTAAACCAAGATTTGAGGAGATCTCCCATTGATACGCATTAAACCAAGATTTCTGGAGGGTTATATTATCCCTTTCGAGGGTTAATTTGAAACATCATGGAATGTCGTTCGCACGTCGACGGGTTGGCCCATTCACGAAATCTTCAATCCTTAATTTCGAAAAGGATCTCGACCAACCATTTCCCTATTCCATACCTAGTCACTTTCCCGGAGTTCTGCAAATATACAAACCGACCGTTGAAATGCCCCATCATGCCCTCTTTCGTTTTACGCATTTTGCAATAAAAATTTCCGAGACATAAAATTTGACCGTCAGACACTCACCTCTCCTAAGTATACCATGTAACCTTATTTTGAAGCTCGTCCGACCGCTTTTCATACTTGACCAATCCTTACTTTCTCTTCCCCGTCTCTGTCACCTTCTCATTTGTTTATAATAAAAAAATGTTTATAAAAACACACACATATATAAGGTCTTCTTTCTAAATATGCAATTAGTAAGCTTTAATGCTAACAACTCATCATGCATGAACCGTATAGATTGTCATTGATGAGCGAAAGGCTCGAGGAGATATCCCATTAATACGCATTAAACCAAGATTTGTGGAGAGTTATGTTATTCCTTCCGAGTGTTAATTTCAAAATCATGGAATGTTGTTCGCACGTCCTCGGGTTGGCGAGTTCATGAAACCTCCAATATTTAATTGCTTTTCATCGTACCAGTCACCTTCGTACTTCTAAGTATGCAATAAGTAATCTTTACTGCCAACATCTCATCATGCAGCCCCATAGAGATTGTCATTAATGAGTGAAAGGCTCGAGGAGCTTTCCCATTCACAAGCATTGAACCAACATTTGTGGAGGGTTATATTATCCCCTCCAACTGTTCATTTCAACCATCATTTGGAGCAAACAGACGTTCTCATAAAATTATAGCACCAGCTCGACAACAGTTTTGTGGAGATACAATGAACATCTTCGGGTGCGAGGACCAGAACTTCCAGTGGTCCAGGGCATATTCTTACTACTCATCCCCTTCCGCCAAGAACGAAATAATTTGGACCTCTGGAATTGCTCGTGCAGGCTGTGTCCCTAAAGTTTTTGACTGTAAGGAGCTGGTCTCTTGATGCACCGATAAACATATTTCAACCCAAAGAGTTATTCCACTGCGGGACCACTCTTCTATTTCTTTGTCACCTCAGGTCTTCCGCTAGATGTTAAGATTGTCGGAGCCAACATTGATGTTCAGAGGAGAAGACTCCAAGAAGTTCCTAAGAAATAATAATAATGGGTTGGACCTCTTGCCCGAGTTCCTGGAAGACTCGATGGAAGTCCCTAAAGATATCACAAGCTTGCAAGTTAGTTCATTTAGAAATCCATTCCGGGAAATTACCCGGTTGTTTACAAGAATAATAGGACAGGAATCCACAACCACTATTTCCCGCATGGTTCTTTATATTTTGTATTTCACAGTCAAGGAACAAGCCATTTTTTATTGGGGGAAGCTAATTTCCTATCAAATTTGTTCCCAATTGTCAAGTTTCAAAAAGGAGAAGAAATTTTATATGTCATCCTACTTGGTTTTTGCGATAGCGCATTGCTGTTAGTTTCCAAAACTGTCTTTGTCCAAGAAGGTAAACTGGGAATTCGATCCAGTAACCTTCTAGTACCAGGCCTTGTGGAAGCACAAGGCCTCCCACTGTTTTTATGAGGTTTTTAATGACTTTGTCTATGTTTTCAAAGTTTTATTGTTAGGAGAAGATGCTCCTCGCATACATGACTAAGAAACCAAGTTTTTGGACAGGAAGGGGGCACTTGAACAAATGGATAATTACAGTGTGATAAGGATTTTTGGCTCCAAGGAAAAACCTACTCTCCTTCCATGTCACATTACGGACATAATGTTTGTTACAGAAATAGCAAGGCAATACAATTACTGGTTGCATCTATTTCATGAGAAGAGAAAAAAACAGTTCATTCCTTTGCCTTGGAAAGTCGGGGACTTCGTGTTGAGGAACGTCAACAAAATTGACGAATTTGCGGCCCATTTCAACAACTTGAACCTAAGATAAGTTGAAATCCTAAGAGGGTTCGACCCTAATATAAAAAATTTAGAACATTTAATTACACTTGGCCTATGCAATTCTTTTTTCCAGAAACACCTGAGTGAAAACAGAGACATTGGCGACAACACTCTTGCTTCTGATATCGGCGACCTAGACACACTGCAAAGCACCACTAAATTGTACAAGCAACAGGGAAAATGCCCCAATGAGAAGAGTGTTCAATCGGTGTATAGAACTCCCAAAAGCACGACATCTCGGAGAATCACTCCAATGGCCCACCACAGCAAGAAAGCAACTCAGAATTATTCAAACGGAGGAGGAGATAACAACCCTCCTCACCCTAAAATTGATAGTTCTCACAAGCTTTTTGTGGAGAAGAAGAGAAAAAAATTGTAGGGCAGAAGGAAGAGCCCAAAATTGAGAGTGAGAACATGGAACTTGATGATCTGGATAGTGTATTCCACAACCTTGATCAGCGCGGAGACGTGATCCAGCATAGTCGTCCAATGGACATAGTTGATATCGAAATTTTTGACGAAGATCAATCCTTCGTGTTCCAGAGCGTTGTTTTTTACAGCGAGTCTAAAAAATTAATTATTGAAAAGAGAGATGTAAAAAATAAGAAATAAAATCTCGTTCAAAGGTTAACCTTGCGAACATGTGGCCGTCCCAACTCTCTCGACTTCACAGAGATACCACAGATGCTCCTGATGATTCCATTGGAGGCATTGAGGCCGAGAATGCCAGACTGAAGAACCGAGTCAAGGAATTGGAAGAAGCTTTGATTCCTATGTCATTGTTTGCCAATCCTTTAGCAATAGCTATGCCTTCCACCCCTACAGCCAAGTTAAAAGGATCCTCCAGCCTCCTCGCATTATGTAGAGGATATGTGGAGAATAATATCAAGAAAAGAATGGAGTTGATTGTTGAGGCGTGGGAAACATCACAAAGCATGGCTTCCCTTGGAACGAGGGCTCGTACTTTGCTCAAACATTTGCAGGTGGATTTTAAAAATGAAGAACGTCTCTATTTAGACATTGTCCTTCCTTTTGGCACCCATGTATACAACATGATAGAAACGCGAAAAAGACAACACAATCTCCCCTCCAAAAATCGGATCACTCAATTAAATGCATGCTGGAAAGAGAAAGTGAAGAACATGTATCTCATTGTCTAATCATGTGAACATGCCATATCAAAGAAAGAAAAATCATTCACAAAGCTGACCAAAATAGACTTAGTTGGAAGGACCAACGAGATCCAAGACCCCAACTTAATCATCAACTCCTTGCGCTTAACTAAGCAAGCCTTCGATAAACAAGTTAATATTTTTAAGGCGTTGTCTTTAGAAAAGTTTTACAGCATCCTTGAATATGGTGAAGATGACATGGACGACTGGCTAGTTGACTATTCGGTACAGAATGAAGAAATTGATCAGGCTCTGTGTAATCTTTCTATCGATCTAAGGGAATTAGAAAAAGGAACTTTTCAACATAAAAATCCGGAATCAGATCAATGTTGCCCCCTTGAGAAGCTACATTGAAGAATGGGTCGAGAGGGAATTGAAGCAGGTCGTCAATGAAAGGCAACAGGCAGCTGGCATGATTCCAGTAGCCATCGACGACATCAATAAAAAGGCATCAACAAGAAAATAGCAAAAGGGATGATATGTACCATCATTGTAAGTCTATACTAATCACATCTTGCTTTGTTTATCAATCCAGTTATTCCACCTTTTTAAATAGAAATGTCTAGCCAAAGACTGATACCTTTCAATTTCTTATTTTCATGTATTACACTCTATCATCGCCCACTTCTTCTTTCCATAGTCCTATTTCTTGTACATATTTCTCTTATGGTCTGTGGGAGCCCCAATCCCAGTCTATATGACAAACGCATTTAAATTTCGAGGAATATGTAACAAACAATGTTATTTTTTTATATATTTCAAATAAAACTATTTTTTATCTCCTTTTATATTTATGTGCTCATAAATTTTTATCTTCAACTATGTTGAATGTCAAGAAATTGTGTTTATTTAATTTGAATTATCTTTTTTCTCATGCATATCTTTCTCTCCTACTGTGCATATAACTTTTAACATAGCAAAATGAATTATATAGTTTCAAAAAATAAATGGGACTCTAGAGGCCACATGTCATTTACTGCATGGATACCACATGTGCTTCATGCTTCTTGCCACAACTCCGCTGCAGTTTCCATCTCCCTTCGCTAATGTTTCCCCATCCCTATGCATTTATTTCCAATTCAACCCGGCAGAGACTACGTTGCCATGCAGCACTTGTTACACATATTTTCCCTTCATTCATAGTGCCACTAACAAAATTTCCAAAATCTTCATAAAAGTAATATCAAAACAACATCAGATACTCCAAGAAACCTTCTTAACACTATTAATGATAAAGTTGACCACTTTTCATATTAAGAAGTCTACAAGATCTTGTGGAGTGTCTTATATTAGTCAAATAGGTAAAACCATAAAACTAGAGTTAAGAACACGATATCATTGACGCCACCCATAATCACATTATTAAATCTACCATTGTTGAGTATTCCAATTACATCAAACAACACATATGCTTCGACTAAATCAATATTATAGCTAGAATTCAACAAGTTATTTTACCATAATCATTAGGAAAATTAGTGAGATTGGAAGAACTTGACGAACAACATTAATTAAAAACATCTATTTAAACTCGGCTAGTCATGAAATCCTATCATTAAACCATTTTCAAAATTAAAAAAAAAAAAAAAGACTTCACAATTCTAAACTCAATCCTTCTCCTCGTGATCTCCTTATATTGATCTTGTTGGTCATCTCTCTATCTTACTTTTGTCTACCTTTGTTTCT
This sequence comes from Picea engelmannii, assembly GCA_009831015.1. Taxonomy (NCBI): domain Eukaryota; kingdom Viridiplantae; phylum Streptophyta; class Pinopsida; order Pinales; family Pinaceae; genus Picea; species Picea engelmannii. Next base: position 2,120,682 of record ML777217.1, on the reverse strand, counting down.
AGGGCCTAATGGTTAAGGACGTGTGTTTCTTCCTTGGAGGTCACATGTTCAAATCCATAGGGGGTAGGGTATGTATACCTCCACAGACTTTAGCAGTCAAATCGTTACGCAAAGAGGGTCCCTTGTCCCACAAACAAGGGAGCCTCATATAGCAATTTGGTGTCTCACTTGGCCGTGACCTTAAAAATATATTATCATTATCATTGCTTTATGCTTTTCTCCCCATTTCAATATTTTTTGAAGCACTTTATCTCATTCCATCCTCACCTCTTTTATTCTTGTAATACTCACTCCCTTCCTTATTTTAATCTTCTTTAGTTCCACACCTCCCCCTCCTCCTCCTCCTTCTCCCATTTTTCTCCTTCTCTTACTCCCGTTTTATTATGCCGAAGGAATTTTTTAAGGGTGGGTTCTTCTCGACTTTTTCATCGTTTATCCAGAGCCAATCAAATACGAACATGTGGTCGACATCCACTAGTTGGTTTTTATTCGATATTTTCTTCACCCGTCTTCTCATTCACTGACTCCAAACTACAACTCTCCTTCACTGAATCCAAACTGTGATGGCTAAATAGGCGACGTTTCTTCTCATCCTAGTCTTCCCTTTGCTTAGGTTTTTCCATTGGCAGCTACTATCCACTTTCAGCCACGATCATCTCGGAATATTCAAGAGAACTAGGGGAGCCTTCTTTGAAACGATATCTTGGTATTTCTAAGGATTTTAGAGTTTGAAGGGTTCTTCTCAAGGGCTTCAGGTTGAGAAAGAAAAATAGTTGAACCATGGTGGCCATGGCGAAGAAGAGGAAGGTGGAGGTGGAAGAAGAAGAAGCAACAAAAGAAATAGTCGTGACAAAAGAAGATGAAGAAAATGAAAACTCAGGCATCGATGGCAGCAGTGAAGATGACGTCGAGGAAGACGAAGAAGACATGAAGAAGTTGTTGGATCCCTTAAGCAAAGAGAAACTAGTGGACATCATATCCGAGAACACTAAGAAAGACCCACAACTTCTAGAAAGTATTCAAAAACTCGTTGACAAGGATCCGACACATAGAAAAATATTCGTCCACAACCTTGATTGGGACACTACGTCAAAGGATTTGAAGTTTGTTTTCTCTCAATATGACGAGTTGTAAGAATGCATTGTCATCATGGACAGGGGAACTGGAAAATCCAAGGGTTGTGACTTCGTGGCCTTCAAGCACATGGGAGGTGCGTAGAAATCTCTGAAGGATCTGAGAAAGAAAATCGAAAACAGGATGATTGCTTGCCAAATGGTGTTCACTGGCATGGCGCATGCTCACCCGTCCAACAAGACCACGGGGCAGAAAATCTATGTGAGCAACGTTCTGGATATTCCGTTGGAGAAATTGTTTAACTTTTTTCTAAATACAACAAAGTCAAGGACAGGACGTTAAGGTTTGATAAACAAATGGGGAATTCCATAGGATTTGCAGCTTTTATCTACAAGAATGTTGAAGGTGCTAAGAAGGCTCTGGAGGAGCCAAACAACAATATAGATGCACAATCCATGAACTACAAGCGGGCAATAAAGGGTAACAAGCAGAGGAGCACGCATACACTAGTTACCAACCCTCTGGACCCTAATGACCTTGTGTTGACTCGGGGTGCGGGTTCGATTCTCAGGTCGACGGTCACGGTGCATGGTGTTCTTGGCAGCTCATTGCCTTTTAATCAATGCGATGCTCTTGAGTTCAGTCACACATTTAATTATATTTTGATATTGTTATCGCACAAGTTGTAGGTTGGGAAAAGCCCGATCCAACCACCAATTGGAGACAACTAGGAGGGCACCTACCCATTGTCACCTTAGGTAGGTGTCCCATTCACTTTAGAGGTGAAGTAGTCACCTCAAGGGGGAAATCCTGGTGACCCTAGAAAAAATGAGATGGAAAAGGATGAGGATGAAGAGGATGTCCTTAAAGGTCAATTATAAGTGGTACGGATATCTTGGGAAGGTTCAAGGGTTGCCAAATGTATGAGTGACTTGTCAATGGTGAAGTACCTGCCCGAGACATAAGAAAACCAAGCATATGATGCAATATAACCAATTGGACAAGCAAGTTAAGCTTGTTTTCCCTAGTATCAGTTGTTAGTAATAGTATATATCAACAATGAAATGGCACAATAAGATGCTAACTAAGTGTTAGAAATCAAGTGAAAGATACAAGAGATAAACTAGCTAAACACTAGCGAAACTCAAGATTTAAAGACCAAGATACTAGCATTAAAAGATAAGGTCGTTGTAAACACTTTCTGCGACAATATAAATCAGCCTTATGGATGTAACAATCAACTTATTACAGCAAGAAAATCATCCACTAAAACTCCTCCAAACTTTGCCAAAATGTGCGTTAGACCAAGTAGTGTAAGTGTGCAAACTTTGGGCAATTTTCAGTTGTTGATTTGAGAGTTATTCAAGCAGTTAGATTAGGATTTATATAGCCCTAATGGCTGAAGATGCAATTTTGTAACAACATCGAGAACTACTCCTTTAGAGGGGATGCCCTAGTGGTTGAGAGGTGCTCTAAGCACAAGGAACACAACCCAAGTTGCAAAAGGTTAATATGACAAGAAAACATGTTTCCCAATGCAATATTTTGTTTCTCCAATGCAAGAATACTTCATATTAGTGCCTTTAAAATTGAGTGATGGATTATTTAAAGCACAAGCTAGATCAACATAAACCCTAGGGGTGTAAACTCTCTTACTCCCTATGGTATGCCAACCAAACTTAGGGTAAATCTAGGAGGGTATACACACTCGTATTCCTCCTAGCAACCCTTGCAAAAAAGAAAGACTTAAAACCTTTGAAAAAGAGATGAAGAAATGATGGAGGGTGTATCTAGCATACTCCACCCTAGGGTTTCCACCAACAATAACCAAAGTAATTAAGAAAATAATAGCAAATGCAGATTTTTCCTTACCTAATCCAAGAAAATAAGAGAACAAACCCTAATTACCATGCAACATTCATCCAAGATTCAAGAGAGCAATCCTTTAGGGGGTGCGCATCACTCCTCCTCATCCATTCACCAAGAGACATTCATTAAAAGAAAATCCACAAGAGAGAAACACCAAAATCACCAAGAGTAGCGAAAATTTCAGCCAAAGACCTCTCACAGTGGGAGAGTTATGTTATGAGATGAGATCTTATGATCTCTATTTATACAAAATGTCTCCAAAATAGTTTTTCCACATAATATTAGGGTAAACCACAAGACTAGGGGTCAACAACCCTAATATTTTCCCTTTTACAAAATAATATTAAACAATTCACTTAAAAATTACTTTTACACAAAAAGAAACCCTAATTTAAAGTGATGTCACCCCTTTAGGGGACATTTTGGCACTAGGAGCAAGTCATTGGTGTTGGAGGAGTGTAGTTAGGCTTCCCAAAGCCACATGTCAAGCATCCAAGTCACTTTCTTCATGGTCAAATCCCAATTCTCCTCAAAATTTCCATGTGCCAATGAGTGGTAAGCTCACCACCAAACCCTAGCCCTCCTAGTTGACATCATGTCTCTAAAGGTGATGTTTTTCCTCTCCTAGAAAAAACGTTTGGCATGTGGGGGATAGGTTATGTCATCCAAGTCATCTTATAGGCTTTCGAAGTTTCATCTCTTTCATCCGGCATGCAGGCCCTTGGCATCCACCTATGGCCTTCAAGCCCCATGGAAGCCCAAGCTAAGCTTGTTCCTCCAAAATTGTCCACCAACTAGGTCCTGCAATGACAAACAAGCACACCCTCCAAGGATATCAAGTCAAAATATCATGATAAGTAAAAAAAGTCAATAAATGAGCCACCTAAGCATGTGCACCAAAGATTACCCTATCAAGCAATTAAGTGCTCAAAGACATTTGTGACTTGCCAAGCTTGGATATGGGAGGGTTGACGAAGTGTCCTAATGGGTAGATATTTCCCTAGGTCAAGGAGTGTTTCCAAGAGATCCCTCTCTAATACATTTAAAGTGGATGAAGTGGTTAGGGGTCAAACTCAATGGGGATGGGGTTCATGACATACAAGGGGTTGTAGTGTCTCATTCATGGGTGCCTTTGTAGAGGGTGTGTGGCACCGTCATTTGCAATGCAATTTTTCCAAGCCCATCATTTTTTCCATTCTTTGTTTCTTTCATAATTTAAGGACAAGTTGAAGGCCTATGTCATGGCATGGCGTCCAGATAATAACGGTGTCACTCACCAACACTTAGTGGAAATGGGAAGGTTGGCTCGTGATGAGAACCCATTTCTCTCAGCCATGCAACTGAGAGCCATTACCCTGGCTTGGTGACTAGATGATGGTAATGTCATACCACTAAATATTCATGATCATGATAGGATATCTCGTTATGAGACCTCCTATCCTCCAACTAACCCTTTTAATCATTCTTTAATCATTATTCTTGTGGGTCCCCCTTTCCTTACAAATAAGTGTTTCATTTCTTTCTTGGGGGATCCTTGGGAGAAGCATATGGAAGGTTTATACATAGGATTTTATATTTTACCCAACAACAATCCTTGTGGGCCTTCAGCCCCTTCTTCCCATAGAATGAGGGACAACCCCATCTTGGGTCAATACACCCTAAAGTCCCAAGAGATAAGGAAACTGGGGGTTTTAGTGATGAAAAGTGGTAAGTATGGTCAGAAACAGTACGATGGCTCTTTAAGGGAGTTCCTAGTAGCAAACCCATCCCCAAGGAAGACCACTTACTAGGGCATAATGTCAACCACCAAGGTGAAGTAGGGAAAAAGGCATAATATCCAAGCATATGCCATGAAATCTAAAGCAATATGAGATACATCGTACTCAAATGCCTCAAATATTAAAATGACACTTCCCATAATACCTGACTTGTACCTCATGGAGCAAGGTCCATTGCCTCTCAGAAGCCAGCTGGTGTGGTGGATGCCATCCAAAAATATATGACCTTTGTGGTGGTGAGAAGGGTCTCCATCTGTGCAAATAATTAATGTTGGTCATGTAGTCTCTCGGCACTCTATAGTTGCAACCCGAGGGCCTTGAGACATAATCTCCTTAGTTATCCCACAAAATGGGGATAACACATATCAAAGTCAGGGAAGTTGTTTCCATCATAGTCGTCGCGACATTCAAGAGTGCTTAGCCCACCCCCACATTCGAACAAGATGTCGTACCCTAAATTTAGAGAGCATTTTCAAATTTTAGTTTATGATTATGTCTAAATCAATGAATACAATGTTATTTGTTTAAGAATAGAGGTTTGAGAGGTTAGAAGTCAACGTTGAACCTTTGGAGCTTTGAGCTAAGCTTGGAAAATGAATTTTAAAAGTTGGATACTTTGGGAGAGCATCATATCGACATCAAATTATTATAGATTTGACTAAAGTTAGTAATATGTACTTTTAATTTCCTTTGTTTTTTTTATTTTTTATTTTTTAATTTTCATTTTCTTCTCTGTTTTGTTGTGATTTTCTTTATCAAGTCTTAAAATTTGGTGAGCATTTTTTGTCACAATATAGGGAACAATGATCTTCTTAATTAATTATTAAAAACTTAGTTATTCATTTATATGCCCACTCACATTTACTATGTTAAAAGACCTTTTAAAGAATTCATTTTCCATCCACTGAAACACAATACCCTAATTTTAAACAACATAACTACCTTGATTCAACATTTCATTTCCCCTCTTTGGGAGTATGCTAGTTTTATTTGGTATCCCACCTTTTACTTCCCCTCTTCTCACCTTTTTAATTTTACTCAACATTTTTTCCTATACTCTTTGTTTTTTTTCCCTTTTGTCATATTCTTTTTAATGCCTTCTACTTTTTATTCTAGTGTTTGCATCTTTAAATTTGTTTTATTTTATTTTTTAATTTAAATTTAATTTGTTTTTAAATTAAGTTTGGCTTCTCTAGGCTTTTGTTTTACTCTATGGTGTTTCTCTTTTTTCATATATTTTTTAATATCTTCTACTTTTTATTTTATTGTTTGTATTTTCCCCTTTTTAAAGTTTTTTTTAGGTAAAAATAGTCACTTGATTTTTCTATTATATGTACATCAAAAATTACATTCTTCTTTAATACGAGACTACCACGAACGAAACCAAAACTATTATCATAAGAGAGTCATCAATAATATGTATGATCAACCTTTCCATTGTTTATTATAGAGGATTATAAATCGTTTATAACTGCCCATACTTATTGAAAAGACAGATTATGTAACATCCTCATCATAATCCCCAGTTTGATTAATGCTTATGTAGATATAATATGTGGCTACTACCAAGTGATGTAATATGTGAATTGTATTTCAATGTTTTAATAATAAAATGTGATGCCAGCTGCTAAGGGGACACGGACAAGAGATGGGGGTTGAATTAGTCCACAAGAGAGGGGAGTGTTTAGGATAATGGTCAAGAGGGGTCCAAGGGGGAATTTACCCATGTTTATGGATTTAACCTTTTTCCTAAATCTGCTATTGTACATGAACCTTCTGATGTCTAATTGAGTGTTCCCAAATCCAATCATTGAATACATGTAAGAGGGTGGGTGCGAGTGGTCACATCTTTCTGATTGAGTGTTTCCAAAGCCAATCATTGAATACATGTACGAGGGTGGGTGCGAGTGGTCACTTCCAAAAGTTATTGGGCACATGGGGGTGGAGTACAATCCTCTTATAGAAGTAATAGCAGTTTGAACAACTTGGTAGTTAGTCAAGTTTGTGTGTAGGAAGCAAACGGGGAGCTCGGAGTTGGTGCGGCAAGAGGAAGGTGAATTATGGAGCGTAACTAGAGCGAATTGGAGCTGGAGAACTGAAGAGCCCGGTTGTTGGGATGGAAGAGTGAAATCTTGCGTGAGTTGCACTTAAATAGCAAGTGTGTTGTTGGTTTGTTGATAGTTTTCCTAGCAGCAGTGTTCCCTTGAACTCCCACCTCAAAAATTCCTAGCTGACTATGCCAGAGAGACCTTGACAAATGAATGGCTCATTCCTTGGGTTAGCCTTAATAAACGATCGATACATCCCCTGGGCTAACCTTGATAAACAAATGGTGCATTCCTTGGGTTGGGCAGGTCAAGTGGAAGAGAGTTGGTGGAGAAGTCGGGATAGTTGTAGGAGAATATCGATTGGGTTAAGAGCTTTATGACCTGTGAGTGCATTGTGAGAGACCACCCTCTTTTGTGGATTGCTAACCTTGGCTCGAGGGTGACTGGTTGTTGATATTTGGAACGTTCGTCCGAAGCAGTTGGTTGCACGATTCTTGTTTAACATAAGTGTTTAATCTTGTACTAAACTATTTACATGTGTTATTGTTTTGCATGAACTCTGCATGAATGAGAATGACTTATATGTTGTTGTAATGAATGATTTAGTTGTATCTCTTGTTGATTATTAGCATGCTTCAGATGCATATGTTTTATGGTTATTATTGTGGTTAAATCTATTATAAATTGTAGTTGTAGGCTATGGGAAAACAAATAACAGCAAAATAATGGCTTTAATTAGCAAAAGTTTCATGTTATTTGTATTCCACACATATTTTTTCCTAGCTATAGGCTAGGTACGTTACTAAAATGGCATCAGAGTTGATAAAAAAAATGTTTTTGTTGGGTGTGACCCTGCCATGGTGGTTGGGTACATTACAAAGTGGTATCAGAACCTAGTTTTCAACACTAAGCCTGGATGGGCCAATTAAGTGGAACACAAAAGTGAAAATTATAGAGTTTTCAAGCGAACTGCTTGACTGAATGTCAGGAAGAGTTCGTTTGCAAATTGTTTGAAAAAATGTTTGCAGTGTTCCGTGGTGAAATTGGATGAAATTGAGAAAAATCCCCAAGTTCCCGCAGCTAAATAATGGCAATTTCGAAGTGAAAGAGTCGAATTTGAAAAGCAACGAACAAATGTTTATGTACAGGGCTTGATTTGGTTTTATTGAGCTTAGTCGTAGAGATCTATTGGAGACCCAAGAAGGAATTTTATTTTTGGGTGAATTTGAGTATTTTGGGGGTTTTGGAAAATAGGCGAAATTGGAAAAATTTCGGTATTTTTCCGTACGTTGATGTTGGGAGGGGCCACGTGTCAGATTACATGCGACAGGTGACATGTACTTCCATGGTGGCAGGTACACGAAGTTAGAAAATGACTAAGTGTTTGGACTTATTATGAGTCTACGAGTCCACAAAGGTAAAAACGGCTAAGTGTTGGACTTATTATGAGTCAATGAGTCTGTGAATCCGTGAGTCCGCGAGTCCACAAAGTTAGAAAAACGGCTAAGTGTTGGGACTTATTATGAGTCCATGAGTCCATGAGTTTGTGAGTCCGTAAAGTTAGCAAAATGGCTAAGTGTTGGGACTTATTATGAATCTGTGAGATTGTGAGTCCACAAAGTTAAAAATGGATAAGTGTTGGACTTATTATGAGTCTGTAAGTCCATGAGTCCACGAGTCTGCGAGTCAACAAAGTTATAAAAACGGCTAAGTGTTGGGACTTATTATGAGTTTGTGAGTCAGTGAATTCATGAGGCTATGAGTCCGCAGAGGTAAAAACGGCTAAGTGTTGGACTTATTATGAGTCTGTGATTCCACGAGTCTGCAAAGTTAGAAAAACGACTAAGTGTTGGGAATTATTATGAGTCTATGAGTCTGCAAAGGTAAAAACAACTAAGTGTTGGACTTGTTATGAGTCTGTGAGTCCGCAAGTCCGAAGAAGTGGAAAAATGACTAAGTGTTGAGACTTTTAGGACAGACTTATGAAAGAAAAGTTACAAGATTGTGAGTCAGTGAGTCCGCGAGTCCGAAGAAGCAGAAAAATGACTAAGTTTTGAGACTTATTATGAGTCCGTGAGTCCGCGAGTCCGAAGAAGCGGAAAAATGACTAAGTGTCGATATTTTTTGGATGGACTTATGAAAGGAAGAATTATGCTTTCGTGAGCCCACAAGTCTGTGAGTCCATGAGTCCATGAGTCTGAATAGATGAAAAAGTAATCTAAGTGTTGAAATTTTTTGGGAGAAATTATGAAAGAAAGAATTATGATACAATATGGGAACACAATTGTACATAATTTCATGGATCTTGTTAATTATTTTAGCCTAACAAATTTTGTTGGCTGCAAATCTTGTAGAATTAGAGGTACATAAAGAAACTAGTTCTTATATGAGGATTAAAGTCATGGAAGATACCCAAGGGTCTTACAACCATGGGGAAGATTTAAGAGGTCTGCATATCAGCATGGGGAATGTTGATACGTAGTCAAATGGAAGAAGAGATAGGCAAGATCTTGTCACTTTTAGAAGTCTGCACTGCACAAGGAAGTGTAGAATTACAGGGATGATAATGAAAGGATTATAAACGCTCAAGAAGAGATACTTCAGAGTTTAAATATCTTGCATAAGCAAGTTAATAAGGATTTTGGCACCAAGCAAGTAGCTAGTGCTAGACAAGTATCAACATCTAGATATCATGGAAAAAGGGATGATCATGGAAATGATAGGCAATCAAGAAGCATGAAGAGGCTCCATCATTCTCCAAGGCAATCCACTAGAAGTACTCATGCAATTTTAGGACCAGGAATCAACCCAAGTGTGTCTCATCTTCGGAGGCAAAGAAGAAGGCTTGAGGCAGACATCTTGCAAGGCGAACTCGGGAAAATAAAGCCACCTACTTTCAATGGTGAGCACAAGAAAGGAGAAGAGGCAGAGGCTTGGCTGTTGGAAATGAAGAAATGTTTTCAGTTGCATGACTACCCGTCCCGGGTAGAAGCTAGGATTGCCACCTACCACTTGCTAGAAAAGGGAGCCATGTGGTGGGATCAACTTAAGCAAGCCAAGAGCCTCGACGAGAACAGAATTTCATGGAGGAAATTCAAAGGATATTTCCAAGAGAAATATTAGTCCAAGCATTAGTATGAGAGAAAGATGAAAGAGTTCTTTGAACTCAAGTTGGGAACCATGAAAATGGAGGAATATGAGAAGCGGTTCTTTGAATTGTTGAAGTATGTTGACTTCATCAAGGATGAGAAGGTTAAAATCCAAAGGTTTCTAAGTGGGTTACCCTCCTTCTATAGTGACAAGTTTCAATATGAAAACCCCAATACCTTGGAGGAAACCATAAGGAGAGCACGGCACCTTTAAGAGCAAAGCAAAGGAAGTCCAGTTTTCCAAATGGATTGGAATGACAAGTTGAAAGAGAAAAAGGATCAAAGGAAGAAGGGTTTTAAGCCACCCTTTTTTAGAAATAACTCCCAAGCAAGTCAACAAGGCCAGGAGGCCCAAAATGATCAAAAGGATGCATATTCATTTGGGAAAAGGCCAAGGCAACAACCTATTCAATGTTGGGGGTGTGGGGGAAATCACTTATATAGGGAAATCCCTCATAAAGGAGAAAGAATGAGGATTGTGCATAACATTCAGGAGGCTGAAACAAGGGAAGACATGGGAGGAAGTATGCCAAGGATTTATTCATCTTTGGAAAACAAGCAAGCAAAATATCAATCCCCCATGATCGAAGTGGAAGGTAAGATTGATAACCAACCCATAACAATTTTAATTGATTCTAGAGCTAGCCATAGTTACATAAATGCTAACATTGTTGAAAGATTTCACTTGCAAAGAAGTAAGCATAAGAAATCTTGGTTAGTTCAATTAGCCACAAGAGTTAGAGAAAGATCAATGAATTGGTTAAAGATTGTCAAATAGACATGAATGGACTCAACACAAAAGTAGATGTAAACATCATAGCATTGGGTTCATATGATTGTTTAATTGGCATGGATTGGTTGGAATAACATCGTGATGTCCTATATTGTTACAACAAGACAATCACATGTCTCTATGAGAAAGGACAGCAAGGCAAGATTCAAGGCATTCCAAGAGTTGTAGCTATTAGAGAGATTTCATCTATGCAGATGAAGAAGAGCTTCAGGAAGGGATGTCAGGTGTTTTCATCCCATATGGAGGAGGCAGCCAAAGAGAAAGTGGCAAACATTGAATACCATCCGGTCTTGAGGGATTTTAAAGATGTTTTTAGGGAAGTTACGGGCTTGCCACCAAAGAGAGAGATTGATTTCTCTATCGATTTGGTGCTAGGAGATGCCCCAATGTCTACGACACCATACAGAATGGGTACACCATAATTGAAGGAGTTGCAGATGTAGCTTGAAGAGTTGTTAAAAAGGGGGTATATACGCCCAAGTGTGTCACCTTCGGGAGCCTCGGTTCTGTTTGTAAAGAAGAAAGATGGAACCTTAAGGCTGTGTATTGATTTCAAGAAACTTAATAAGGTTACCATAAAGAATAAGTATCTTTTACCCAAAATTGATGATTTGTTTGATCAGCTGAAAGGTGCAAGAATATTTTCAAATATTGACTTGGGATCGGGCTATCATTAAGTAAGGATAAGGGAAGAAGACATCAACAAGACAACATTCAAAATAAGATATGGGCATTATGAATTCACGGTAGTGCCATTTGGACTATCAAATGCCCCAACAATTTTTATGTGTTTGATGAATGGAGTGTTCTGGGAGTACCTGGAAAAGTTTGTGATTGTGTTCTTAGATGATATACTCGTCTATTCCAAAACAAAAGAGGAACATGAGCAACATTTAAGAATGGTGTTACAAGTTTTGAGAGAGCACAAATTATCTGCTAAGTTAAGCAAGTGCATATTTTATCAAAAGAAGATTCACTACTTGGGGCATATAATATCGACAATGAGGATAGAACTGGATCATGAGAAGATAGAAGCCATTAGAGGATGGCCAACACCAAAGAATGTGATAGAGGTCAGATCATTCATGGGTCTTGTCGGTTATTATCGAAGATTCATAAAAGGTTTTTCAAAGATTGCAAATCCAATCACTTCTTTATAAAAGAAGGGTGTGAAGTTTGAATGGAGTTCCAAGTGTGAAGAGAGTTTTCAATAGTTGAAAAGAATATTGACAAGTGCTCCAGTCTTGAAGATTGCAGATCCAAACAAATATTTTGTTGTGTGCACTGATGCATGCAAGGAAGGGCTTGGTGGAGTCCTTAGTCAAAAGGATCATGTGGTATGCTATGAGTCCCAAAAATTAAAAGAGTATGAGAGGAATTGTGCTACCCATGACTTAGATTTAGCAGCGATTGGACATGCATTGAAAATGTGGAGGTGTTGCCTTGTGGTAAGAAATTCGAGCTAAGGACAGATCATTGTGGTCTAAAGCATTTGTTTGGAGAGCCAACACTAAACGCTAGGCAAACTAGATGGCTGGAATTTCTGAGTGAATATGACTTCAAAATTAAGCACATAAAGGGAAAGGAAAATCAAGTGGTTGATGCACTCAGTAGGAGAGCTCATGAAGTGCATATTACAGTCATTAGCATGTATAGGACATATTTGAAAGACAAAGTTATTGCAGCAGCAAATTTAGATCAAAATTATTTTAAAATAAAAGAGACATTACAACAGGGAAATTTTCAGTAGAAATTTAATTATTATGAGATGAAAGAAGATGGAATTCTCATGTACAAAGGTAAGGTGTATGTGTCAAATTCCAATGAGCTGAAAAATGTAGTGCTGAAGGAGATGCACAATGTGCCATATGTTGAGCACCCAGGATATCAAAAGACAATTGCAGCAGTGAGAAGCCAATATTTTTGGCCAAGAATGAAGAAAGAAGTGGCCAATTACATAACCAGATGTCTGGAATGCCAAAAAGTAAAGACAGGACATAGACACCCAGTAGGTTTTCTATAGCCATTACCCATTCCAGAATGGAAGTGGGAACTTGTCTCAATTGATTTTATTACTAAGTTTCCCAAAACAGTGAAGCAACGTGATTCCATCATGGTGGTGGTGGATAAATTAACTAAAGAAACACAATTTATTCCAGTAAAGATTACACACACGGCAAAAAATGTTGCAGATACTTTTATGAGAGAAGTTGCTAGGCTACATGGAGTGCCTAAGGCAATAGTTTCAAACAAAGATCCAAAGTCTACTTCCAATTTTTGGAAGGGTTTGTTCAAAGGATTTGTGACAAATTTAAATCTTAGTACAAGGTATCATCCAAAGTCCGACGGGAAAACAGAAAGGACTAAAAAAATAATTGAGGACATACTTAGAATGTATGCGATGGATCAACCATCAAAGTGGGAAGATTATAGTCATTTAGTTAAATTTTCCTACAACAATGGGTATCATGCCTCCTTAAAAATGAGTCCATTTGAGGCATTGTATGGCAGGAAATTTAACACCCCGGTGAGTTGGGATAATCCAACAGACAGAGTAGTTGTTGGGCCAGAATTGCTAAAAGAAATGGAAGATCAGATGGCAAGGATTAAGTAGAATTTGAAGGCTTCCCAAGGTAGGAATAAAAGTTACATAGACAGGAACAAAGTTTTTAGAGATTTTAAAGTGGGAGAACATGTGTTTTTGAAAGTGAAGGCAAAGAGAAGTTCACTAAGATTAGGAAGTTGCCCAAAGTTGGTAGCAAGATATTGTGGTCCTTTTGAAATATTAGAAAAGATACGGCCAATTGCATACATGTTAGATTTTCCTGCATCCATGAGAGTGCATCATGTATTTCATGTATCATTACTTAAAAAGTACCTACCTGATGCTAATCATGTCATTGATTGGAATGTGATCCAGGTGGAGCACGAAGGGGATTTCCAGGTGGAACCAGTATGCATCCTTGATCGAAAAGTCAAATTGCTCAGGAACAAAGCCATAGGGATGGTAAAGGTTCAATGGACCTGCTACGATCTTGAAGATGCGACCTGGGAGAATGAAGAAAACATGTGGGTGGAATACACACAATTTGTTTACAATTTTGAAGAAGACAAAATGAAACACTCCATTTTGAGCAACTAGAGTTCTAGAACCACATCTCAGAGTCCTGGCCAACTCCGTTAGGGACCTTTATAAAAGAATGGAACATTCTTTAGGCATTCCTTGGGTCAGTGAGTTGAGTGGAACATGAGATTTTGGTGGGAACTATTGTTGGAGTTGTTAAATTGTGGAAATTGTATTTCTAAGTATTGTGATGCAAATTTTCATATATGTATATCGGCATAGAGTGCACCGAGGATGACGCACAATTGTAGGTGAGGTAGAATTTAACATCCCCATTACAATATCCAGTTTCATTAATGCTTATGTAGATATAATATGTGGCTACGACCAAGCTATAACATCCCCAACCACCAACAGGTCGAGCAACGTCACTTCCTGGATGTCTCTCCTTGCTCTGGTACCATTTTGTAACACCCCTAGCCACTCAGGTCAGGCCATGCTACTCCAAATAACGCTCTGATACCAATTTGTGACATCCCCGTCCTTAAACCAACAGGTCAGGCCATGCCACCGAATAACTTTCATGCTCTGTTACCATATATATTTATATACATATCTATCTAATGAAAATTAAACAACTGTAGCATTATGTTCGTGCCACTATTCATGCGGAAATAACCTTAAAACATACATGCATTATACATAAACAAATCTAACAACATTATAACTCGATTTCAAGATATACATCATACATAGAACAAAGATTTGGTACTTATATTTTAATAAATGACCACCAATTGCATGCAGACCTCCCATGAACCTCCCAGCCTTAGACCACGCTCAGCATTGGGTCACCCCCGAGCTGGGACTAAACTCCACCGAGCAAGGGATTCCTAGGCTTGGCAAGGAAAACAAGAAAGTCACACAGATCAATAGGAAGGATTTTCTCCCATGAGCCATCTCACAGTAACAGCCTACAACCTCTCATTCTCCACATGAATGTCCCACCCCAAGAAGTGTGCCCCTTCTCTGCTCAACAGTCCTTCGGCTGCCCCACTTCCCTTCCAGAGCTTCAGCAATAGATCGGACATGAATTCTCAAAGCACTATAGGTGTCATTGGGCTCCCTCTAGGAAAATGACTTCCCCAAAAACCTCTCTCACCTGAAGAGAGTTGCTTACAGACCTGACAACATGTTTCTTCAGTCCATGAGCCTAACAACCCGCCTCTTCAAACCCACAAGCCTGACAACCTGCTTCTTCATTCCATCTCCCAAGTAAATTCAAGTAAGGTGATGGCAACAACAAGGCTCGGTATAGATCAGATGATGGTGGCAAGTCACGTTGAGTCAAGGCACTACATTGGAAACAAAATAAAAATCGTCAAGGCACAATACAGCTCAGGCAAAGTACATGTGCGATGTGCCTCACGCGAAAAATTATGGGATAGTTCACAGTGGTTGCAGGTTCCAGGGTGCATGAATGATGCAGAGGTTGACGATGAAGGCAATGGCTCAGTGTGTGATCAATGGGTGAATGCAGACTTGCGAGAATCGTGAGGGTCATGAGAGGGGTGAGGGACGCGAGAAGGGTGAATGCGAGAATGGCGATGATCGTGAGAATGGTGACAGAACTCCCAACGAGCTAGCTTTCCCAACTATAAGCTACATGCGCCCAGGTTGACACATGTCTTCCTGAAGCTGCATGAGCTCCACTTAACACTCATTCATTTTCCCTAGGAACATAGGACAACACTGACTATGTCAACCTTACCCTTTAGGAAATAATAATTTAATATTATCCCTTTAGAGGCAAGCCCTCTAGCTTAGCCCCTAATCATAGACACTTGGCCCCTTCCCTTACCCTACCTAGTGGAGCTTAGTCCCCCATAACTCTTTCTTCGTGGTCGGTCTACACGCAGCGATGTAATTTTATTAATGATGTGTGTATTTACATATACAAAATCAGGCTCGTTGACCTTTGCAACTAGGCTCTTCGGCCTAATAAACACATAAGTCTTTCAGCTTATAAACACTTGGCTCACCAGCCTTTAAACATAACTACAATTCATCATGGGCTCGGCCTTGGGGTGTTACAATCCCCTCTCCTTATTTTTGCATTGTCCTCAATGCAACTTATTTACACAACAACAACAAGATTTCCAAAATCTTAAAAAAGATGTGGGTACTCTGCTTGCATAGCATCTTCATGCTCCCATGTTGCGTCCTCGGGACCATACCGGGTCCACTGGACTTTTACAAGCCCTATGGCTCAATTCCGGAGCTGCTTGCTTTTCCTGTCCAATATACGCACTGGATGCACCCAAAAAGCGCTTTCTTGCTTCACCTGGATCACATTCCAATCAATAACATGATTAGCATCAGGCATATATTTCTTAAGCAATGAGACATGAAATACATTATGTATAGACATAGATGCAAGAAATGCAAGCATATATGCTACTAGACCAATCCTCTCTAGGATTTCAAACGGCCCACAATATTTGGTTGCCAACTTGGAACAATTTCCCAACTTTAGGGAACTTTTGTTGGCCTTCACTTTCAAGAATACATGATCCCCTACTTTAAATTCTCTGTGAGTTATGTTCTTATCAGCATAGCTTTTCTACCTATCTTGGGCAGCCTTCAAATTATGTTTAATCTTCAGCATTTCCTCTTCCATTTCCTTGAGCAACTCTGGCCCAACTACTGCCCTATCAGTTGGGTTGTCCCAGCTTATTGGGGTGTTGCACTTTATGCCATAAAGTGCTTCAAACGGGCTCATCTTCAATGATGCTTGATACCCATTGTTGTAGACAAATTCTACCAAGTGTAGATAATCTTCCCATTTAGATGGTTTGTCCATCACACACATCCTTAGAATATCCTCTATCACTTGGTTCACCCTCTATGTTTACATGTTCATCTCAGGATGCTATGTTGTGTTGAAGTTCATATTTGTTATGAACCCTTTGAATAACCCCTTCCAAAACTTTGAGGTAAACTTTGGGTCTCTGTTAGACACAATTGTCTTGGGTATGCCATGCAAGCGTTCTACTTCTCTCATATAAATATCAGCAACATTGGTTGCCTTGTAAGTAGTCTTCAATGGGATAAAATGGGCAACTTTAGTAAGCTTGTCCACCACCACCATGATTGCATCAAGTTGCTTGCTTGTTCTAGGCAATCCTGTGATGAAATCCTTTGTTACAACTTCCCATTTCCACTCAGGAATGGGTAATGGTTGTAGCAAATCAGCTGGGTGTCTATGCTCAACCTTTACCTTTTGACACTCCAAGAATTTAGCTATGTATTCAACAATATCCCTCTTCATGTCTGGCCAATAATGTTGTCTCTTGACTGTTGAAATTGTTTTATGATGTCATGGGTGTCCTGCATAAGGTACATTGTGCATTTCTTTTAAAATTGCACTCCTCAATTCAGGAGAATTGGGTACATAAACTCTATTTTTGAAGAAGAGAATTTCATCAATTCCCAATTCATAATCCTCAACTTTCTGCTACATTTTACCTTGCTGCAATTTTGTTACCAATTCCATGTACTGCAAATCTGATTTTGCAGCCTCTACAATTTTGTATTTCAAATATGATTGGTACATGCTAATGGTTGTAGCATGTAACATGCACTCTTCTGCTAAGTGCATCAACCACTTTGTTCTATTTCCCCTTGATATGCTTTATATCAAATTCATATTCACAGAGGAATTCTAACCATCTGCTTTGCCTAGCATTCAAACTAGGTTGATCAAACAAATAATTCAAACCATTATGGTCTGTCCTCAGCTCAAAACTCTTTCACATGAGGTAGTGCCTCCATTTCTTCAAAGCGTGCACTATGGCTTCCAACTCCAAATCATGAGTGGCATAGAGCCTTCATGCTCTTTCAATTTTCTGGACTCGAAACACATTACAAATCCATTCTGACTGGGGACTCCTCCAAGTCCTTCTATGCACGAATCTGTGCAAACCAGAAAATCTTCATTTGGATCGGCAATTTGTAGAATTGGAGCACTGGTTAACAGCTACTTCAATTGCTGGAAGCTCATTTCACATTCTTTTGTCCATTGAAACTTCTTCCCCTTCCTTTGCAAGGAAGTGATTGGGTGGGCTATTCTCGAAAACCCTGCAATGAGCCTTTTGTAGTAGCCTGCTAGAACCATGAAGGATATGACTTCTGTCACATTCTTAGGTGTTTTCCACCCTCTAATGGCTTCTATCTTCTCAGGATCCACTGCTATCCCATCTTCAGATATGATATGCCCCAAATAGTGAATTATGTTTTGATAAAATGAGCACTTGCTCAATTTGGCATACAATTGATTCTCTCTTAGCACTTGCAACACCATCCTCAAATGATGCTCATGCTCTTCTTCTGACTTGGAATATATAAGGATGTCATCTAAAAAGACAATGACAAACTTGTCCAAATATTCTTGTAAAACACCATTCATTAGGCACATGAAAATAGTTGGTGCATTTGATAACCCAAATGGCACCACTATGAACTCATAATGACCATACCTTGTCCTGAAGGCGGTCTTGCTGATGTCTTCTTCTTTAATCCTTACCCGATGATATCCTGACCTGAGATCAATAGTTGAGAATATCTTTGCATCCTTCAACTGATCGAAGAGGTCATCGATCCTTCGCAAAAGATACTTGTTCTTTATAGTTACCTTGTTCAACTGTTTGAAATCGATGCACCATCCCAATGTCCCATCTTTCTTCTTCGCAAATAAGACTGGGGCACCCCAAGGTGACAAACTTGGGCGTATACACCCCTTCTTCAGAAGTTCTTCAAGTTGCATTTACAACTCCTTCAGTTCTGGTGTACTCATTCTGTAAGGAGTTTTTGATACTGGAGTTGCTCCAGGCATTAAATTTATAGAGAAATAAATATCTCTCTTTGGGGGTAGTCTTGGTACCTCCTTAAACACATCTTCAAAATCTTTCAGGACTGCATGATCCTCCAGATCTGACACCTTATCCTTAGATTCTTCCTCCATATGGGCTGCAAATATTTGACAACCCTTCCTATAACACTTTTTCAGTTGTATTGCTGAAATTTCTCCGATAGCCACTGCCCTAGGAATTCCTTTGACTTTCCTTAGATTCCCTTCCTCATACAAGCAAGTAAATTCCTTTTTATGACAATCTAGAATGGAATGATGTTGGTCCAGCCAATCCATCCCAATTAGACAGTCATAGGAACCTAAAGGCAAGATGTTCAAATATGTCCTCGTGCTCAGTAAATTCATGTCCATAAGACATGACTTAACCATCTCAATAACTTTTCTTTTGACTCCGGTAGCTAGCTCCACCAACCAAGATTTTCCATGTTTGTTTCTTGGCAAATGCAAACTTTCCACCATCTTAGGATCTATATAACTATGACTAGCTCCTGAATCAATTAAAATAGTAATAGTTTGGTTGTGGATCATACCTTCCACTTCAATTATATGTGACTGGTACTCTACTTGCTTGTTGTCCAGGGATGCATAGATCATGGGTACACTTTTTCCCATGTCCTCCACTATTTTAGCTCGTTGTACATTATGAACAGCTCTCGCTTTGTCACTTATGTGAGGACAATCTCTAAACATATGATCTCCTCTACAACCCCAACATTGAATAGGTGGTTGTGTTGGCCTTTGACCACCTGTCTCAATAGTTCTGGGTTCTATAGAAGTTGGTTGTCCCTGAGGATTATTTATGAAGAATGGTGGCTTAGCTCCCTTCTTCCTTTGATCCATCTTGAATTTCTTCTTGTCTTTCCAAGCTTTTTGGAAAGTTGGCCTTGCTTTTTGTTGATCATATAGGCACTTAGCTCACCTTATAGTCTCCTCCAATGTTTTGGGATCATCATATTGTATTTTGTCACTGATGGATGATGGAAAACCACTCAAGTACCTCTGAATCTTAACTATCTCATCCTTGATGAAAGAGACATACTTCAATAATTCTAAAAACCTCTGTTCATATCCATCTATTGTCATACTCCCAATCTTGAGTTCAAAGAACTCTTTCATTTTCTTGTCATCGTATCTCTTAGTCAAGTATTTCTTTTCGAAATACTTCTTAAATTCCCTCCAAGTAACATTTTTCTCTTTAATGTGTTGCACCTGCACAAGTTGATCCCACCACGTGGATGCCTTTCCTTTGAGTTGATAGATGGCAATTCTTCCTTCTGCATGAGAAGAATAATTATGCAATTGAAAATAATTTCTCATGCCCAGCAGCCATGTCTTTGCATATTCATCTTTTTTGTGATCCCCATCAAATGTAGGAGGTTTTATTTTTTTCATTTCCCCTCGTAGCTCATCCACCCCATACCTCTTATGCTTCCTGGCAGGGGATGGACTTGAGCTTTTATGTGCTCTCTTATTGGAATGCCTCAAGGAGTGTTGGTGATGTCTGCTAACACTTCATGTTCTTCTTTTCTCATCGGGAGACCTGTGACTTCCTGATTTGCTTGATCCACTCTCCATATCCAATTTCTTTTCTATTCTTTCCAGGCTCTGCATCAACTTCATGTTGAAGTCTCTATGTTTCTCCCTGGCTCTCATAAGATTTTTGTTATCTTCTCGATGAATTTGGACCTCTTTTTGCAATTCTTTTATAATTTTCATCATGCCCACGTCTTTATCTATTTCTTCTCCATGCCCATTGGAGTTTGTTCCTTCAAATCCCAAATGGACATCCATTCCTCTAGCTTCATTCTCCGTACTGTAAGCATCCTGTGCCTCCTTCATTTCTCTGCACTATGCGACAGATT
Organism: Picea engelmannii; assembly: GCA_009831015.1. Taxonomy (NCBI): domain Eukaryota; kingdom Viridiplantae; phylum Streptophyta; class Pinopsida; order Pinales; family Pinaceae; genus Picea; species Picea engelmannii. The sequence continues at coordinate 2,100,115 of ML777217.1, read as the reverse complement.
GGTTTGGTTCTGACAATTGTTAATTTTGCAAAATGTGCAGTCAACCAATTTTTTGTCAGGCTATTAGACTTAATAATTTTCCAGAATAACATAAATCAATCTGGTTCAACATAATAATATCCTACTCCATTTTCAGCGGGCCTTGGTCGATCAAGAACCTCTCAGGATTCTATCTCTAATCCCAGCTATGTTCTACAATAAATTTAGGGCGCAAGCCCCTTTTCTTCATCCCTTAGTTCGCATGTGATCACTGATGTGACCCAGTGCTAATGATTTGGGCACTTATCTGAAGCCTTGAAACTTCGGGCTCCGGAGCTTCGGAAGTTTCCCTTTTTCCGGGCGTCCCAAACATCACAGAACAATGAACTAAAAAACATGCGAAGAATGGTGGATCTACGGTCCACAACTTACCAGCATTAAATCACTACTACTTGCTATGGAAACTCGGATTTCAGGCTCTAGAACTTCAGATCTTGGGGGCACCGGGACTTTGGAGCTTCGGGGCTCTAAGACTTCGGAGGATTTCACCTTTGCACATCCCAAACTCCTGAATGAAAAATCTATGAATACTTCCACGTCACCCTCGGTGATGTCATTACTTCGGTGCTACGAAACTTCAGGGATTTCTTCCTCCCATTCCATCATGAACCATTTCGTCTGGAGTGTCAAGTCTCCAGACTTCATGATCTAGCGCCACGTGTCCACTGTGACCATAAGGGGCCCCACCATCCATGCTCAAGAGGAGGGCCACATGGAAAAATATTAGAAGTGGACACGTGTCACGTTCTAACTAGCATTTCAATAATCCCACAGTTCTTAACTTAGTGACACGTGGCACACATCCCATGTGTCCACATCATTTTGAGTGGCGTCAGCAAGCCACGTCACTTCAGAACCTCCTTACCCTCCGAGGGACACATTATTATTTGCGACATCATCTTGCCACGCCACTTTTGCTCTTTTGCTTCGGGACTTTGGGATTTGGCGGTTTGTGCATCAACACACTCCAATTCTCCCAAACGTCGAACTCCCGAATCAAGTTGATCTGTCCTTGATCAAATTCCAATGGTGAACACTCCCCCCCTGGGATCTACGGTGTAGATTCTCTTCGGGACTTAGGGACTTCGAAACTTCGGGCTTCAGCCCCTCTTGCTCTTATAACCCATAACTTTCGTCGAAGTCGCGAAGTCCGAATGACTTGGAGGTTAACCTTTATTCACTTTTCTCCAGATCTCACGATTGTGAAGGATCCTCCTTCTTCCAAACATATCCTACGACCCAATCAGCATAGATGTTGTGGTTTCTTTCTCTGTGGCCATTTCTTAAACCGTTATACCTCCTGTAGTTCCGAACACAGTTCAAGTGTTCTCTCAACGCCCTTCTGACACTCTGTACATCAAAATTCTCTGGACATTTTTACTATGAATTCCTCATCTGTGGCCCATCCAGGTTTAGTGTTGAAACCATGGGCTCTGAACTTGAATTTTGTCCATTTCGACAACAACTCTTTTCCAGAAATTTTGCTTCAACTTCCACTAACATGGCCCATCCAGGCTCAGTGTTGAAACCATGGCTCTGATACCATTTTGTAACATCCCCAACCACCAACAGGTCAGGGAATGTCACTTCCTGGACGTCTCTCCTTGCTATGATACCATTTTGTAACACCCTCGACCTCCCAGGTTGGGCCATTCTACTCCAAATAACTCTCTAAAACCAATTTGTGACATCCCCGACCTTAAACCAACAAGCTAGACCATGCCACCGAATAACTTTCATGCTCTATTACTGTATATATTTATATACATATCTATCTAACGCAAATTAAACAGCTATGGCATTTTGTTCATGCCACTATTCATGCAAAAATAACCTTAAAACATACGTGCATTATACACAGACAAATCTAACAACATTATAACTTGATTTCAAGATATACATCATACAAAGAACAGAGATTTGGTACTTATCTTTTAATAGATGACCACCAACCACGTAAAGACCTCCCACAAACCTCCCAGCCTTAGACCATGTTGCTCATCACGCTCAATAGTGGTTCAACCCTGAGCTGGCACTAAACTCCACCGGGCAAGGGATTCCTAGGCTTGGAAAGGACAACATGAAAGTCACACAGATCAACAGGAAGGATTTTCTCCTAGGAGCCATCTCACACTAACAGCTTATAGCCTCTCATTCCCCACATGCCTGTCCCACCCCAAGAATTGTGCCCCTTCTCTGCTCAACAGTCCTTAGGCTGCCCCACTTCCCTTCCAGGGCTTCAACAATAGGCCAGACATGAATTCTCATAGCACTATAGTTGTCGTTGGGCTCCCTATGGGAAAATCGCTTCCCCAACAACCTCTCTCACCTGGAGAGAGTTGATTACAAGCCTGACAACCTGCTTCTTCGGTCCACGGGCCTGACAACCTGCCTCTTTAAACCCACAGGCCTGACAGTCTGCTTCTTCAGTCCATCTTTTAATTCAATTCAAGTAAGGTGATGGCAACAACAAGGCTTGGTATAGATCAGATGATGGTAGCAAGCCACACTCAGTCAAGGCAGTGTGTTGGTAGCAACAACAAATCGTTAAGGCAGGATATAGCTCAGGCAAAGTACAGTTGCGTTGTGCTTCACAGGAAAAGTATGGGATAGTTCACAGTGCCTGCAGGTTCCAGGGTGCATGAATGATGCAGAGGTCGATGATGAAGGCAATGCCTCAATGCGTGATCAATGGGTGAATGCAGACTTGCGAGAATTGTGAGGGTCGCGAGAGGGGTGAGGGACACGAGAAGGGTGAACATGAGAATGGCGACGGTCGTGTGAATGGTGAGAGAACCCCCCACGAGCTAGATTTCCCAGCTATAAGTTGCATGCGCCTAGGTTGACACATGTCTTCCTGAAGCTACATGAGCTCCACTTAACACTTGTTACCTTTCCCCAGGAACTTAGGACAACACCGATTATTTCAACCTTAGCCTTTAGGAAATAGTAATATAATATTATCCTTTTACAAGTAAGCCCTATATCTTAGCCCCTAATCCTAGACACTTAGCCCCTTCCCTTACCCTACCTAGTGGAGCTTAGTCCCCCATAACTCTTTCTTCGTGGTCGGTCTACATGCAACGGTGTAATTTTATTAATGATGTGTGTATTTACATATACAAAATCGGGCTCATTGACCTTAGCATCTAGGCTCTTCGACCTAATAAACACATAAGTCTTCCAGCTTATAAACACTTGCCTCACCAACCTTTAAACATAATTACAATTCATCAGGGGCTTGGCCTTGGGGTGTTACACAAGCGATGTAATATGTAGATTGTATTTCAATGTTTAATAATAAATTGTGATGCCAGCTGCTAAGGGGACACATACAAGACATGGTGGATGAATTAATCCATAAGAGAGGGGAGTGTCTAGGATAATGGTCAAGATGGGTCCAAGGGGGGAATTACCCATGTTTATGGATTTAACTTGTTTTCCTAAATCTGTTATCATACATGAACCTTCCAATGTCTGATTGAGTGTTCCCAAAGCCAATCATTGAATACAAGTAAGAGGGTGGGTGTGAGTGGTCACATCTTTTTGATTGAGTGTTTCCAAATCCAATCATTGAGTACATGTACAAGGGTGGGTGTGAGTGGTCACATCCCAAAGTTATTGGGCACATGGGAGTGGAGTACAATATGCTTGGAGAAGTAACTTCAGTTCGAACAACTTGGTAGTTAATCAAGTTTGTTCATTGGAAGCGAACGAGGAGCTCGGAGTTGGTGGGGTGAGAGGAAGGAGAATTCTGGAGCACAATTGGAGCGTAACTGGAGCGAACTGGAGCTGGAGAAATGAAGAGCTCGGTTGTCAGGCCGGAAGAGTGAACTCCTGCATGAGTTGCACTGAAACAACAAGTGTGTTGTTGGTTTGTTGATAGTTTTCCTTGCAACAATGTTCCCTTGAACTCCAAGCTGAGAGATTCCTACCTGCTTATGCTAGAGAGACCTTGATAAACGAATGGCTCATTCCTTGGGTTATCCTTGATAAAGGGACAATACATCCCTTCGGATAACCTTGATAAACGAATGGTGCATTCCTTGGGTTGAGCAGGTCAAACGGAAGAGAGCTCGTGGAGAAGTCAGGATAGCTATAGGAGAATATCAGTTGGGTTGAGAGATTTATGAGTTGTGAGTGGACTGTGAGAGACCACCTTCTTTTGTGAATTGCTAGTCTCGGCTCAGGGGTGACTAGCTGTTGATATTTGGAACTATCAGTCTACGATTGGGTGGAACGTCCATCCCAAACAGTTGGTTTCACGATTCTTGTTTAAGATAAATATTAGTTACTACCACAATGATATATATTAGTTACTATAACAATGATAAATATAATTAAAAATCATGTAAACACAAATTTTGAAATTTTTATTTTTTATTTTTTATAATTAATCATAAATTTTAAAATTAAGTAAAATATGGATGAAACTCTAAAATAGAAAAATAGAGAAAAAAACACAAGCTCTTAGAATATTGAAAAACACTAAAAATGAATAAAAAGAATTGAACAAACATGCCTACCACAAAATTGAAATTTAATTTTAATGTAATCTTATTTGTTACTGCCACAATGATAAATATAAATAAAAATCATGTAAACAAAAACTTTGAAATATATATATATCATAAACTTTAAAGTTAAATAAAATATGAATGGAACTCTAAAATAGAAAAATAGAGAAGATCGTTGAAAGATATTAAAAAAATTAAATGAACATATTGTTATATATATAAATTTTAAAATTATAATTAATCATAAATTTTAAAATTAAATCAAATATAAATAAAATTATAAAATAGAGGAAAATCACACACTCTTGAACTGTTGAATAACACTAAGGATGAATAAAAAAGGCTGAATGAACAAGCCTTTTTTAATTGGTTAGTAGATTTTTAAAAAGGACAAAATAAAGTAGCATGTCTTTAACATTAAAGATAAAGGAAACATTTGGAATTATTGTACATATTTTATGATGCATCGTGGTTTAGCAGGGAAGTTGGTAGAGCATTTATTTTTTTAATGTCAAAGTCTCCATTTCCACATACACAATGTGGAAATAACATGGAAATCTGTCACGTCCAGATTGTATTAATTAGCCCCACATTCACTCCAACTAAAAATTATGCACGATCGTAAAATCAGGGCAAAAGTGAGTATTTTTTAAGTCAAATGTGTATTTAATGTTATAAATGGGGGCACATGTCTGTATACTGAAAGTCCAAGGTGCATTCAATGTTATAAAATTATTTGTATATTTTCTAAGTATAAATAATTTTTTTTGAAATAATATTTTTTATTTTTTATTTTATTTTATTTTTTTTAAGATAGTGTTTAGGGTAAATTTCAGTTTTTTAAAGGTATAAAGTTATTATAATAATAGATTAATAATGAAAGTGAAATTAATGATTAAGAATATGTATTTCTTTTTAAAAGATCACAAGTTCAAATTCAAATCAAAATAAAATTTTAAGTAGAAAGAACAACACTCCATCCCATAATTAACTCAATAAATAATATTTATAAAAATTAAATATTTTTTATATTTTATTCTTAATTTAAAATGATAAAATGTAATGAGTTATTTTTAATTTTATAATAATTTTATAAAAAAAATTAAAATTTATATATAATTTTATATATAATATATATATATATATATATATATATATATATATATTTTTTTTTTTATTTTTTTTAAATAATTTTTATTTTATTTATTGATATTTATAATATCAATCATAAAATTAAAATACTTAATCATATCACTGTTGTAATTTTTTTATTTAATTTCTAAAAAAATTAAAATAAAAAACATCTATCTTATAACATTTACACAAACATTTTCAAAAATCAAATTAATAAAAAATAAAACTCTTGAAACAAGCTTAACCCTCACCACACAAATATTTTACGACCACATCTTTTCTTTTTCATTATATTTCACATATTAAAAAATATAATTTGAAAAATCCTAATAAACATTATGCATAACTTTTTAGAGCATCCAATAAAAAAATCGTACTTATTAACTTTAAGTATAAACAAGGGTTGCATGGCAACGCAGTCCTTGCCAAGTTAGTTGGGAAATACATGTTAAATAAAGCAGTAATGCAGGAAACTGTGAGGTGCCTTGACCTTGAACCACCTCTGAATATATTGTTAAGCAAAAACTCACCACAAAGAAAGTAGTCACAACGAATTTAGACTTCCACGAGGCCACTATTGATAGTCAATTTTCCGGCTCAGATTCTGATGTTTGCCTGCTTGTTTAAAAGAATCGTTGGTATGGAAGCAGCTCAACGGTTTGGTGAATTATTAAAGCGACCATCAGTTCAATAAATGCCATCATTAAAAAGCAAAGAAACCCCACCCGAAAACGAATTCTTATAGAGAATCAATTCTTGACTGTCCTTTGGGTTTCTTTGTAGTCATTGTGCATATCAACAAAACAATTAAACAACGTCATTGGCATATCAGTAAAACAATTAAAAACAATTAAACAACTTCAACGAAGACAAACTGATTGAAAATCTTGCAATTTTCTTAATGTGATTGAAAAATATCTCAACATTTTTTTATATTTAATTAATTTTAATCAACTTACTTTCACTTGGGGCCACTTTGTTAGCGGAGATGGATTTCTACATGTATCAGTCATGAAGCACAAGGTAAATTTGTATTTAAGGTGTTTTTCATCTATCGCATAAACAAACTATCCCCATATTTTCAAGCTCTATATTTCATGGCACTTGGAGATCAGATTACAAGATTTAGTTGTTCTCTTATAAATACTTATCCAATTCAGAGTCAGTAGTCAATTACCCACAACCATTTCAGAATCAGTATCCAATTAATCACAAGAGAATGGACTGATGTTATTTCACAAGCATACAACAAAAGGATCTTGATGTTTATTAAACATCATAATTTTTCAGGCTAGTCCATGAGATATGCAAGCCTGATTTTGCAATGCCTTTGTTTTAAACAACAGTCTCGTCCAGCATAGCGTATTGCTTCATCACGGATTGGCAGACAACAAGGACCTCGTTAGATTTAAAGACAAAAGGTCTCGTCCACCTCTCATTAGAGCGAATGCCATTGTTGTGGGTGAGGTAAACATGGCCCACGTTTGTGTGAGCATGGGTGTTGCAACCAGTAGGGCTGCTTAGTGTCACCATTCACACGAATCCTGAAAAATTCCTATCTTGAGCATGGTCACCATTCACACGAATCCTGAAAATTCCATTGTCATCTTTCTTTTCCTCTCTGTAAAAAAATTGATTATCAGCCTCATCCATGCATCTAACAGCCACTCGTGCACCTGCAGAAGCCATAGCATAAGATTTACTTATTACATTGAAATGGAAGAACAACAACCAAATCGTGGTTTTTATCAGGGGATTGGTTTAGGTTTTTCCTGTAGGTATTTTCATTGAAGCATCATGAGCTAGTAAAACAAAGGCTTTTGATTGGAGAGGGATTCCTAATGAGGCTTACTTATTACCAACAATTTGCATAAATGATGCAAAACAAAGAGCAAGAAGAAACAGATTGATTTAATCTATTGACTATGATAGAAGGAAATCCCCAAGAAACAAAGTTTGAAGGGATCATGGTAACTTGTATTCAATGGTAATGACAGATTAATAGATGCTCTTAACTTCAGAAAAATGCAGGGCATATAAGAACTCATGAGATCTGAATCATTAATTCAATGGTAAGATGAGATTTAGATACTTGAAGACACAATAGAATTTAAGTGGGATTAATGGTTAAGAACATGTGTTTTCTCTTAGGAAGTCACAGATTCAAATCTAGAGGGGTAGAGTATGTACACCTCCCTAGACTTTAGCAGTCAAATCTCTGAATATTTATGAGAATAAAATGAAGAATATCTCCCATAATTTTGGAAGATTAAAATTTCTACTCTATACCAGAGTGATAAAAGTTGATCACTGCACAGTGCAAACCACAATGCAACTGGATGATGAGTTAAGGTAAGATTGTGTTTTCTTCAACAAAAGACTTACGAATATGTTTGAGTTCTACAAGATTAACCAATGAAGAATCAAATAAAAGTTTCACCACCTCCTTGATCTTGCATGGATAGGTCAGATTAGAAGATCTGAAAAGCTTTGCTGGGTAATATCTAAGATCCAGGTCTTGGTAGTAAAAGAATAACTTTTGCATCACAACAAAGATCTCCTTAAACCCAAGTGGAATTTCTGCAATAACATAATCTTAATCAGTGCAAATTACACATCAAAGTTCTACAGATCTAGCAAGACCTTCTACAGATCAAATAGCGAGGACGGGTAAACGTGAAATTCAACAAGATCCCAAGATCCCAAACACTGGAATGGAGTTTTAAAGATGACCAGAGGCCAACAATATTATCTTATTTTTCCTTGAAAGTTTCAAGAAACCAGCCCTCAAGAGGTTGCACTGCTTTCTTCCATTTAAAAGCAAAACCACAGAGATTGAATCTGACACACAACCGATAGCAAAAGAGTTTAAGATCCCAAGATCCCAAACAATGAAATGGAGTTTTAAAGATGACTGGAGGCCAACAATATTATCTTTTGTTTCCTTGGAAGTTTCAAGAAACCAGGCCTCAGGAGGCTGCACTGCTTTGTCCCATTTAAAAGAAAAACCACAGAGATTGAATCCAATAGACATCCGATAGCAAAAGAGTTTTAAGAATGGAGATGCAATAACAATGGGAAATATTCTAGTATAGAGTAATTTGGGGACAAAGAAAGGAAGAAAGAAAAGAAAACCACCTCCATCAAGGATGATAAAAATCCCAGTTGACCAAGATCTAAAGATTCTTCATACTGAAAGTGAAGAATAACAACAATTCGAAAATTCTGAATTCTTACATGTTTTACTATCAAATAAGCAATGTAACAGGATAGAAGAATAAAAACCAGATACAAATCTTTAAATGTTTAATAATCAATGTAACAAGAGAGAAGAATAAAAACCAGATACAAATCTTTAAATGTTTTATAGATTTGTAGTTAAAAGGACACACAATATATATTACATTTTATATAAAAATATCATCCACGGGATTTGATATGAGTCTCTACAAAGAACCCAAAACTTTCACCAATTCAAGAAAACCACATTGACAAGAAAACCATTTATTACTCAGCGAACATTCCAGAAAAATATTTTGAACCCCGCAAAATGAGCACAACAAAACTGACACTTTGTAGCCAAAATTGATGCAAGCAATGAGCAATGCAGTGAACCAAAGATAAAAGGTTCACTAGAAACTTGAAGAGTAGATGAAACTGGATTTGAGGAAGAGAAGAGAGAGAAAATACAGACCAGGAACATAATGGGAAGCTTCCGTGATGAACCCACAGTGGCATGTATCACAGTAGACCTTGCCTGAAACAAAGAAGTCATTTTCTGGGTTAAGGCTGAGAGGCTAGAAATGGAAGATGGGATTGATGCGTGGATATTTTTCAGCTTAAAACAATAAAGGTCTTGAGAGAAGAGAGCTTACCGATGGATTCAGATATAGTTCCACTCATGTATTCACTGTTGTTGCCTTGGTCTGCGTTGAGAATGGGATTTACTACTCGGCCACTATGACTGTCGCATAATACACCGCTCCATCTCTCTAGTCCACATTTCAAGAACTCCATCAGGATCATCCAAGATGCCTGCTTTGAAAATATAATAATGCAGCCTGGTCTTCTTCTACACATTCTGCGTTTTTCCCTAGGCATGATGAGTTTAATGACAACATAAACAGTAATAACCCTGGCATTACTCATCTGTGTTTCTCCATTGTATCGAGCAGGATATTGCAAAGAGTAAAGGGATGCAGGACCAGGGTAGTTGTGGATCAATTGACCCAATTTATTTCGCCTTCAAGTTGCAGTTGTCTCCGCTGACATTGTAACATGAACAGCCCCTCTCGGTAGTACATTAGAGATGGTGAATTGCAATTGAATGTTAGGAAACCAAAGGAGTGCAGTGTGTTGTAAAACTGACAAATTCATTAATTGTATAATCAATTTTATACATTGAATGACGTGAAGCCTGCAATAACACATCAAAGATATCAGGCAATGAAATTTTAGAAAAATGTATTTTTATATTATTAAAAAAAATACATATATTGATTTACTATGTTGCACATTGCATATAACATACAAATTTAAAGTCAATAATAAACTAATACATAGTCAAAGGGCAACTCATTGCTATAGTCCCAAGCCTTTAACAGGGACTAATAAAAAAAAAAAAAAAAAAAAAAAAAACCTCAAATCTTATGTTCAAAGTACAAATTTATTCCTTTTCCAAAACCGAGAACATTTTTCCTTCTTTCCAAAAGTTTATGGATTAACTCAATTATGTATATTTGTGTTTTTTTAACTCATTTTTTCGAAACTCTTTAATTCTAAAATTTATAAAAAAACAATTTGAATTTCATATGAGATACGTTTGATTTGAGAATTTTAAAACAAAATTTAAAATCAAATTTATAAAGGTTTTTAGGTTCAAGGATCTTCAAGTAAACTCATATAAAATACATTAAAATTAAATTTGAATTAATTATAATAAAATTTTATAATTTATTATTAAACTATAATAAGATTATTGGAGTGAAACTTTGCTTTTTTACAAATCATCAGTTAGTTATTTAAGTGGTGTAGCTAGTTATTTAGGTGGTGTAGTTTTCCTTAAATTAATGTGATGAGTAGGTTACATTCACTAATAATAACAATAATAATAATATTTCACTAGTGAGCCAAAAATCAAATTGGTGTATGAGACCGCTTTGTTTATAGGACAAGAGGTCTCTTGTCTTATTAGTCCCTGCCAAGGCCAGGGACTAATAGCGATGAGTTCATCGTTGACTGCCTATTAGTTTAGGCTTGACTTTACATTTTTTAGAAATTATAATGTTTAACTTAGGAAGTTTGTATTAATATATTTTAAATTAAATATATATATATATATATTTGTCACAATTTTATTGGTTCATAAGTTTCAAGTGTTATTGGCAGCTTCACGTATTCCAATGATCTAATTAATATTTACTTCACTTCTACTGTCCTTTTCCATGCAATTTGAATTAATCAACTATGCCCACGTGTCCAAAATCACAGCTTGATTGTCATGAAGCTGATACGAATCTGCATGACGTACGACTTATGGGCTCGAGGGTTTCGGATCAGAGCTTCGAATGTCGTCTCCTCTCATCGCAGGCTCGGAGCTTCCAAGGACAAGCTCCCCCTTATCGCAGGCGTGCCCCCATTTGTGAATCCTCTCGCAATGGAACCTACGCCATTCAACAGAGCAGAGAGAAGGGCCAAGGAAAGTTCGCCCTCGTACTTTGTCTCTCGATCGCCACGCACTCACGAGCGAAAAAAAGGAGATGTGTAGCGGGTGTACTACACCCGCAAACCCAAATCCAAATACTAGGGGCATTTTCCCGTCGATACTCATTACCCTTCAATCCCTGCGGCGTTGGACACATGGTTTTATCTGAAAACCACAAATTCGTCATCATACCAAACCATGGTATTTTTATTCACTCTTTTCCACCCCATCCCACCTTATCGCAGCAGTCGGCCATTCATTGATGCACCCACGCTTACTTCCTATATATACTGTTAGCGTATTTGAGTTTCTCGTATCCAGATTTCATCTTTTTCCTCAGTTTTCATAAACCATATTTATCTAATCTCAAGCACTGAGTCGAAGGGATTATTAGCATAGTGAACGAGGAGATGACGAGTCCAGCTCAACGATAAGCTGACATGAAAATTCTCAGAGCAAAGCAGTGCTCCAAAGGTAAGTAATCAGTCATTCATTTGCATTAATCTTTCGTTCATTTTCGCACTGGCTATGGCTGGAGAACATGTGGCTAAATCTATTTCATTTCATTTCAATGGTCTCACTACACTGGGTTAACTTATAATTTATGGGTATGATGAAACTCATTCATTTGCATTAATCTTTCGTTCATTTTCGCACTGGCTATGGCTGGAGAACATGTGGCTAAATCTATTTCATTTCATTTCAATGGTCTCACTACACTATGTTAACTTATAATTTATGGGTATGATGAAACTCATGTATGTATGTATATGCATACATAAGTTGTTAAAGCAGAGGCCAAGGCAGCTGCAATTGCATGCGATACTTCCGCCATCCCCACAGTGAGTGAATTTTGTTAATGAAGCAATCAATCAGTACCGATTCAAGTCAGTGACTGACTAATATTCATATTCATGAAATTGGGCCTACTTATTAACTGTTGGGTTGGGTTAATGTTAATAATTTACAGTTGCTGGGAGTAAGGGCGATTCCTTGGGCAAGGGCTAACCTCAACCATGCTGCACAGGCACTCATCATCTCTACACGTAAGTCAGTGATTAATAAATGAAATAAATTACATATTGCTCCATGTCATTCCAAATATTAAGTTGCTTAATTCTCCTCAGTTTCTATCAACTGAACTCGCCCTTAGTGCGCCATTTTTCAACTCGAAATTTCCTGGTTTTCTGTAAGCATCGAAGACTTTTTGTTGCATGTAGATGGAGGCATCTTTAGTTTTGTTGTTCAAATGATGAGTAATGAGCTTTACTTTCGTTCATTTGATGAGGATTTAGGTTTATTTTGAACAAAACAGGTTCTGATGCTTTTCATCTGCTTTATTTAGAGCTCAAATAATGATGAATTACCGCTATTACAGAAGATGAATTTCCATCTCCAGAATGTACCGAGTTCGATTCCCTGACCGTCGTCGAGGATCTGGTTGAAGACGTAGTTTTCTTGCAGTCATGGACGCTATTTATAACCGTGATTTTCTGAGAAGTGCGAAGCCTCCTCCGTCGGCTTCCAAGTGGGAGGAGTTGTCGTGGCTGAAGGCAAAGGGTTATTACAGCCTCACTGCTTTCGTGGCCAACAAGCTGGAGCTCTCGCTAGGGCTCTCGTGGCTTCATTCTCACGGCAAGAAACAAAGTTCCAGGATGAATTCTATGGCGAATAGCCATGAAGTGTACAAAATTGGAAGAGATTTGGTAGGGATTGCTTCGAATGTGTTCTGGAGGAAGAAGGCCTGCGTCGATTGGTGGTCTAAGGTGGATGCGGGGACCAGAGTTGAAGCCTTTAAGCTTGCCTTGGCAAAGGTCGCCAAATTTGAGGTATTTCATTCGAATTCTTAGTAAATTTAAGCTTCTTGTACAAATGTGGCCAAAATTGAGGTATTTCATTAGAAATCTTAGTAAATTTAAGCTTGATGTTGGAATGGTCGTAACTTTGAGGTATGTAATTCCAATTCGTAGTAAATGTAAGCTTGTTGTTGCAAAGATTGCCAAATTTGAGGTATATAATTCCAATTCTAGTAAATTTAAGCTTGTTGTTGCAAAGGTCGCCAAATTTGAGGTGTGTTATCCCTATTCTTAGTCAATTTAAGCTTGTTACAAATGCTGCCAAATCGGAGGTATTTCATTCTAGTTGTTTATAAATTTAAGTTTGTTGTCTCAAATGCTGCCAAATTGGAAGTATTTCATTCGAATTCTTAGTAAATTTAAGCTTGTTGTTGCAAATA
>ML777217.1:2058675-2071397 GCA_009831015.1 Picea engelmannii | reverse complement strand
TTTATAGGCTAGAAGGAGCTAGGGTTTTTGGCGAACTCTCGGCCATGCATGGCTCGGAGTTCCAGTTAACTGACAAAAAGCCTCGTGTCCCGGCGGAAACTTTCCTGATTTTTTGCTTTGTTAGGTACCCGCGGGCTGTTTTAAGTTAGCCCGCGGATGCCCGCGTGCAGTATAAGGACAGCAAGCGGTTGCCCGCGCCCAGTGAGAAGTTAGGGCGTGGGTTGCTTGTTTTAAGTGGTTTTTTAGGAATTGCTCAGCATGGTTTTTGGCTAGGAAGAGGCATGAGTAGGCCTGATGCCAGGTAAGCAGGGATAGTGCAATTTAGGGTTATAACACTTACAATTTGTTCTTTTATTTTATATGATTTTATTTTTATTTAAATTTCTATATCCTCTTTTTTTTTTTTTAATATATTAAAATAACTTTTGTATATGTGTTTTCAAAGTGTCTCAAGTTTATGTATTTAAATATATTTTATGTATTGGATTGTGTTATATTATTTTCATTTTTAAGTGAGTTGTTAGTTTTGTTCTCTTTATATATATATATATATATATTCTCTTTCAAAATGATTTTATGTATTGGATTGTGTTATATTATTTTCATTTTTAAGTGAGTTGTTAGTTTTGTTCTCTTTATATATATATTCTCTTTCAAAATGTTGTAGTATTTTTATTTTATTTTGATATTTAAATATATTATATGTGGATTGCTTAAAAAAATTTGAAGTAAATTGTGTCATAGTTTTTTAATCATTTAATGTTTTATGTGGATACTCCATCTATTATTAGGGATACATCAAGATCAAATCTTATATAGTTTAAACTGATAGATCTCTTAAATCCTGACTTAAAGAACACATAGTTGACACCCTCCATAATCGCATCTTTAAGTCAACTATTGTTGAACACTCTGATAGCTCCAAACACCTCATTTGCTTGACCAAACCAAAATTCTTGAGAAGTGTTGGAAATTGAAAAACATCCCAACAATTTTCATCGAGAAGATGAGTATAAACTAAGTCAATCCTGGAAACCCAGATTAATATGTTACACATGATCAATGGAGAGAGCGAGCAATCACATAGGGTAGGGTATAGGGTTTGACAGGATTTTGGGGCTCGAAAATGGAGGTAGGTTTACCAAGGTTGGTAGAGTCCTTGGGGCATTCCCGAGACAAAAGCCAGAAAGGTCAGTCGGATTTTAAGGATGCGGTGTTGGGGAAAGCACAACAACGACCTGAAAATACCGACATGGGGTGCACAAGCAAGGACAAAAAGGACATGCTAGGGGAGCTGCAGAACCCAGGATCTGACAGAACTAAGGTAAACAATTGTCACGCGCGTACTTTAGAAAATCCCAGGTATGAAGTGACCTCACCTAATATTGGCAACTATATTCAAAACATGAAGGATCACACCTTAATAGGTAAATTCATGGGCATATGGCCATCCAAGAAATCCCTCATGGGGTGGGTGAGTACTAGATGGAAGATAAAAGGCCAAGTGGATTTAAAGCTAGGATCTAAAGGTTTCTTTACAACCATATTTTCCAACATGGCAGACAAAGACAAGGTCTTCGAGGAAAGACCTTATTTCTTTAACTCAGTGGGTCTCCACCTTCGATACTGGACATAGAGGTTCGCCTCATAGAAGGAGGACTTCATGACAGCCCCAATCTGGGTTAGACTTTACTCTTTACCTCTTATGGGAGATGGAAAGTTCGGAAGGCATAGGGAATACCTTGGGATCCTTCATCAAAATATCAAAGATCACAAAAGCGACCAAATACACCTCCTATGCGCGGATCTGCGTATACATGAATGTAGCAGGAGCCCTCCCAGATGCAATAACAGTAGCCTATCAGGGCAATGAGTGGACCTAGATGGTGGACTATGAACACATCCCCTTCAAATGTAGGAAATGCCACGCCCATGGAAATTTATATCGTGGCTACCCGATGAATATCAAACAACCTGAGGTTAAACAACCATAGAATAAAAATGTTGAAGGCTTTATGAAAATCTAGGGGAAATGCAGAGGAGCGAGAAGACCAGAAACCCAACCAGTTAAAAAGGGAGGTCCAAATAAAAATATATTCCAAGCCCTGACAGAGATCTCCCCTGAGAATAATGACCACACCGAAGAAGAATCGAAGAAATAACAAACATTACCAAAGAATTCCCCGCCTCAAATCCTCAAAAGGTTTCAAGGCGCAAAACAGAGGAAAAACCAAGTCAAAAGTTAACTCAACCAGAACTAGGAGAGCGTGAGATGGAGATGTATACCTAGGAAAATCAAACCAAAATTACCCAAGAAGCAGGAGGATATGAGATAGATATGGAAGAAGTGGAAAAACAACCAAAGCTTCGAAAGTAAGATCCTGGAGAACCAAAAATAAAAGCCGAACACACAGCCTAAATGTCATGCTCGCATGAGATGACTCAAGACTCTGGGGAGTTGGAATTAGGCCTAGGGATACTAGCTAGCTCGTCGAGTAGTTTTGGAATCAAAACCAAACCTCTAAAGATTCTCAAGAAATCATCTAATGAGGAAAAAAGAAGAGGCATAAAACCTTATATCCAGGTGATCGAAGAAATGGGTGCACACCTTGTGGACTCAGGATAAGTCGTTGGACTCCCAGAAAAGTACTTCAAAACCCAACAAAAGTGATCATGAAGCTAATCTCATGGAATGTGCGAGGCCTAAATTCCCCATCCAAACACAAAATGCTAAAAAAAAAAAAAGGATAACATAGGAGAAGGTTGAGATAGTTTTGATTCAAGAAATAAAATGTGATAGAGCTTCAATGGCAAAGATCACAAAAAGGATCTGGAAAGGTTGTGAGGTAGAAGTTGTAGATTCTCACGGGGCCTTGGGAGGCCTGGAAATTCTCTGGGACCCCATGAAATGGAAATTGGACCTGTTCGTCTTCTCCTCGAGAATCCTCACTATGAGCTTCAAGGGGCTAAGATCTCAGTCCCACGGTTTCATCTCGAATTCCTATGGCCCTCATCTCCCCCTTCTCAAGAGAGATTTTTTGGAAGCCTTGAACAACCCGGTGAATTCCTTGAGAGGTCAGCACTAGTTCGTAGGGGGCGACTTCAACATGATCATAGCCCTCTAGGAAAAAAGGGTAGTGCAAGACACTTGGAGGGAGAGAGTGACTCCTTCTGAGATTGGATAACTAATAATAGGTTGATAGAAATCCACACCAACAATGACACTTTTACTTGGACTAACAAGAGAAGATTGGAAAAAAACATAGTTGTGTAGCTAGACAAATTTCTGACCTTAGAATCCCTTTTCCGAGCTCAACAAGCAATAACTACGGAAGTTCTCTCTTTTTTTGGCTCGGACCACTGGTCGATCAATCTTTCTTGGGAGAAAACCTTAGCGCCCTACCCTCAGTCGTTCTGTATGGAAAAATCATGGATGGATCACCAAGATTTTATGCCTAATATTGAAACCTGGTGAGGAGAGCGACCAAACCTTCATGGAACAAAAATGTACCAATTCCAACAAAGGTTGAAGCATGTCAAACTCCAACTCAAGAAATGGAATAAGGAAGTATTTGGGAATATCGTTGAAGAGAAGAATTGGTTAGAATCAGAAATGGAAACAATTCAACAATTAACATCCTTGAGAATCTCTTCAGAGGAGATACATGATCTAGAAAATAATATCAAAATGGAGTTAGACAAGTGGGAACTTCAGGAAGAAGTCCTCTGGAAAAAAAAATCTAGAATTCGATGGTTGAGGGAAGGAGATCGAAATAAAAAATTCTTCCACAACTCCCTGTTCCAAAGAAGAAATCGAAACATAATTTTTACGCTTGTCCAGAGCTCAGGTGAAAGAATCGACTCCCCAAAAGACATAGAAAAGGAATTGGACAACCGTTTCAAAACACTCCTCACATAACCAGATAAGGATAAGACATAGGTGACCCATGAGATCTCCAAGCACATCCCTAAACGTATCACCCTTGACAAAAATTGATTTTTAATGGGTCCAACCTCCCTGAAGGAAGTAGAAAGTATAGTTATGGATATGAAAATAGGGAAGTCCCCGAGCCCCGATGGCTTCACTTCCGAGTTCTTCCAGAAGTGTTGGAAAATCATCGAAAAAGACATCTGGGAGGTTGTGGAAGAATTGTGAACGTCAGGCTCCATGCTCAAAGCTTTCAATGCCACCTTTTTAGCACTAATCCCAAAGGAAAAAGAGGCGAATATGGTAGAAAAGTTCAGACCAATTGCACTTTGTAACGTTATTTAAAAAATTGTCTCCAAGATGGTGGCCAATAGACTTAAACCCCTGTTAAAAAATATCATCTCCAAGGAGCAGGGAGGATTCATGGAAGGGCGAAAAATCCTGAATGGGATTGTCATTGCACATGAAACAGTCCACTCAATGAAGCTATAAAAAAAGTTGGCATGCTCATAAAATTAGACATGTTGAAGGCTTATGATCAAATAAGTTGTCACTTCGTGAGGAAAATGCTCGAGGCTTTCGACTTTGCAGAGGACTAGGTCCACTAGATTCTTGGGCTGGTCTTCTCAACTTTCTTCTTTATAATTGTCAACGGTTCCTCGTCAAAAACCTTCAACCAGATTAGGGGTATTCGTCAAGGTAACCCTCTCTCCCCCTATCTCTACATCATCTTAGTTGAAGGCCTGGGAACACTAATCCAAAAGGAGGTGGTGGAGAGAAAACTTCAAGGTCTAAGGCTGCAAGAAGAGTTAGACCCTGTGACCCACCTCTAGTTCGTCGACGACAACCTACTCACGGGGATCCCTAATGTCAAAGAATCCAGAGCTATCAGATGTGTGCTGGATCTCTACAAAAAAAACCTCTAGTACAGTCATAAACCTTGCAAAGTCTCAATTTTTTTTCTTTAAGACTACTATTCCTATTCAGAGACACATAGCCAGGATTCTTGGTTTCCAAAAAGCCAGTCTCCCTTCCAAGTACTTGGGAGCTCTGCTTCTCGACAAGGTCATCCGTAATACTACATGGCAAGAGATTTTGGATAAGCTAGAAACATAGTTGACGAACTAGACTCATAGATTCATGACTCTTCCTGACAGAATTATGCTCATGAAATCGGTCCTTAGCTCCATGCCCTTGTACTTATTCTCAGTGTTGGCATCTCCGAAAGGAATCCTGAAAAAGATTAGGACCCTGCAAAGATCCTTCCTTTGGGGAGGGGCCACAAAAGAGAAAAAAATGGGCTTTAGTAGCTTGGGAAAAACTCTGCAAACCAAATACCCATGGAGGTGTTGGAATCGGTGATCCCCTCCATGGAGGTCGAGCTCTAGCAACCAAATTATGGTGGAGATGGATCACTAACCCAAAGGCTTTCTGGGCCAAAGTGTGGGAAAAAAAATATGCCCCTGAGGTAGACCCTCAAGACCTCATCTGCATGGATGGAATCCGTCTGGGATCTCTTATCTGGAATTCAACTTGGTAGAATCAAGAGCTAATTCAACTCGAAAGTTTTTGGGAAGTTCATAATGGGAAGATCGCTCTCTTCTGGGATGATGCCTAGGAGAAACTCCCAACCCAAGCAAATCAAGAAGGAATGGAATGTGTTAGAACCTCTATGTTGGAAAAAGGTTGGACCCTGGTCCATCAGTATTGGGAGAGCATGGGCACCACAACAGCTGAACTTACAAGAATATGGAAAGATTTAGTGGACTGGCTTGCCCATCGTGAACTAAAGATTGTAAATCGCATTAAAGCTGAGCTCTCCCTCAGACATATAAAATTAAGAAACGACTCGAATATTCTCCATTGGGGAAACAAAGGTGAGGGGATGCACAAAGTAAAATATGCCTATTTGCGAGCAACGAACTTGTTAGAATAGTATAGGAGGCAGGACTCGCAGTGCATCTGGCAACCGGGGATCTGGCTAAAAATAGAAACCTTCATGTCGTTGATTCTCTCTCGAAAAGTGTTGATTTGGGATAAACTAAGATCGAAAGGGTATGAAGTCCCATCCATCTGCATGCTTTTCAAAACAGAGGAGGAAACCCTCTCCCATCTCTTCTTCTCTTGCGACGAAGCACGAAGGATTTGTGATTATGGAGAAATAATGTTTTGTAGAACTGGGACAGGCAGAGAAAACCCATCAAACCTTATTATTCATTGGTTAGTATAGCCATTCCAAAATCCCATCCTGAATAAATCTTGGGAGATATTTTCAGGGATCTCGATGTGGAATCTATGGAAAGAAAGAAATAGACGAATTTTAAGCAAAATTCCATATTTATTGAGGGAGTGTGGAACAAAATTAATGACAACATCCAAGAATCCATCGTTGTGAGTACTTGGTTAGTGGATGATCGAATAATACTTGTGGGGTAAGAAGACATCTTTAGGTGTTGTAATTTTGACCTTGCCTTCCAGCAAGCTCCCAAAATGCCTCCCCGAAAAACAAAAGCAACATACCAAGCTTAGAAGCCACTGGAAAAATGATCAATCAAGATGAATTTCGACAGTGCATCCAAGGGCAACCCCGAAAAATCTGGTGTGGGGGGACTGTTAAGAGACCCAGAGGGGAGAATCATGGTTATGTTTGCCAACAATCTGGAGTATAATTCCAACAACGTGGTGGAGATAGAAGGACTCATCAGAGGCCCAGACTTGGAAAAACATCAGGGTATCTCGACTCTGTAGGTGGAAGCAGACTCTCTCCTGATCATATTATCTATCAATTGTCTGAGAGAGGGGGATAACCTAAGAAAGATCTCCACAAATTGGAGATTATTGTATGGATGGATGTAGGTCGCAAGCATAGATAGTTTTAGGGGCTACATTTCGCAAATGGGTTATTTTTTCATGTTTTTTCCCATAAAAATATTCGCTAGTTTCCATTTTTTCTAAAAATGATTCGCCCAAATTCCACGGGATAAAATTATTTTACCTTAAAAACCGCCAAAATTTTATAGAAAGTATATAAAATTATTAGAAATTTGAATATTTTTACAAAACTATCGCCAAACATTTTTCATTTTGCATATTAAGGAATAATAAGATTAGCCCAAGTTTCTACATTTTAATATAAATTTGTATCCTTAAAATCATCCTTGGTCGCAAGCTTGATTCAACACTTCTAGGTGCTAATTCCATCTCAAGTTCATCGACGAGCCAACTCAATGGCAGACTACTTGGCAAATGCAGGTGTCCATCAAAACTTATGAATGATGAAGTGGCATTTGGGGGACCCCATTGAGTCCCCTACTTGGAAAGAAGCCACGGGGCTAAGTGATCTTGACATGAAACGCCATGTGAAGTGCCAGGTAGTGGAAGTGACAACAGATGGAGATCTGACACAAGGGTACAAGACAATCGTCAAAAGACCGAGCAATATGGGCCCAACTGGCAAACCAAAGTCGCCCTCCAATGCCACCCGACTCTACGAGAAGATGGAGGAAACTCCCACTCCCTATGACACGACTGACATCTGTCATGTAGAGAGAAATCATGTCCTAGTAAGGGTTGGTGATCATATCGACTATCCCGATATCCCACAATAATTTGATGCAAGGACGAATGGAAGATGGCTGGTGTAGCGACTTCTCAAGAAGCGCTCATGCTAGTTCGTGGCGAGTCTACGACATAGATCGAGTGTCATTAGTGCAGATTGAGGTTGTCTGTCCCCATCATGGTAAGGTGGGCTAAAACATTAGGATCTTGCGTCAGATTAAAAGGATAGAGTACATTCATAATTTGGGTAGTTACAAGCAGAAGATTGAAAGGACGATATGTACAACTGCCTATTGGTCGAGCCATGTGACTGGATTAATGGCAAGGAGGAAAGGGCCTTGGGACCTTGGGACTGCAACCCCCTTCGGGCATGCCAGTTTGGTTATTAAAGGAGCCTCCAGGCGAGCCAAGAAAAGAAAGGAAAACTTGTATGAGTTGCAGACGCATATGCGTTGGTCGAAGATTGGGAAGACCCCTCTGAAACGCTTCGTCTATCTCTAGTTTGACATAGGGATTTGGGACCAGTTCTATCTTCGAGTTATCCAAGAGATAATCTCATAGGAGCTAGAGCTTCGAACTTCTTGAACCATGGCCAGGAAGGGGGCAAGAGCAAAAGGTAAACGATCAGAGCCTTCATCGTCGAGAGGTCTGAATACTTGGTTAAGGGTAGCTCGTGCCACTTGGACGACCGAGATGCACTATCAATACTTGAGCACAAAGAAAGAGAATAAGCGCATCGTGGGCATTGAGGAAGTTGTTAGGCGCCAACTACACCTAAATTCATACACATGCATTGTTAGAGAGGTGCAGTATTGGGTGGAGGACCCTAAATACCCCCGTACCAGATAAACTAGATACTTCCAATTAGCACAGATGTATTGGATAATGAAAGCTATGGTTGCTTAGGCCAAAAGGGATAATGATCGGACCACCCAGGCGATTGAAATTCTCGATGGTAAATTTTATCTCTTTTGTCGCTCGCAGTTCAGGATCAAATTCAAAGTTCGACATGAGACCCAACACCAACACTCTACTGGAATGCGAGACTGCCCAATTCAAATCGAGGACGACAACACTCCAAGAGAGGCGATTGACAAGCTTGGAAAAGGCGATAAAGGCAAGGAGAGCCTAGAATACTAAGGGGGACTCCATAATCCAAAAGTCGAGTTCTGATATTCTGTCTCTGTTTTTTTTTTTTTTTGCATCTCTGGCTTGCTTCCATTAAGTTTAATTCTATATGGATATATACGACTCTACCCCCGCTTTTGTTTCTTTCAGAAGGGGTGGTGTGGAACGCTTTGAACTAGTTCAGATTGGTCAGTTTATCTTATGTATCATTGAGGGGGTTGGTTTATGTTTTATCAGCCCCCATCTCATAATCCTAAGGTGGCATGTTTAGACTTTTACCAGTTCATGGTGCTAGTTTCCTCTATGGCAGGCCCTTGCTAATGGGATCGTACTTTTATTGTCTATAAACATAATTATACTGCCTTTTTAGCTTAAACAAAAGTCAATCCTGGAAACCCATCATCCAACATTTCACCCATTAAAGTTGTCTACTTTCTCATTCGTCTCCTTTCCACTTAACATTTTCTCATTTCCCTCACTTGTGTTTGTGATTTATTTCTACATGGAACCTTCTTTTTGGCAATTCCATTCATTTCTCCTTTGACTTTCTCAGATTCTTATATATATATATATATATATATATATATATACCTTTGATTCAATCAAATAGCGAGGACCTCCTTTTTCCATGTGGAGAAAAGGAAACACCAGATAAATAGAAACATTATATATATATATATATATATATATATATATCCTCTCTATTCGATTGAATCAAAGTAAACTTTCCAATACATATAATGAAACAAGGCTCCAAGTCATTATAACAATATACTCATTATGAGCTCAACATATCATTTTTATGGGAAATGAACCCGGGTGGGGAGGATAACAAGCATTCCTCCCAACCATCCAAGCTAAACCCAATTGACAAATGAGGGGTTTCCTACTTCCTTTTAATTTCTTATATTGATTTAATCTAATAATAATAATTGTTCTTTTAATTTATCCAATTTTTTATTAATTTAATTTTCTTAATTTGATTTTCAACTTGGACTCCACATATGGCCATTTTTATCCTTCTTTAATCTCCGAGCCTCGTGCTTCTTGGGTTATTTGTTTCTTTTCTCATTTTAATGGTCATCTAATAATTCATTTATTTATGATATATTTTTCCAATGACTTCTCCTTAATTTCATTTAAATTATATCATCAATAATATTTTATAGCATTAATTGAGCTTGATATATCTCTAATGATGGGTGTAGTGTCCACTTGAAACACTAGACGTTTCAAAAACATGACACAATTTACTTCCAGAAAATTAAAGCAATCAATATGACTAACTATGAAAACCTTCATACTCAGAGATCTTATATATGTTTTCAAATTGTCTTTATTTTTTCTATTTTGATATTTAAATATATTATATGTTTTGGATTGTATTATATTAGTTGTATTTTAAGCGAGTTGTTAGTTTTCTCCTTTTCCTTCTAATTATATAAGTTTTTTTTTTTATTGTTTACAATGTTTTTTTTTAATGTTTTAATCTTTTATATAAACAAAGGAAATTTTTTATTAAAAAAATTAACCTAAAATTAAAAATAAATTTTTAATAACAACATTATATATGATGATGATTAATCGTTCACTAGGAATTAAATAATCACGAAAAATAATTTAACATAAAAAAATTATAAATAAATTTAATAATGATAGTCTTTCACATAATAATTAGATAATATATTAATTGAGTTCATTTCAGGTGGTTATGATGAATCATTATTATCCTCCTTATTTAAGTTCAATCTTCATAAGTGATATGTTGAACTCTCACTTAATAATTTTCTCAAAATATGTATTTAATGGGAAAAATTAATAATTAAAAAAAAATACATAATAATACATATATTTTAATAAATTAAAAATGTATATACAAAATTTATTTAATTAAAAATTCATTAATTACCACCACTACAATTAGAAACATAAAAAACTTTACAAAATAATCAAACTTGTGAAATTATAAAACCTTGTATCACACTTAAATATATGTTAGTTACTAGGGGCGGTTGGTGTGGGGGAATCCTTTTGTTCCTGAAGGAACTAGATTGTTCTACTATGCTTGGGGATAGGTAATATCTCCAACAATCTAACAGAGGCCTACTCACTATGGATGTGCCTAAAAGTTGCAAAAGAATTTGGGCTCAAGGAGATAATCATCTTGGGAGATTCAATGATGATAATAAGAGTTACAGTCCATTAGGACCATGTGGAAAACAATGTGCTAAGGGCTATCCTGACAAGGATTCATAGCCCGGTCTCCACATTTGAGAAAATCATCTTTTATAATATCAAAAGGGAGCACAATAGCTCTGCGGACCGATGGGACAAAATATATTCTCATCTAAACCAAGGCACTCTAGTAAAAAATGTGTTTACTTCATCAAACCCCATTCCATAATTCAATGACATGCCTCCTTTCACATATTCCAATGCATAGAGTAATGCAGGCACATGTAGAACCAACTCATGGAAATGCCTTGTAGCCTATATATTGGATGAAGGGGCTCAACCATATCAAATTAAATGGTAATATGTGTGGGGGGCTTTTTCAAATGTGAGAACTTTATGTAGATGGAGAATAGCAAAAGTGGATGGAGTCCTGGCGAGTGGCAATTTTCCAAGCTAAGATGGAATGTGTTGGTGTTCTCTAGTGAACCGATGACCTGGGATTTCCAATGGTTCATCTCTCATGCATGTGAGGAGGGATACATAACTCCAAGTAGCTTTTCTTCTTCGACGCTGGTGGGGTTTGCAAACAGGTTTGAACAATAACAAGTTCATTTGACGTTCCCTCCCGTTCCTAAATTATATGTCTTTCATCCATCCAGTCTCCCAAAGCCTTTATTGTGGGTTTCCAATAGCATTAGATTTTTGATGACTAATTGGGGTTTTCCTCCATAATTGGGAAGGGTGGAAATTTTTTTTTGACTTATTATTTTCTTGTCTTTCCAAGGTTTGCACAAAGCAGGAATGGGTGATATTAATTGGCGGGATATGAAGAAAATCCTTTGAAGACATGAAGAAGATAACCAAGCCAACCGTCAAACTCTGTTTAGTATCGATGAGAAGCTAGTCGAGGTTGTCGAATCAGTGCATGCACAAATCAAGAGAATTGATGGTTTAGAGGTTGAGTGTCAACTCTTCTGAACAATAGTTCAATCTCAACAAATGGAAACATTTTCAGGGGCATCCAACAACCCTGATTCTGTCAATTCAAACCAGCAAGCTTCAAAGGCAAAATGAACTAGGGGCTAGCTGTTAGATCCGTTGGAGGTTCAAGATCTGGAACCACTTCTTGTTGAGGAGGAGAATGAGGCCCAAGGTTGCTCGCAAAATTGATTTGTAATGTATTTCAGAGTCATTTTACTTTTGGGTCAGTTTGTTAAAAGGATTACCAATGGATCTCTTTAGATAGATAAAATAGATACCGATAGAGATAGTCAGTTAGTTTTTGTAGAACGCTAAGCAACAAAAGTTACAGCTGTCATGCTATCCCAAGAGGCTGTGGCAACATTGCCCTGGTGGGAAACCAATGCTACCACATGGCCATTAAGGTTCGAAGTGTCCATGCAAAACTTAAAAAATTGTAAATAACATAAACTGTAAAGTACTAGATCTAGGATGCCACGCAGGGCGAGAATAATCCTGTAAGCTAGACTATCCATGCAGAATTAAAAAAACTGAAAGGAGAAAAACCTGTATAATCCTAGAGCTAAGAAGCCATGCAGGGCGAAAACCTTGTAAATTAGACTGTCTGGAGACATAAAAACTTGGGAAACCTGAGCAAGATGAAGTTAGCCAGAGCTGGGATCGGGCCTCTGCCCGTTCTTTCAATGTTGTGCAGTGTCCTTGCCTAGAGTACCAGTGTCCAGAAAAGTTTGCCGGAGATCCCGTAGAAGAGACATCAAAAGATCCTCACGACGAATCTGGTCTTCTTCCCTGTTCCACTTCTCTTTGATGATGTCATTGATGTCCTTAATTACGCACTTGATGAAATCCAAAGAGTCCTTCAGAGGTTCCAGCCCAGTGCACCGGGTGCACGCATAAGAGGGTGGAGGAAAATCAGAGGACGAGGAGGGGGAATCAGGAGAGGGGAGGGGGG
>ML777217.1:2009972-2041799 GCA_009831015.1 Picea engelmannii | reverse complement strand
TCTCCCGGTTTGCCACACAGCCCTTTAGGGGGTAACTTCAAGCTTTGGGAGGCTAATCCCACCTAGCAAGCTGAATAATGTAGGCTTCACAAAGCTAGCAGCAGTCACCATGACATCCTATTCTGCAAGTCTCTGCCATTTTCAAATCTCTGTTTTTTTATTTCTTTTGCCAATCCAGTGTCAAATGCTAAATACTCTGTTGGACATACCAAAGCCTCCCAGTTATTGTAAATCTCATTTGCTTAGATTACCAGAGTTCAGTCAATCCTCTGTCAAAGTGTTATTGCCTGCACAGAATGTGAGAGGCAGCCATACAAAAATCATCCATTGATGTGCAGATGTTCTACAACAGCAGGAAAAACAACCTCTGACCATAGGTGTTGAGAAATGTAGCTCGTATAGGAACTCCTTGCACAGGTTTCAATGTGAACTTGCAGGGGGTGGTTTGAGACATTTCAAAAGTGACCACTCAGAAAAATTGGAAGATTTATTCTATTTTGTAATTCACTTAGGAAAAAGTGAAATATCTTATGTTTTGCAGTTGACTTAGCCCAAGGAGTCTAATAAAGTGTATTTAATACATTAATGACTTAGATTTAAATCAGGCCATACATCTCAAGATGAGATTAGGGTTTCGGCAAGTTAGGGTTTCAGCAAAGCATAAATAAGAGAAGATAGAAGAGGTAAATTACAGTTGAGCAGATCTAGTGAGCATGAGAGGAGCCAAAGTTCAGGAAGAAGGAGAAGAGGTAGCTGTACAGCAGCAGTGATGCAACGGTTGTACAATAACAGCCATATATTAGGCAGTACAGGATGTATTTCTGTGCTGCTGTTTTTCCTTTTTTGTGTAGGCTGTACACCTCTTGAGTAGGAGGTACAGCTTTGTTTTTGGGTGATTTTGTGGATCGTAAAATGGTTGGTTTATAAATAAGAGAAGATAGAAGAGGTAAATTACAGTTGAGCAGATCTAGTGAGCATGAGAGGAGCCAAAGTTCAGGAAGAAGGAGAAGAGGTAGCTGTACAGCAGCAGTGATGCAACGGTTGTACAATAACAGCCATATATTAGGCAGTACAGGATGTATTTCTGTGCTGCTGTTTTTCCTTTTTTTGTGTAGGTTGTACACCTCTTGAGTAGGAGGTACAGCTTTGTTTTTGGGTGATTTTGTGGATCGTAAAATGGTTGGTTTAGCAGGCTGCAGAGGTCACCTTGTAAGCTTTGATCCAAGGAATGAGACGCTGATTTGAAGGAGAAATCATTTGTGTATGTGTGTATTTCATCTATGCTTCCACTATTTACTTTTCCAACGATTGTGTGATTGATGCTATGTTAAGAAATTAAATTCCCATAGTTAAATAAATTCAGTTTTATTTGTTTTCCTTGAGATCATAAGGACATCATTCATTTAGGGTTGGAAACCTTGACATGGTATTGAAGCCAGGCTTTGATTGATATTCTCAAGGGTTTACAAGGCAAGTTTTGTCTTACTTAATCAAATCTGAGAGTTTGTCTTGGATCTCAGAGATGATGGCAGTTAGCCTCATAAGGACAACTTGGAAGGTGCCTCAAATTTCTTGCCTTAGGAAATCATGGTAATGTTGTTACTAGAAGAGAATGATCTATGGGATGTCGTCAAAGATGTTGTTGTTGAAAAACTGATGCATGTAGGTAAATTTAAAAATTTACAGCATACAACCAACATACCAATACATCTTGCATATATCATGATCACTGAAAGTGAGACAATCACAGAGAGAACACAAGTATACCCTGGGAAACCCTCTTGGGGTAGAAAACCCAGCCAAAACTTCTCTTTAGATTCTTCAACAAAGTACAATACCAGTACAAGACTTCAGAGTAACTAGCTAGGACTCAGAGGGCTGAAACAATACCTCTGTTTCAGCACTTACAAACTTCACAAATAGACTATAGTTGAACTAACACTTATAGTAATGGCTTGACAAACTCACCAAAAGATAACTGACTTTCCTTCTTGCTGTGGCAGAGTTATGGCAGCTTTAACATAGTATTTGTAGCAGCCTTATATCAGCAAGGAACAACATAAGACTTCAACAAGAATAGAGTGCTTGTATCAGCAGTATATTTCAACAATTAGCTGCCATATACCAGCAAAAGACTCCAGCAACTAGCAGCCATATACCAGTAGAAAATTCCAGTGGATATTAGTCATATACCAACAGAAAATACTTCAGCAAATAGATGGCTTGCCTCAACAGAAGACTCCATCAAAACAAAGGTATGTAAATGGTAAGTGAATGCCTCCTTTTATAGGTTGCTTTGGCTGCCCTAAGCAACCCCTTAAGAATGTATGACAGCTGTATAACAACTATCATGCCTGACCTCCTTTGGCTGCCAAGAGTCACCTCCTAAAGTTCCCAAGAGCCACCTCCTAATGCTCCCAAATGTCACTTCCTTTGTCTCTTCTAGAGGCTGCCCTAAATTGATGTCTTAGGATTGTATGACAGCTGTTATACAACTGTCATACCACCACCCTAAGCTGACCACTCCAACCATCCTAAGAAACCCTCTTAAGCAACCTCCCTAAGCTAGCCACTACAACCTCCCTAAGCAGCCCTCTTAGAGGTGCTATGAGGTTGACACATGGCATATGGTTGTCTTGGCATAAGTTTGACACTTGTCATGTGTTTGATGCTTGACATAAAGTTAACACTATATCAAAACTTTATTTACATGGTTAGTTACAATAGGGAAAATAGCTTCCAAAGCTATATAATTCAACACTCCCTCTTAGCAAGGAAGGTATTTTCCTAGTACCAACTGTTACATCCATTTGTCTTTACTTGGCTATTGACTTGTTGATCCATGTAGAATCTATTCATCAAGAGAAGTTTTTTATCCATAGCTAGCATTGTGATCAGTAGCATCTCTGGTGAGCACACTGCTGTCATTACAGGATTTTTATTCACTCAGTTCACCAAGAACTGTCCTACTAGCCATATGCTAGAGGAAGCTATACAGTTCACCAAGAACTGTCTTACTCAATGCCAGTTCTTTTTCATACTGGATGAGTAATCTTAGAGCCAGTCCTTTTTCATACTGGATAAGAATACAATAGAATAGCCCACATCCTACCTGTAAATGACTTGCCCCGCTACTCTCACCAGAATCCCATATGCAGCTCTTTACTCCCTCTTACGAGGGACCAGTCCAAGTTTGTCTCTGAAGTACTCAAACTTCACCTTTGACAGAGGTTTGGTTAGCACATCTGCAACCTGCTCATTGGTAGCCACATAATGAAGCTTCACTGCTCCCTTTTCTACCACATCACGGATAAAATGATACTTGATTTCAATATGCTTTGATTTGTCATGCAACACGGGGTTCACTGACAACTTTATGCAACTCTGATTGTCACAACAAATACTAGTAGCATCTAACTCAATATCAAATAATCCTGAAAGTAATTTCTGTAGCCATACAGCTTCAGTACATGCTAAACATGCTGCCATATATTTTGCCTTAGTTGTACTGAGCGCAACACTGGTTTGCTTCCTGCTAAACCATGAGATCATACCTGATCCCAAACTAAAACAACATCCTGAAGTACTCTTATGATTTGTGACACTACTAGCCCAATCTGAATCAGAGTATTCCTGTAGTCTAAACTCACAATCTGCATCATACTTGATACCATACTCAATGGTACCTTTCAAGTATCTCATCACATGTTTTGCTGCGATCAAATGAACATGTCTCGGTTCAACCATATACTGACTTCAAGTGTTCACAACAAAACATATGTCTGGCCTTGTATTTGTTAAAGACATCAACGAATCAATCATTTGCCTATACAAAGTGGAATCCAGTATCTCTGATAAAGTATGACATAATAACTTTGGATTTGTCGTCATAGGTGTAGTCATGGATTTACAATCCATCATTCCAAATCTCTTTAGAATTTCCACAACATATTTTCCTTGACTAAGACAAATCTCACCTGGATTCTGCCACATTTCCAGACCTATGAAATAGTGCATCTGACCCAGATCTTTCATTTCGAATTCTGAAGCAAGCTTCTTCTTGCAATGAGTGATGAGCTTTTCATTTCCAGTTAGAAACAGATCATCCACATACAATAGTAAGATCACCTGATCATCATTCTCAATCTTATAGTAGAGATTGGAATTTGCTTTTACTCTTGGTAAAGCCCAAGCTCATCAGAAAATTATCAATTCTTCCATACCATGTCCTGGGTGCTTGCTTCAAGCCATAGAAGGCTTTCTTTAATCTACACACGTGTCTGATTGTCATGTGTCTCAAATCCTTGTGGCTGCTCCAGATACACTCCCTCTTCTATCACACCATTCATAAAAGCAGTCTTTATATCCATCTGATGTAGTTTCCATCCCATCTTTGCAGCTATAGCCATAGTAGCTCTAATGGAAGTGTATCTTGCCACAGGAGCAAAGGTTTCTTCGTAATCTATTTCCTCTTTATGAGAGAACCCATGAGCTACAAACCTTGCTTTGAATTTCTCAATACTACCATCCGCAGCATGCTTGATTTTGTATAACCATTTAAATGTTACAACAAATTTTTCTTTTGGTCTCGAAACTATGTCCCAAACATCATTTTTCATAATTGATTGATATTCTTCAATCATGGCATCCTGCCACAACTTCTTTTTAGCGGCTTTGATTGAAGAATATCAATCAAAGCCATCCTCAAAGCCATCTTCTTGCTTATGTTCCTTCCTTCATATAGACGAGATAGAGCATCAAACATCTCTTTGGGAGTCTTCAAGGATGATACATGAGGAATAAGATGGTCTTTTATAGAATCTGCAATTATTCTCTTTGCCCTTATCAGATTCTTCTTTTACTTACCTTTAGCTTCTTCTTCCTCAGGTTCTGCAACCTCTTTCATAACATAATCTGATAAGTCATTTTTTTCCAGAACAAGTTATCAGGTCCCTCAAGTTTCTCATCAAGCTTAGTGCTTGACATCATCTTGTCTTTGTTTTTGACTTCCTTCAAAAACTGAAATACTGTAGTCTCCTTCACAAATCTAATAACTCTTTGTAGAAATGAATTCTTTCAGGGAAGCTCTGATACCACGTTGAAACACTGATGCATGTAGGTAAATTTAAAAACTTATAGCATACAACTAGCATACCAATACATCTTGCATATATCAGGATCACTGAAAGCGAGACAATCACAGAGAGAACACAAGTATACCCTGGGAAACCCTCTTGGGGTAGAAAACCTAGCCAAAACTTCTCTTTAGATTCTTCAACAAAGTACAATACCAATACAAGATTTTAGAGTAACTAGCTAGGGCTCAGAGGGCTGAAACAATACCTCTGTTTCAACACTTACAAACTTCACAAATAACCGAACTAACACTTATAGTAACAACTTGACAAACTCACCAAAAGATAACTGACTTTCCTTCTTGCTGTAGCAGAGTTATGGCAACTTTAACATAATATTTGTAGCAGCCTTATATCAGCAAGGAACAACATAAGACTTCAACAAGAATAGCGTGCTTGTATCAGCAGTATATTTCAACAACTAGCTGCCATATACCAGCAGAAGACTCCAACAACTAGCAGCCATATACCAATAGAAAATTCCAGTAGATATTAGTCATATACCAACAGAAAATACTTCAGCAAATAGATGCCTTGCCTCAACAGAAGACTCCAGCAAAACAAAGGCATGTAAATGGTAAGTGAATGCCCCTTTTTATAGGTTGGTTTGGCTGCCCTAAGCAACCCCCTAAGAATGTATGACAACTGTATAACAACTGTCATACCTGCCCTCCTTTGGTTGCCACCTCCTAAAGTTCCCAAGAGCCACCTCTTTTGTCTCTTCTAGAGGTTGCCCTAAATTGCTGTCTTAGGATTGTATGACAACTATTATACAACTGTCATACCACCACCCTAAGCTGGCCACTCCAACCATCCTAAGCAACCCTCTTAATCAGCTTCCCTAAGCTAGCCATTACAACCTCCCTAAGCAGCTCTCTTAGAGGTGCTATGAGGTTGACACATGGCATATGGTTGCCTTGGCATAAGGTTGGCACTTGTCATGTGTTTGATGCTTGACATAAAGTTAACAGAATATCAAAACTTTATTTACATGGTTAGTTGCAAATGGGACAATAGCTTCCAAAGCTATATAATTCAACAATTGTGACTACACCTACAGATACATAGCAGTTGGTATTGTTACCCCCCCATTCCTCGGGGTAGCTAGAGGAGATCATGTCTCGTGGCTTGCAATGGAGACATTGATCCCGACCATGATGATGATCAACATGTCCATAGATAGCAGCCCAGTAGCCTCTCTTAGATCGCCTCTTCTACTTTAGCAGCCTGGCTCATCACATCCAGACAACTCAGTGTATGGGAGATGGTAAGCCAGTGTCACTATGAGGTACGATAGTCCTTTCATGCGAAGTGTTTTGACTAATTTACTAAGCATGTGGGTGAGGATCATTGGTTGAAGTTGGATAATGGATCACTAGCTTGATAAGTAATGTTTGTTTCCTTGTTTCACCTTGGTGGCCAGCGTTTGTTCCCTAGTCCTGTGTTATCATTGCCTAGGGAAAAGGGGTACTATTGGGGGGCCCTCACAAAGGTAATGTTCTGTTCCCCACCATACTTAACACTTTCCATCTTGGAGCCTATCGCAGTGTACTAAACTTTGGTAATGGATCGTGGTTCATTCTCTCATGAGAAGAGGGGCTGAAGGCCCAGAGGTTGATTGTAGTTGTTGTTAAAATAATAAAAGACTGATGTTAAAGAAAGAAAAGAATGATAACAAAGGACTCTCAAAAGGTCGTCCAAACTTGAGCTCTATCCTTTCTGTGTTCGTCCAGTCCCAAGGAGTGATGCTATAGCTTGAAACCTTATAAAAGGGGACTTGTAAATATGATAAGAGGACAAATAAAAAGGAAAATAAAGGGGTTTGGAAAAACGTAGCACCTAGAAAGTGGCAACTCAAGAGAAAGTGCACCCTCCACAAAGGCGCTCATAGAAATGGACTCAATGACACCATAAGCCATGAAGTAAGGCCAACACGTACCACTATCACACTTACTCTTGAAGGGTTCTTTTCTTTCACTGTTTCCCTTGGGACATATCCCTCTACCTGGGTCTTTTCTTTCAGTGTTTTGGTTGGCACACCTAATAGGGTTATTAGATGAAGGTCCTCCCATATTCAAAGTTGCCAACTTACATAAAGTCTCGAGCTAGTGTGGAGCTTGAAGGGGATAGTGATGTGAATTGTTCATATGGATTGTATCTTAAGTAACAACTTACTTTGCATGATTTAAGGACTGGTGTATGTCTTATGAACATTGACTTACTTGATTTCGTATTTTGTTTTTGATCTGGATGCCCTTTACATCATTTTTGAAGGACACCCCAGGCTTTCACCTAGGACGTTGTGCCTCTATTGCAGGATATGGCACGTGTGATGTAGAGCAGTGAGTCGCCTAGTGACTTGACACATTCAAACGTTGGACAATGGGTAGATGGGCTTGATTTTTGACAGATTTGATCATGGTGGCACAGAGATGGGCAGAAGCCCACACCCTGGGCTCTACACCCCAGAGGCTATCTTGCACTGGATGGAGGACGTTGCACAGGGGGATGATTGGAGGACACACAAAAATGATATACAACCTTCTCCTCTTTGGATGCCACCCCTTGCACCTTGGACGCTGGACATTTAGATGATGACGTCATGCTAGGGTTTGACAGAGATGATGGGCTTTGTTGCCCACTTGGATGCCAGTGATGACTTTGAGATGTGGTGTAGCATTCTTCCACAACACTTGTACCTAAGACAATGACACATAGCCTTGGAGAGGCCCTCCTAGCCCATTGGAGGCATGGCATCACCACATGTGCG
This sequence comes from Picea engelmannii, assembly GCA_009831015.1. Taxonomy (NCBI): domain Eukaryota; kingdom Viridiplantae; phylum Streptophyta; class Pinopsida; order Pinales; family Pinaceae; genus Picea; species Picea engelmannii. The sequence continues at coordinate 2,033,894 of ML777217.1, read as the reverse complement.
ATCATTTATGTATTATTTTTCATATTTTGAAATTTGTAAAGGCATATTTGAGGGGTTGGCCCCATCAAGAGACATGTCTTTTCACTTTTTGTGACTTTTGGAGTGCTAGGGTTCTCTCATAAATAAGGCTAGCGCTCCTCTCATTTGGATCATCACTTCCTCTCACATTTGTGGGAGTGCAACTTTATAAAAGTTTGCTATTTCTCTTTATTCATCTCTTTGATCTCACGCGCTACTCTGGGAGGAGGATCTTTGTGGATGATTTCTTGCTTTCTTGGATATATGTTGCTGCAACTAGGGTTTTTCTAGCTCAGCGACTTGGATAAGTAATTGTTGTAATTTTTATGTCATTGTTAATATTTAAAGGTGTTAATTACTATCTTGTGGATGTTACTTTGTCTTGGTGAAACCCTAGGGAGAAGGCATAATTGTGTCTTTCCTCCATACACTTTGTTTGTCCAAGTTTTGTGAGAGCATTATTTCGCTAGGGTTAAGAACCTAAGGCCCAAGAGGCTTTGCACCTTAGGGTTTTAAACCTAGTCATGATCCTTGACCTAGGTTATCTAGAAGAGAGAAAACAAAACCTGGGGCCCAAGAGGCTTTGGAGGGATCATTTTCTTGAAGGTTTAGTCCTAAGGCCCAAGAGGCTTTGCACCTTAGGGTTTAAACCTAATTCTTCTCTATCATCTAGTTCAATCTTCAAGGTGTTGTACGCTTGACTCCATAAGCCTTAAAAGAGAATGACACTAGTCTAAAGCTATTCTTGTGGTGAAAATTGCACTTAGAATTAGCATTCTCTCTCAAAGCGATCTTACCAACTTCTCTACCCCTAACTTTAGCAAACTAATAATATTTATTACTGTTGTTACAAACGTTTGCTACAACCACTGATTTTTACTTTAATTTGGTGCATACATACTTGGAAAGTGGCTTAAGATACCCAGACTCCAGATCTAGCAATTGGATATTATTGTACATGTTGAAGGGTTGTTTTACATGCCAAATTGCTACACTTTTGAGTACTTTTTCTTGTCGTTGTTGCAAAACATTAATCACTGTTATATGTTACTTTACTGCTATAATTTTGCAACAACCTTTGAATTTATTGATTATCTAGTGTTGAGAGGTCATATATGAACTCTATAACTTGGTGATTGTCTATATTATGCTCAAAATTTTTTATTGTCTTGTACAGGTGAACCAATTACCTTGTTATCTTTCTTACCTCTCCTAGAACTAGACCTAACTTTTAGGTGACCAAGATAGGGGGTTGTAAGCTCGACTAATCTTACTATTTGATCCCTTGAGGTCATCAACGAAGCCTCCCTTGTGGTGGACCTCCTTCCATCACTAAAATGAGGGAAGCATCTACTAAGGTGATAGTGGTAGAAGCTTCCAATTGTTACAGAAGATTGGGATCTTGTGGAGGGCTTTGCACAAGTACAAATCTTGTGATAACATGTAGCTCACAAGAAGAAGGAAGTGAAGGCAAAGCAGATGATTTAGGATGTTGTAAAGGATCACTTGATTCCTTACATTTCCAAGAAGAAGACTGTAAATGAGATGTTTGATGCCTTGGTTGGCCTCTACCAGAGCAAGAAGATAAACGAGAAGATGATATTGTGAAACAAACTCAGAGCTATAGAGATGATCAGATCAAACATAATGACCAGTTACTTGATGAAGGTCACGCAGATTCGCGATCAACTTAGAGCTAGTGAACATGGCATTGAATGGATGCTCAACTTGATGAATTTTTTTTTGTCAAAAGCATTTATGCTCGTGAGAATCTTCCTTCTTTTGAAAAATTGTGGGATGATTGCATTTAGGATGAGACTGGAATGGAGTCAACGGCCAACAAGAAGGGTGGTGACAATAGCCTAGCCTTATTTGGAGAAACAAAGAAGGGTAGAGGAAACAAATCTAGCAAGGGCAAGGGAAAGAATGGGGAGTTAACCTCACAGCCAAGAAACAAGGAATTGAGTAAGATCAAGTGTTTCATTTGTCATAAGCATGAGCATTATGCATCGTAGTGTCCAAACAAGAAGATGGGCAAAGGGAAACAACAATAGAAGCATATGGCTGCCTCTGTAGAAACTTAGATGGACAAGTTTTCTACCAAATTCGAGAAGGATTTCTCGATGGTATCTTGCCTTCCCGACCAGGACAGTTCCAAGGGATGCTTGGTAGGTGGATAGTGGGGCATCTTGGCATATGACATCAGGCCTACAATGTTTTTCCAGTCTAAAAGAGCACAACTTAGGGGTTCTAATAGAGCTTGGTGATGATGCCAAGTACCTAGTAGTAGGAGTTGGTACGATGCTTTTAGTTTCGGTTATGGAGGATAAGGGCTATGCAATAGAGTTCAAGAACCAACTGGTCCTCATCAAGTTGAAGGATTCTAGCTTAGAAGCAACACAAGTGATAGGGGTCAGGGAAGGAAATGTATACAGGTTGCAGGGTGATCTTGTTTGAGCCCTAGCACATAACAGTGATAGCTTGTGTGAGTTGTGGCACAAGAGGATGGGGCACTTGCATCATAAGGCGTTGCCTATTTTAAGGGAGATAGTCATAGGTATTCCAAAGTTCAACATTGAGTAGCAGGGAGTATGCAAAGGGTGCATGTTGGCAAGCATGCCAACGTTGCTTTCCCAAGTAGTAAGCATAGGTCTAAGGAGATTCTAGACCTACTGCATTCAAATGTCTGTGGATCAATGTTAGTAGCATCAATCTTAGAAATCATCTATTATGTTTCCTTTATTGATGACTTCTCTCACAAGATTGGGATCTACTACTTAAAGACAAAGGATGATGTCTTTAGTAGGTTTCATGAGTTCAAAGATTTGGTTGAGAACTAGATAGGGAAGAGGATCAAAGTCTTGAGATCGAACAATGGGGGTGAGTATACCTCAAAGGAGTTTGAGGGTTTTTGCAAGGAGGTAGGAATCAAGAGGGAGCTAACTGTTCCATACAACCCATAAAAAAATGGGATTGCAAAGCTAAAGAATTAATCCATTGTAGGGGTTGTTAAGGCCATGATTCATGACTAGGATTTGTCGATGTTTCTTTGGGCAAAAACATGAAACACAACAATCTATATCCATAATAGGTATCCTCACATGATCTTGGACAAGACACTAGAGGAGGCATTGACTGGTGTGAATTTAGAGGTGAGTAATTTCTGTATCCGTGGTTGTCTATTTTTTATGTATATACTTGTAGAGAAGAGGACCAAGTTGGAGCCTCCAACACGAAGGGTTTATTTTTAGGTTATAGTGAAACTTCAAAGGCCTACAAGAGTCTATATACTAGAGCAGAGGAAGACAATAGTAAGAAGAGATGTAAAGTTTTCGGAGGACCTTGTATCTAGAAAGTCCCATGAGTCTATTCTAGTGACAAAGGATTAGGAGTAGGAAGCTCTGAAGGTTGAGCTAGGGTCACCAGAGACACCGGTGGGTTCTAGTACAACAGGACAATGACGTTCAGGTGAGGAGGAAGAGACATTAGCCCCTACCAATTCTATCAGGAGACCTCAATTGTTACTCAGACGTTAAGGGATACTCAAGAGTATGTTGAGACTCTTAGGAGCACATTTAGAGAGAGTAGACCTCCAAAGAAGTTTCCAAACTACATGGCATTAATGAGCAACATCATAGATTTAGAGCCTTCCAACTTTTAAGAGGCAGCGAACCAGTAGGTTTGGCGAGATTCCATGGTGGAGTAGTACACCTCCATCATGAAGAATGATGTGTGGGACATAACACTAAGACTAGAGGGAAAGTTAGTTGTAAGTTCCAGGTGACTCTACAAAATCAAGCATGCTGCAGATGGCAACATCGAGAGGGTTCTTGCAAAGACATGGAGTGGACTAGGAGGAGACATTTGCTCCAGTCACTAGGTACACTTCCATTAGAGCACTTATGTCTTTAGTTTCATTTATGGGATGGAGGACACATCAGATGGATGTGAAAACAACTTTCCTTAATGGAATAATTAAGGAAGAAGTGTACATAGAGAAATCTCAAGGCTTTGAAGTAAATGGGAAAGAGTCCCATGTTTGTAGGCTTAAGAAGGCCTTGTATGGACTCAAGTAGGCATTGAGAGCATGGTATTCCAGGATCGATGGATATTTGCAGAGTGTGGGCTTCACCAAAAGTGAAGCAAAACCTAATTTACATTATATATTTGTTGGGATTGGTTTTCTTATTTTGGTGTTGTATGTAGATGACTTGTTTCTTACAAGTGTAGAGAAGTTCATTGCAGGGTGCAAAGCAGATACGCTTGCTTAGTTTGAGATGAAGGACATCGACATGATGCATTACTAATTGGGTTTGTAGATTTGGCAGAAACCAGGGGAGATTTTCCTTGGGTAGGGTACGTATGTAGTTGAGATCTTAAAGAGGTTTTGGATGGAGGAATGCCATCCTATGGCCACACCCATGATTACTAATATTAAGAAGGTGACATCTTCAGATTTGGAGTTGGTGGACCTTATGTTATACATGCAAGTGATGGGTTTCTTGATGTATTTGGTTAACATTAGACCATATATATGTTTTGCATTGGACACCTTGCGCTAGTTCATGGTCGAGTTGAGGTAAGAGCATTAGGTAGCAACAAAACATGCGCTCAAATACTTGAGGGGCACAATGGAGTATGGTCTGATATATCTTGGAGATGGTGAAGTGAATTTGTAGGGGTATACAGACTCAAGTTGGGTAGGTAGTGCAATAGACAGGAAGAGCACCTTAGGGTGCTGCTTTAGTGTGGGATCAACAATGATATCTTGGTTCAATAGGAAGCATAATTTCATGGCACTTAGCTCAACATAGGCAGAATACATGTAGCTAGTATTGTTAGCCGTGAGGTCATTTGGCTTCACAAGTTGCTTGTAGAGTTGTTTGATCGAGAGTTGGATCCCATGGTGATATACTGTGATAATCAAAGTTGTATAAAACTATGAGAGTCTAGTGTTTCATGACAAGTCCAAACACATAGAGATCGAGTATCACTTCATACGAGACAAGATTCAAAAGGGAGTGGTAAAGCTCCAGTATGTTCCTATAGAATAACGATTGCTGATATTCTAACCAAACCCTTAGCAAAAGGGAAGCTTGAGGCATTTAGAGACAAACTTGGATTGGTGCAAAATTCCTTATCCAAACCCTTAGCAAAAGGGAAGTTTGAAGGATTTAGAGACAAACTTGGATTGGTGCATAATTCCTTCCTCGCTAAGAGGGAGTGTGGAGAAATGTAGCTTGGACACGAACTTCTTGCACACATTTCAGTGTTAACATGTAGGAATTGGTTTGAGACATTTCGAAAGTGACCACTTTGGAAAAGTGGGTAATTAATTCTCTTTTGTAGTTCACATAGGAAAAAGTGAAATATCTTATTTTTTGCAGTGGATTTAGCTTAAGGAGTCTAATAAAATGTTGTATTTAATAATTAATGTCTTAGATTTAATCCAGGCTGTACATCTCAAGATGAGATTAGGGTTTTGGCAGATTAGGGTTTCAACAAAGCATAAACAAGACAAGACATAAGAGGTAAATTACAATTGAGTAGATTTAGCGAGCAAGAGAGGAGTAAGAGTTTAGGAAGAAGGGGAATAAGCAACGATATGGTAGTTTTTATAGCAGGCCCATATAGTGGCTGTACAACAACCTTATAGTAGGGTTGTACAATAGGTTGTATAGGCTGTATTTTTGTGCGGTTGTTTTTCCTTTTTTTGTGCAGGTCGTACAACTCTTCAACAATGGTACATATATGTTTTTGGGTGATTTTGTGGATTGTATTGTTGCTGGTTCAACAGGTTGCAAAGGTCACCTTGTAAGCTTTTGATCCAAGGAATAAGAAGTTGTTTTGAAGGAGAAATCATTTGTGTTTGTGTGTATTTCATCTATGCTTCCACTATTTACTTTTCTAGCTATTATGTGATTGATGCTATGTTCATAAATTATGTTTCTATAGTTAATAAATTCAATTTGATTTGTTTGCCTTGAGATCACAAAGATATCATTCATCTAAGGTTGGAAATCTTAACAATAGGCAATATTGTGAATTTAATCAAAATATAGAAATGATTTGCTTATTTATTGCCAAGTCTGGCCTTGAGATTTATGTATTAATTGCCCTATTGATACCTTCAGAACAATAATAGTGAACAAACAATAACTGTAAATAGTAAATACAAGTGTGTAATATGGAAATTAAATATTTTACATCAATAAGTGTAGCTCACATGTTACCTTTCCTCGAGTATGGGTTGCATATTTAAATCCTTCTTAGTATATTCTTTGTTCATACTTTAATCACAATAGTTCAATTCGATGCTAAACAAAATTTCTCATTCATTATCACAATGAAAAACCCATGAATCTAACCGGTTGACCCCAAAAATGTGAACCAGACTAGAATCAGACCAAAAAACCAATCGACCAAAACATACTTAAAATTTTCAAATTTTGAAAAAAAAACCATATGTATTCATGTGCATCCATATGAATCCAAACCATTATACACAAATATGCAAAGTTTCTCATGTATATAACAAGTAAGGGTGCATATAACCAAAATACCACCGAGTGCAATCCATCTTTGAACCAAAATACATGAACAAAGAAGCTCTAAATGGTCTCTTGTCCAAAAAAAGTAATGCTACAACAAATAACTACATATAAAAAAAATCATTACCTATATTAGGATCCCCATCATCGGTGTCACCCTTCAAGCATTAAAATAAGATAAAAAAAGCTTAACATGTCTAATAAGTGATTTTACGTGAGTGAAGGGTACATTTTTACTAGGGTCATGACATAAGAGTTCAACAATCAATGCCACCAACAACAAGGCATAGAGGGCTTGGTTGTCTTGATTAAATGCCAATTCCATACCCTCATACATGATAGAATTAAGTGGAAACATTGCAATCCTTCCAATCTTGAGATCCTGAAAACTGTTAAGTCTATTGAATTTTGAATGGGACCTAAAATTCTACTTTCTCCATATTAAGTCCAATGAGGTTGGAACCACTCTTAAATGTCTTGAAATAATTAATGGTAATGTTAAAAATTAACATTAAGAATTTAATATCACCATTAATTACTAGGGTGGGTGAAATGGAGGGGGGGACCTCTTTAAATAAGATTAGGGCCCTAGGGTTAGTTATTAGGCAACCCCTCTTTTAATTTATTGTTTTTATTAAAAAAATTGGATTTCAGTGGTCCCTAGTTACACCATACAGTGTTGTTCAAAACCGACTAGTTCGGTGCCTTAAGGCCAGGTTGGTATCGAATTGGCTTTAAATGGCTCAAACGCCCTGACCGAATCAGAAATGTGCCAAAACCGGTCGAATCGACCGATTTTGGGCTGTTTTCTTCTTCAGTTAAGGACGTCATATTTAGACTGTCTTCTTGCTAATTGGAAAGGTCATCAGGATGATTTGGGGGAAACATGTAGGTTGTTTAGGCAAACACCCCACAACCTTCTTCATTATGGGGCAATTCACACACCTCAGAGCTATAAGGGACATACATGATTCAAACCCGCTCATCAAACTATTGATTACATCTTTACCCTTTGGGCCATCATTGAGGAGGCACAACATTGGTCTTCTAAAGTCTACTGCTACTTTGTAGATTTTCAGAGGGCTTTAGACTCTGTCTCGAGAGAAGCATTGTTCCAGAGGCTTAGAGACATTGGCATCCCCCTAACCCTACTGACTTCCATCATGCACCTCTGAGTTGATTCTTGGTTGTCTCCAGTGTCCACACAATTCACGGGATATCGGATTTCATCAGGAGTACCATTGGGGCTAAGTAGGGTTGTTCCCTGTCCCCCACACTGTTTGGGATTTAAATTGATGAGTTTAGAGGCCTTTCTTCACAAGCATATCCGAGACAATGACGAGTGCCTCCTCCACAAGGTTTTGATATCCATCTTACTTTTCCCCGATGACGTGTTCTCTTAGCCTCATCTCTAGAGGGATTACAAAGATAGTTGGATGCCTTAGCTTTATTCTGTGGCCTTCGGTAGTTGATAGTCAACCTGGGTAAAACCAAGGTTATTATCTTCAACGGGTCGAAGAAGTCCATAGCCCTTCATTTCTTCTTCAGAGGGAAGGAGATAGAGATCATCGACACATACACATACTTGGGAGTACAATTCTCTGGGCCCCACTTCAATTTGCGATCGACCCTCCAACCTCGGGTCACTGAAGGCTACGGATCTTTAGCCCTTCTCGAGAGACAATGTTTCCGCCACCACTTTCAAGATATCTCACACAAGATGTCTCTCATGGACTCCTTTATTCGACCCACGACTCTCTATGGTTCAAAGATTTGGGGGCCTTTGTTATTGGAGTCTGATTGGGCCTTAGTTGAGAGAGTCCAGACCCTTCTCCTCCAATACATCATTAGATGCAAGCAAACAGTTTCTTAGCACATCATCCTAACAGAGTTTGGGGCCTGCCCCTTTCGACTTGAGACAGTGTTCAAATTGGTCTCTCTTCTGCATCGGATCTGGAGCTTCGCAGACTCGATGAAGGGGCGAGATCAGTACCCGTACTTGCCCTACTTCTCTTCTGAGACCATCGCCCTCTCTAGCTCATCGGTTCGGGCTCGATGTTGGTTCACGGGGGTTTCAGATCTTTTAGAGTTTGTGGGCATTCAGATAGATCGCCTCCCTCCATTTAGATACTCTTTATCTTCTACCGACGAGATAGGTGTTAAACAAATCATTAGGGATGACATTTACAGACAGTTTATCCAGGTCGCTTGGGTTAACCCTCCTGGTGGGTTACTCCCAAAGATAGCCTTTTATGTTGAGCACTTCTTGGAGCTTAGGGACGAGTTCATCGTTCAACCACATTACACACTCTGCCATTGGGCGCACGCTCTTCGGATTCTGCTAGACCAGTTTCGAGTAGGCTCCCATAGACTTTGGGTTGAGAGTCGAGACAGACCACTAGATCAATCGACCAGACATATTTTGTCAGCTATGCCAGCTATAGGAGGTCAAGACTGAGGAGCACTTCATCTTCCACTGCCCATATACCATGGGATCATGGGGTGGTTTCATTGCTTATTCAAGGGGGATCAATCCCTCACCACCTTCTTCGGTTATCAGGATCAATGGTGCTTAGCTTTATACATACAGGAGGCCCTCGGGTTTCGAGCCCATACTCTTCAACCTCTTACAAGACTAGACCCTATTCGACGGATCACCTCCCTCCATTTAGATACTCTTTGGATGCACTTGGCCATCTTCTAATGACGAGATAGGTGTTAAACAAAATCATTAGGGATGACATTTACAGACAGTTTATCCAGGTCGCTTGGGTTAACCCTCCTGGTGGGTTACGCCCAAAGATAGCCTTTTATGCTGAGCACTTCTTGGAGCTTAGGGACGAGTTCATCGTTCGACCACATTACACACTCCACCATTGGGCGCACGCTCTTCGGATTCTGCTAGGCCTATTCTGAGTGGGCTCCCATAGACTTTGGGTTGAGACAGACCACCAGATCAATCGACCAGACATATTCTGTCAGCTATGCCAGCTATAGGAGGTCAAGACTGAGGAGCACTTCATCTTCCACTGCCCATATACCATGGGATCATGGTGTGGCTTGCTTATTCAAGGGCGATCAATCCCTCACCACCTTCTTCGGTTATCAGGATCGACGGTGCTTAGCTTTATACATACAGGAGGCCCTCGGGTTTCGAGCCCATACTCTTCAACCTCTTACGAGACCAGACCCTATTCGACGAATCACCTCCTTTTTCACAGTGCTACCTTCTAGTAGGGGCACTAAGAGACAGACTGACACCAATACAACTTCAGACTCTAGATTAGTGTGGACCCGTGGGACCACTATAACCTCCAGGTGCACTGCACACCCACAAGCACAACACATGGGTAGACAAGGTTTGAACCAGCGATGTCGCAAGGAGTGCCTTAACAATACACTCTATCGCCCACTGATCTACACCCGTGGGGGCACTTTCGATACGAACTTGTAGGCATGTCATGCAATTGATTAGGAATTGTAGTAAAACTCAATGGAGCATAAACAACAATAAGAGTAAACCTAACTCGGGTTCCAGCTACTGCTGTTGTACTAACTTGAGATGAAGACAAATTTAAATATCGGAGGAGGAATGTGTTGAGGAAACACTTACTAGGGAATTTATCACAAAAGTAGAAGTGATAGGAGATGAACTTATCCAAGAACTTGATATGCTTGATACACTTACTAAGTTGGGTGAAGTTCTTCGTGAAATCTAGTCTTATTCTGGACGAGGTGTTCTGGTTTGCTAAGGCCTGGAATAATGCCTTGTGTATGATTGAAACTTGGAGATTTTTTTTTTGTTATCCAACATGACTTAATCCTACACCAATGAAGTTGCTAGATGAGTTAAGAAATATAATTGATAAGTAAAACTCACCATTGTTGTTGAAGATATCTGAGAATTGATGAATTCTTTGACAATGATGCCAATTTGTTATTTCACAAACCAGCACTAGCAAATCCATGAAAAAATTGTAAGCAATTAGCCTATTGTCACTACTATTTACTTCTTTGTTTGGATTGGTGCTTTTCCAGTTATAGAGGGGTGTTCCTAGAGATCGTATGCTGTCAATAACCCTAGTAAATCTGCGTAAATAACAAGAGTGGTCATCAACACACAACTACTTATCCTTGAGATTCTTGTGAGCAACCAAGAATGAGTGCAGATGGTTAAATTAAATATGAGAGGATGGAGATTAAGTTCATCAATTGATTACAATTGCGAGGAAAATAAAGAAAACGAATGTGTGCCTTAAGTGAACATAAAATCAAAATGAGGGCACTGAGGCCAACCAAACCATTGCAACACTACAAGCAATTATTCAACCATGAGATTCAAAGAGCTGCTCAATACAGTATAATTGAACCCTAGCTGTATAGTGCTCAAAAGATTGTTTGCATCATGATGATAAACATAATACTAGCTGCGATAATTGAAAGGTACACAGTGATGGCAGCAATGAAGCAGATCTGGAGGGGGAGGATGATGGAATCTGTGCTGCAATCTGTTTTAAAAATTTTGCCCCACCCCTTCAAAGTGATCCCAATTCAGTTTCTGTAGAAGCCAAAAGAAAGGAACCAGGACATAGTACGCTTTACTGTGCATGAGGGAAGAAAAGATCGAATTGGCACTGTGTTAGCACACTTTTCCACCCTCCAATTGAGCTGATAAATCTGATATTTCAGCGATGAAAAAATGGCTAATTAAAGGAATAAAGCCCCAAATTGTCACGGGCTAGACCCCTCTCTATTTGGGTTGGTGCTTGCCAGCCTCTGGGGGGAGTCCCTAGTGTGATTTGCTGCTGTCCTAAAGTCTGATTTTCTGCAAAATAAGACAAAAAACAGCGGCTGTAATGTCTTGGACAGCGTGTTAATTCTGCCCAAGACGTGGGGAAAATATATAGTTTTAGCTTGGATGGATTCTGCGGGTTAGCACAAGAGAAATAGAAGAGAAATAAAGAAAGAAACTACTCAAAAGATTGATTAGACCACAATGAATAATAAGAAGCCACTAATCTAATTGCAAAATTCAACAAAGTACCAACAAGAAGAAAGGTTCGAACACAAACACAACTTCTTTATTAATAGGCTTGCAAGAGGGTTGGTTGCGCCACAATTGAGAAGTCCACAATCGGTACAATGATCACTTTGCTCAAAGATAGAGTAACTGGACTAAAGAATGAGAGAGAAGAATGAGAGAAGAGTGTACTAGCTGCTGCCAAAATCCGACCAATAACCAACGAAGACCATCCAATATATAGGAGAGGAGTGTGAAAAAAATAGGAGTTATTGCGCATGAGGGAATAAGTGTGAGTGATAAATTTAGGAATTAATGTGCATGAGGGAATAAGTGTGAGTGAGTAATGCGCATGGGTGTTAAATAGTGGCTAAGATGCGTGGAGGATAATTTTAGCTTTCCAATGCATGTTAGATTGCTAAATTTGGCGAAGGGATGAGGGAGTTACGAGTTAAAGGGAAATTCGCCCTATATTTTAGGGATTTGTTAAAATTTAGGAATTTTGCGTTTAAAAACAATTTAGGGAGAATTTTTAGAAACTGATTGCATGGAAAGTGAGAATATGGAAAGTGAAAGGAATAGAGTGAGAAAAATTAGCCTCGAGTGGCTAAACTTTCTCTAGAAAATGCCACCTCATCCATGCCCCACCTATTTAGTTTTATTAATTCTCATTTAATACATAATCCTTGTAAAATGCGTCCTTGGTCCATGATGCCATGTAGATGCCACATCATCCTGATACTCTACCACATGTCGAAATCTGAGTTTGCCACTTGTCCCAGCGAGAGATGACGATGGCTGCTAAAAATAGAAATTTCCAAAAATAGCCATCCGATCCCAAAAATTTGAAACTTGTCGAAACTGACCCAAACTTTCCACAAATGCTCGAAATGATTAGGAGATCACCATCACGTGTCTACTGCTAAAAATAGAAAGTCCTCACATGTCCATGATATTATACTCGTTGGATTTGATTTTCGACAAGGAATCTGAATCCGCAATCAGAATGGACATCTAGGCCCTGGTGCACAACCTGCTAAAAATAGAAATCTGTGCCAAATCATCCCGGAAAAGGTCCAAAAGACTCAAAATGTCTCAAGGATCATTAATATGTGCTTAGAATCTGAATCTGGGGCTTGGAGCTCAAATTGATAAAAATAGAAAGTTCTTGCATGTCGCCCGAAAAAGTGCTATCGAGCTTAGAATCATGCAAGGACCATCCTTGTATGCTCAAAACTGCTTCAAATTGTCAAGAGACCCACTCAAACTATGTCTCCTAAAAAGTAGGGACACTTGCTGCATGTAAACATCTCTCTCAAATGCATTGGAAACCAAGCTCTAAACAAAACAACCATGTATCCATCATATACCTGTCTCTGATGGGAACCAACCTCTTCTAACCACAAGTGCCAAACTCTGGGAGAATCCCAGAATGCCAACCAAAATAGTGCATGCTGGCTCTTAACCCTCAAGATTTTCAAGGGTGATTTTCTAGGGGTTAACACACTGATAATCTCTGCATGGCACACTTTCGACTTTGACTGATGGTTCTACGTACTATAACTGCCATGCCTATGCTGAGCATCCAGTCTGTCAATTGGGCGTAACACCATAACCTAATAAGATACCTTGCTATTTTTTTGACTTAAACAAACCCCAAACTATCCTCCATGCAGCGTATCCCCTCCAAAGATATTTTGCAGATTTCCAAGAATAAAAGATAACTGAATGTATAGACTCTCTCAAGTTGCTGTGCTGTATCCAATCTACTGTTTGACTAAATTGATCACAACCAAAAATAAACATCGTTCATGCAACTGATCAAACAGGAAATGACAAGTTGCATGCCATTAGTTATTTGTGGACTGTCAACAGCAAACTGTGGCAACCAATCGTACTCTCTTTCACTGTGTTTAGCTGGATGCACTTGTGCCATGGTGTAACATGAAATCACTAGGAAAAATACTATTTTTGGCTGCAATACCCTTTAATATCACTAATTCTCAGTTTCCATGAGTCGACCTGCATTATTCCAAACCCTAGTGGGCTTGTGAAGGAAAAACTAGCATGCCACCACATTTTCTTGAATATCCCTGTTGCTATTAATAATTCCATGGCTAAAAATACTCTCAAACTGCAGCTACTTGTGGTATACAGTTGTTTATGGTAATGAAAATATGACACATGGCTGAGTCCAGCGCTGATTTCTTGCAATATTAACTAATTGTTATTGCTCTAATCTGCCATTGTCATCTTGTAGCTGGTTTTTTTAAATATAAATGACAACCTGCCAGAAATACGTATCTACAGCGCATGGCACAACAGTTAACTCATTGTTGTATCCACAAATATGCCAGTGATCAGCCACTAAAACACTTACCCTGGCTACACGTGTGACTATCCTTGAACTATAACCAATAACTCCCCCTTGTGATGTTCACAAGCCATAAATACATTCTACACTATGAATTGATCTCGAATATAGGTTTTCTTAACCACTGATGCAAACTATAGATAAGTAAATTGAATTAGGGCTTGATAGAGTTATCAAAATGCCAATTATACAAAAGAGCTCGAACTAGGGTTTTTCTTGGCAGAATTAGCAAAGATACTAATTATAAATGACAAGGCGGATTAGGGTTTTATCTTTACAAAGATAGCAAACTCGAGTTAGGGTTGCAGAAATGTCAAGGCACCAGTAATGATCAATTTAGTAATCATGCTAAGAGGGTTGAAGTAGGTCTTGGGTTGATCTTACATCTAATGATTGGATAAGAAGGTCAATCAGGTTTGAAGGTTTGCTAACATGATCAACATCAATTTGACGAAGGGTTTAGCTTAAACGAAAACCCTTCAAATGGCTGCCTGTGTCACTCTAAGAATATAACCACTTGCACAATTGGGAATTACTCACCATCCTTCACTCATCGGAATCTTGGAAACCACTCCACCATTGCACATTGGAACCATGACATTGCACCATATACTTGCAATAAATAGAATTGCTAAATATAGACATGCCAAAAATAGCATTCCAACTCCTAAAAAGTAGGAAAGATGAACATGAAGGGAACTGCTATGAAATTGTTTTGAAATATAGCATGCCAAAAGATGGACACTGCGAAAAATAGTAACATCTTCCATGCCAATGAAAACAGTCTCCTTGGAATTGCTTTTCTGTAAGGAACCCAAATATATTATCAACATACAAGCCTTGAAAACCTAATAGCTAAAAATAACAGTGCCATGAAAGTGCTTGCATGTTGCTCAAATAAGCTCATTGACATCGTGAGCCTACAAGGACCAATAATCTGTCACTAACTGTGACACGCGGACCTTGGAACTCTAGCAAGTGCTTGAATGTTGCTTGAAATAAGCTCATCGACATCGTGATCTTGCAAGGACCAATAATATGTAACGAACTCTAACACGTAGACCTTGGAACTCTGGCTTGTAGAAAATAGAAGAATTGCTAAAAGTAGCAGTCTCTTGAAATCTGACGAAACTAACTCTGAAGCAAGCTCTAATCACCGTGAAAACCTAGATACACTTGTAAATGTAATCAACTTGATGGAATCTAGCTGGATCCTAACCCTCTAGTTGTGTAGGCAATCTGGGGGTTAACACCCCCTAACTCAATTATTGATTGCATTGTCTTTTTTTGATGACTTATTATATTACTATATGTAAATAGATATGTTTATGTAACATATGTACAAAGAGGCCCGTGTTATGTATATATATAGCCTCTCATATGAACTTTCCATCACCATCTTTTGTACTATTAATAATATATATTTTCCTTCGCGCATGTTACCCCCTCACTTCTAGGGGTAACTAGAGGAGATTTTTTCTCCATGATCCACATTCTAGACGACAGTTCCAATGATGACATTCTGGACTCTCCACAAACAATTACCCACAGATGCCTTCCATTACATGCTTAGCTCACTCACATCAGATGACATGGTGCATTACACGTAGAGGTACATTGTTCTTGTTAGCCCCCTCTCACTTAGGGGTAACTAGAGGAGATCATGTTTCATGGTCCACAATGAAGACAGTGATCCCAGAGATGATGATCAACATTATCCACAGACAACAACCCCTTAGAGGTCTCTCTCTTCATCCTCACTTAGCTTAGCTCATTTCACTCGATCGACGTGGTTCATTTGATGATGGTGGTCCAACACACATGAGGTACACTAGTCATTGTTTCATATAAAGTGTTACACCTAATGCATTAGGCATTTAGGTGAGGATCATGGGTTGAAGTCAGATAATGGATCATGATTGCTTGGAAGTTATGCTTTTTGCCTTGTTTTACCTTGGTGGTCGTCATATGTGTTCTAGTCCAGTGTTGTCACTCTTGGAGAACATGGGTACTATTGGGAGGCCTCGGTAGGGGTAACGTACCACTCATTTTCCATACTTAACACTTTTCATCTTGGTTCCTTTGGTTGTCCTATCTTTTGGAAATGGTTGTTACATGTATCTGAAAAAGGCTCCTGCTTTCATCCTCGTATGAGAAAAAGGGATAGAGTGCCGAGGTTGATGCAGCTAGTAAAAAGGGATAAAAGAGCATGATATAAAAGAAAGAAGAAATGATGGGATAACAAATGACCAAATCAAAAGCGGAAGGTTAGCTTGAGCTCTATCCTTTGCTATGAGGCGATCGCCTCTAGTCGTAATGCACTAAATGCATATCAAATTAAAATGACTTAATCCTAATAAGAAAAATAACAAATGCATGAACTTGAAAAGTGTAATGTCCCTTTCCAAATATGAGCTCCAGAGAGGAGGCTTAATGGTCTAAACAACCCCGTTAGACTATAGCCAGGGCCAGATAGGGGTAAACAGGGTCACTAGAGGTCATTCCAGCCAAGGGTGTTATAATTTGAAAGTGACATTGAGCTAAAAGTGGATAAAAACACTTTTAAGACAACTTGAGTTAAAAATAGAACAAATGAGCTAAAATTAGAGTCAACAACGAATTAGGGTTACAGGCAGCTATAAGAGAAGGTAAAGTGACCTAATTCAGGATTATGTAGATTTTGACTTGTCATTGAGGAGAGAGGTGCATCTCAAGAGAGATAGCTCAGTGGGTTCCAGGAGGAATACACCAGTGGTTGATTTCGGTGTTGAGAGACACACCCTAGTTTTCAGCAACAGTTTCCAGCAGCAAGGGCACACTTATTCAGGGTGAGGGTGCAGCTTCTGAGGAGGTATTGAGTCGACTTGTCCCATCCAGGGAGAATCCAAAGATTGCCTTCTGATCCAATTGAGAGGAAGGCAAGGCACATCTTTCGCCCGGTTTCTCGTCAAATTCCGATGGAGAAATTATCTGGGGCGCATTTTCCAACCGTTGAGGTTGCGACACTTGCGGATGACACATTTGGGGTTCTCGAGCGATCATCAGATTAGATCCAGGGAAATCCTTCTGACCCATTTCACAGTAGGCCAGGGCGAACAATTTGAGACACATCAGTCGATTCCGATGGTGGAATCACTAGGGCGCAGTTTTCCAGTAGCAGAGGGGGCGCATTTCCCTAGGGGGATCCATTCGGAGTCCAGGCATTCCAGCAGAGGGCCGGTCAGTCACCAGGACTGAGAGAGACATCAGGGCGCACTGTTTGGGATAGTTTCCAGGCCGATCCGAGAGGTCTGGCCACCAGGTCGAACTTTCCAGATTTGCAACAATTGCCGTATGAGCTGCCGTAGCTTGCAACAGATTCTACATCTCATCCATTGATTCCACAACATTCTTCCAGTATCGAGTACTATTGTTTTAGTTTAGTTATTATATTCCGGCTAAGATCCCTTTGTCACTGATCTAGTCGAGTGATTTATTTTATTCAGCCGCATTCGACATTTGTACTCCACAGAGATATCCTAATATAAACTTTGCAATCTTTTGTCGCAATTATTATTTGTATGCTCATTTATATGCTGTAAACAATTAATCATACACACACATTAGCAAAGTTTCCTAGACTAGCCGAATCTGGGATATTACAAAAAGGGGACTTGTAGAGCAATACAAGAATATCAAAAGGCAAGAAGGGGTTTGGAATACACACACTACCGAGGAAAAGGTGTCTCAAGCACCAAGCGCTCCCTCTACAAAGGTGCTCGTGGAGATGAACCCACACGTGTCCTTGCATGTCAATGACACCACGACCATCAAGTAAATCCCATGCCACCTCCTTCACTTATACTTACACTTTGAAGGGTTTCTCGGGAACTACTCTACTTTGGTACTAGCAGACCTAATAGGATCTTGTGATTGCCGTCCCACACTTAAACTTGGCAACTTGCATAAAGGCTTGAGCTAGTGTAAAGTTTGAAGAAGATACCTAACGTGAATTGCTTATGTGGCTCTTGTATTAAGTAGTGGCTTACTTTGTATGATTCTAATGACTGTTGTACTTGTAATGCTTGATATACTTAATTTTGTGTGCCTTGTTTGATGATTGATCATGATGCACCCTTGACATGGTCTTGGGAAGGACGTTTTCATGATGATGCCCAAGACGTTGGGCCCTTGATGTCGAGTGTTGAGTTCTTTGTGATGATTTGGCTTACCCTGGGATACCTTCACACGCCTCCTGGACCTTGGACGTTGCAGATATGACTTGATGGGCTACTTAGGAAGCATGAAGCCCCTCTCCATGGACATTGTGCCCTTTGAGGATTTGAGCTTGGGATTGATGATGTGAGCATTGATGAGGATAGTACACATCTTTGGAGAGGTTATGGAGGATTTTCCCCTCATGACGTTACACCCTAGCCCTTGGACATTGCACATATTCATGATGACATCATGCTTGATGTGGCTTGATTCTTGCTTGGGCTGACCTAAAATTGGTGATGATGAACTAGCACCCTTTAATGAGGAGATGACACCTTTTGACGAGGAGACATATGACCTTTCATGATGCTTGCACCTTTTGGGCTTGGACGTGGCTTTTGGAGGCTTTTATACCCCTTGAGGAGACGACATCACCCTCTCGAGCCTCTTACACTCACACATGTAGGTTCTTAAGAAGACGTTTTTGGTGTTTTAGCATTAGTTGGTTACGTCGGAGGCTATTTTGGGGGTCGGCCTAGACCTATCCTGCTTGTATCATGGATTAATTACATTTTAGGGATGTTTTGAAAGGTAAAGCGCTAGGGTTTCCTCATATAAAATGCTAGCGCTTCCCTCATTTGCAAATCATAACTCACACTTGTGGAGAATCACCTCCCTTGTCTTCTATACTTCTTTCTCATCATGGAGCACTTATGTGCACCACTTGGAAAGTGACCTTGTGGATGTTTCTTGATATCTTTTGTGGATGATTCATGTTCTAGGGTTTCCTCATGCTCAATGACTTGGTTAGTAAGTGTTCTTTCTAAGTATTTGATGGTTTATTCTTGGCATTTTAAGTAAATGCTTTATCAAATTGGTGACAATTTACATGGTATCTTGTTCTCCTTGGATAAATTTTGTCTTGAAACCCTAGAAAGGCTTTCAATTGTGCTCCCTTGCCTTGTCCTCATCCATTTTAAGCTTGTTGAAGCATATAAGGTTGATTTTAGGGCTTTTGATTGTACTCCCCTAGTTTTGCCCTTATTGATTAAATTCTAGAGCTTGTGATTATATTCCTCTAGGGTTTTGTCACCTTGGTCCTTTGTTATAATCCTTAGAGGACATAGGACATCATCTAGGGTTTGTGATTATACTCCCCTATCTTGCTTTCCTAGAGGGTTTAGACCTAGGATTTGTGATTGTGTTCCCCCAGGGTTTTATCCTTGTGTTTTCTTGCTTTTATCCTCCATAGAGGTTGCATTTATAGACTCCATATGCCCAAGGAACTAAGACGACACTAGTCTTCTCTTCTGCAAGTGACTTTAGGAACCCTAATTCCCTTTCTCTCCTTGACGTCTTGGTTAGGTTTAGCTCTAGTTGCATTTCATTGCATCTCTAGGTCATTTTTAGCTTAACGTCTAGGGTTTGTTTGCATTCTTAGCCTTAAATCATCTCTAGCATCATTTATTTCTGCATTTTGGTAATTTCCAGCCCCTAGGGCTTGGCATCTTGCATCCATTTAACATAGTTTCATGCTATTCCTTTTCAGCAATCATTAGTTATTGTTTGCTTATCTTTTAGCTTGCATTTAGCATCTTTACTAATTTTAAGACTGTTTTATGTCTGCTGTCATAAACTTGTTATTACTGAAGTAAATCATATTTTATTACAAGTTTATTTACAGCCTTTACTCTTTCTTTGATAGCTAGTGTTTCGGGGCATGTACTTTATTCATTGATTGTGGTAAATAGCTTGTTTGTCCTAGAAACACCCCTCGCACACGTACATTAATTTTTCCTTGCTTAAGCCACCTTGACCTTGCCTTGAACGTTGACCTAGCTAGTGAAGTAACCAAGATAAGGGGCTGCAGACTTGCTTATCCTTGCTATAGGATCCTTTGAGGTTACTAGGGAAGACTCCCTTGTGTTGGACCTTGATCCTTCACTAAAAAGAGGGAAGTAACTGCTTAGGTGACAGTTGCAATTACTTCCATATGTTACACTTGTCAAGCATTTTATCATAATTAAATCCATCATAATGCTTAATGAATAAAACAGATTTTATCATATAGGTTTAATCCTGTATATTTAATTTATGTATAGATATTGCATAATGTTGTCCTGTTGTTAATAATAAATTATAGTTTTAATGTTTAATGAGAGCATGCTATTTTAAAGTTAATATATATGTATTCTAAAGAAAAAAATCGTGATTTCTATTCATAGAGAAAATGGAAATTACATTTTTCAGGTGCTTTCTGCACTTTGAATACATCATGGTCATAGTTGCTTAGTCCCTATAGAAATTCTTCATCTGGCATCATATGAGATTAAAAAAAACCACAATTTTTTTTTTAATAGTCCTTTAACTGTTCATCACATATCTTCACCAACTGTATCATAAAATGTCCAAAGTTTACAAAAAATATCTACCATATTTCTGCCCCCTATTATCTCATACCAGCCAGACTGTCATACAAAAATTGTTATATCCTCCTTTCGAAAACTCAGAAATATAAAAGCATTTTTCAGAATCTAAACAATGAAGAAAGTTGAAACAGAGATTCCATCTTTGATTTCTTTCAAAGCCATGGACCCCTCAGCTAATAGTTGACCCTCTTTTTATATGGAATCTGCATCCTCGTTTAATTCCCGGAGAACATGTGTAAAAAGAATTGATTCAAAAGAGTCTGCCACTTCTTTGAGCTGATCACCAATTGGCCTGCACATGATATTGTGCAATTGTACTCTTCCTTTCATCAAATTTATGATGAGGGTGGAATCCCCAAATATCTGAATACGTTTGACATTGTTCTCCAGAGCACACTTATGAAGAAATCTCAAAGCCATAAGTTTAGCAATATTATTGGAAATTGCCCCTAATTCAGCATTAAACTTTATACAGTGAGAATCAGATAAGAACAAAACTCCTCTGGCATTGCTAAACTCTGATGGACGGTGGACCCTTGTGTGGCCCCCATCAAAAAATTCCCAAGTTTGAGACTTTGTCCATTACCAACTTGCCTATTTGGTGAGAGACATCTTGCTTTGCTGGCATTTTATAGCTTGAAACCATAGAACTAAACTGAGAGAAGACTTGAAAGGTGGGAATATGTCTATCTTCAAAAATTTGTGAATTTCTGGCCTGTCAGATTCCCCAAATGATTAAGCAAGGCAAAGCTCTAAATTCCCTTAATTGTCTTTTGTTATACCACACTCTCAGTGTTTTCCACTGAATCACGATGCCATACATTTAGAACTCGTGTGACCTGTTCTGCCTCTTTCCATATTAGCTGAGCATATGGACACTTTATTGGCTGATGGGTTATAGTTTCATCTTTCATACTGCACAACATGCATATCCACGGACCATGTCTACTCCTCTGTAAGACTTCCCATGTCAAAGCCTTGTTTTTTAATGCTAGCCATAGAAAGATTTGTGTTTTGTAAAATTTTAATTTCTAGATCATTTTCCACCACTAGACTCGATTTTGAAGGTCTGAAACAAACAAAGATTTGTATTGCAAACACGTAGTATATTCCCCCAAATTCTTGTTTTTAGAACATGCAAGGGTGTTCTCATCCCTCAACTTGATGTGACTTCTTTTAAGAGTTTCTACATATGCGTTCTAGAGGATTTCATGCTCTCCTGCAAAACCCATCATCTGTGCATTCCTCCATCCTCGCTACCAGACGTCTGTTTTGTTTAGGTCCCTTACTTGATTGAGGGGGGAAAATTGCAAATACCACTTTCTTGAACATATTCAATTATTTCTTCTGGTAGTCTAACCCTTTCTCCACAGCCTAAAACAGCATCAGCTCCAATCCTAACCTGTTCTCCGTTCCTTACTCTCTAAACCAAGTGATTCCCAATCACAGGAAGGCTTGCACTAATGCCTTCCAATGGATAGAAACATTATTAATATTCTTTCTTGGGTTCTTGATCCAGTCAATTGGGCTCACAGTGCTTGTATATTTCTGAACTATAATTTGCTTCCACAGACCTCCTTTTGTAAAATTTATCAACAAGCTCTTTGCTGCCGGGTATTTACCAAACATGTGTATGTTCTTTAAACTCCATCTACCTTGCTCCTTTGGCTTTGCTATATTCTGCCATTTAACCAATGGAATTCCATCAGTCTCTCTGTTTCCCTGACCATAAGAATTCGAAACAATTTTTCCTGATTTTGTCTAAGACTCCTTTAGGAATATAAGCCAAGGAGTTCCAAAACACTGGGATATCTTCCAATACTGTCTTCACCAAGGTCAGTCTTCCATCAATTCACAACCATCTATTGCAGCAGTTGTTGATTCTGTGCTCTATTTTTTCCAGCAACCAACCCCAAGCTCTCTTCCCATATCCATTTCGCTTTAAAAGAAAGCCTAGATACCTGAAACTCTCTTGAAAGTTAATAAGCTTTGTTATTGCACAATTTGTACTTTGATCAAAAGAAAGGTAAATGGAAAGAAAATTGGCGTAACTTGAGGTTATGCTATCCCTGCCACCTCAATAGGATTCCTCTTTCTATTTAGGGTTGAAGGCCCAGGGGAGACGTCCCTAGTGACCTGGGGGTTTGAGAAGGCAAGGTCAAGATGGCTATTAAAAGGTCCCCTCTCACAAGTCACCACTGATCAGAAAGTCCCGGGGTTATAACCAATGAAGTGATAATATATCAAGATGTACCTGCTCGGAACAAAGCAACAAGAAACTATATATTTTGCAAGTACAACTTGCCCTTAGCACTTCATAAAACCACAAACTTTCTCAATAAAAACAATTGGCTGATATAATGATGAAGTAAACAGAAATTTATGGCAACAATATTTATAAGACAATACTTCACAATGAGTGCCTTAGAATAGCTTCAAAATGACCAAGAATAATCAATCATTAATATCATAACACTAGCATTCATCAGAAGCAAATAAGGCATTGCATTAATCAACCTTTTCAATTGCTTTTAGAAGCTTTTAATGCTGCAAAATATGGTTGTAGCTTACTTTAGTAACAACAACAATAAAGTTAGTAGGTTAGGCTATTCAAATGTTAGAAGTGGTTAGTAGAAAGCTCAAGGTGTAGGTTTTGATGGTTGTTTTGATCAATCACTCAATAAGAAGTCTTAGACTAGTGCTTTTAGGGAAAATGGAGTCAATTAGGTGGCAGCGAACATTGAAGGAAAATGATGATAGTAGGAGAGTCAAAGAGAAGAGAGATTAGTAGTTGAAGTGTTGGTAAGCCAAGGCTTCAACTATCAAACCTTAGGGGAAAATTGCTACTAAGGTGTAGGTAACCCTAGGCCTTAGTAATTTTCCTCCTTCTTTAACTCAATGATGAAGCAAAAAAGGGCTAAGATGAAGCAATAAATACTAGGGTGTTGCAATGGAAAGGCCCTAGCAAATGCTTCAAGAAAATCGGCTTCTTGACAAGATTTAGTAGGTGATTGTAGTGTCCCCAAGGCGGAGCCCCGTTACAGATCATGATATATGCAATGAATTGTAAATGTGTTCTATAGGCTGGTGAGCCAAGTTTTGTATAAGCTGGAAGGCTTATGTGTTTGTTAGGCCAGGGAGCCTAAGTGTTGAAGGCCAGTGTTAGAATATTAGGGTAAGTTGAAAACAACAGTCACTTTTAAATTTCAAAGCAAAGATACTTTAGATCTAAAGCATAGACAACATATAGGTCAATAGAAAACAGTGACAGTATAAGAAAACAAGGCTGAATAAACAAAGCTCATCCAATACTAGTAAACTCAAACAATGAGA
>ML777217.1:1981465-1997399 GCA_009831015.1 Picea engelmannii | reverse complement strand
ATATATATATATATATATATATATATATATATATATATAACGTGTCCTCCGTGTCCTGTTTCTAGGGGTCGCCGTGCCCATGTCCGACACTCGTATTGTTGTGTCCTCCATGTCCCGTGTCCACGTGTCTGGTGAGTTAGGTTTTGATGTGGTCACTAATTTCTCGCGCATGGAGTTTGGTCATTGGCACATTCGTGAGACGGCTTATTGTTCCATCGTTCATAGGCACATTGATATAAGTGAGGTCCATCTCCAGAGTGCCTCCCAACATTGCAACAAATTTCCTGGACAACAACATTCCCCACACATCTAGGACATCTACTACTACGATGTCCATATGGATCACTCTCTCGGGGTATCTTCCAAGGCATACTTCCACATTTTCAATTACCCCATGTGTGGGTATGGCTCTAGATTCAAAGCCACACACATTCTTGTAAGGTCGTGTGACCTTTAGGCCCAATTGTTCCATGACCTTTAGAGACATCATGTTGGCACCTGCCCCCGAATCCAACAGATAGTTGATAAGGCACTTGTTATTCGTCAATAAGGTCATGAAGAAAGGTGGGTGTTCATCATACTGGACCCTAAAGTGATCAACTTGTAGCATAATAGGAGGGTCCATTGGTCCATCTGATCCTTTGAAAAAATTATCAAATCTTTCTTTGACGGATGGTACCTTGATGACTTCTCTCAAGGGGATGGTGTTGATGAATGCAGCTATGTGAGACATTCTCTAGCTTGCAAACCTGTGAGGTGTGGATCATTGCAGCTATGTGAGTCTTTCTCTCAGCTTACAAACCTGAGAGAAAGCCCCTAAGAAGGGTACGTGGTTCCTGCCTGAGACAACTAGGAACGTAGAGATGACCTCCTCCATTCCAAGAGTTGAGAAGAACTCCAGATGCTTATCCAGTGGGAAAGACGATCTGTTGAGTTAGACGTGCCTGTGGTTGAGCATAAGGTGAACGTGTGAAATCCCAAAGTGCTGGGTGCATCGTCATGTGAACATAAATGAAGATGATGTATTAGCCTCCTCTGAGCAACAGAGTTGACGAGAAGACTCCAGATGATTCTCATGTGTGAGGCAGTGAGAAAGAAGATCTGTAGAGTGGATGTGCCTGTAGATGAGCACAAGTGAACGTGTGAAGATCTGGTTCCTCTGTGTGATGCAGTGAACTAGAGATATGATATCCCTATGGATGTGCCCCTAGTGGATGAGAGCACTAGTGGGTGACAACACTAGGTGCTGTCACCTGATCCTTAACTCCTCCGTCTAGGCCAACTCCTAGCAAAGCTAAGGGGGGTAGTCCCTATGAAAATAATCTAAGGCTCTTTTAAGCTAAGAAAGTAAAAAGAACTACTTGCAGGATTTTATTGCTTTAATAAAACAAATACATTCAACACTTGACATTCATCATCATTTGAGATAATCAATAAACCACTTGTTCATAAGCATGCATATATCAAAAGGATACAAGATCTGCAAGATTTAAGCATATAAGTTAGACAAGTGCATGAATGAAGTAAATTGCTCACATAAAGATAAACTAGTTGTACCAGTGACTTAAAGGGAGTCATGGGCCTTCCAAGGCCTACATCACGGTGAAAAGGGAAAGACCCCCCTGGATCCAAGCCTGCCAGGTTGTCCCTGGTGGAACATCCCTCTCTCTCTCCGGTGCAAACCCCCGATCTGTCTTTGCACCTAGCTGGGGTCTCAACATCCATCTGGTGGGATTTTAGCCCTATGGAGGTCCGAACTAATCATCTCCCCATATGTACCTGTCCATCGGGTGTGGCCTTGCAACATCAACAAGTATGCCCTCCATGGGCTCATAAGTCGGAGGGATCATAGTAATGTCAATCACATCTAATCATCAAGTTATTTAGACATGTGCATGAAACCCCCTTTCCCAGAGAAGTGCTCAAAGACGTTATGCTATTCTACAAGCCAGGTTTGGAGGGGACGCTAGGATGTCCTATTGGGCTAGTGCTCATTGGATGTGGGATGTTTCCGGGTGAGGACAAATCCAGGCCATGGAAGTGGATGAGGTGGTAAGGGATGTCAGGGCAATGGGTGCAGTGATAAGAGGGAAATGTATGGCTTACTTGTGGGTGCCTCTGAAGAGGGTGAGCTGCACCTTGTCATGGATGCAAATGTTTCCAAGCCCATTCATGCCTTTTATCTTTTATTCTTATTGTTTTTTCTTTCAAGAGATTAGTTGGGGGACATTGTCTTGGCATGGTGACCAGTGGTGACAATGTTACCCACAAGCATTTCACGTAAATGAGAAGGTTGGCTCGTGATGAAACCCCTCTTTCTCTTGGCTATGCCACCAAGAGCCACTACCCTGGCGTGGTGACCATCTGAATGATAGTGTCATACCGCCACATGCCCATGGACCTAATAGGCTGGCTCGTGATGAGACCCCCTATCCTCCAACTAGGTCTTGATTTATTATTTTTTATGTGTCCCTCTGTTTCTTGCTGAGAAGCCTTTTATTTCTTTCTCGGGGATCCCTGGGTGAAGCATCTCAAAGTTTCATTCTTTTGGATTTTATCTTTTGCCAACTACTTTTACCCTTTGGGCCTTTAGCCCCTTCTTCCCACAAGGTAAGGTACAACCCTTTGCTAGTTTGGAAAACCCAATGCCCAGATCAGTGTATGGGATGGATGAGAGGGAAAAAGATGAAAAGTGGTAAGTATGGTGGGAACGGACGATGACCTTTCATGAACCCCCCCTAGTGGCAACTCAAACCCTATGGGAACCAGCTTACTAGGGCATCCTGTCATTCCCCCCAGGTGTGGACAAGTGGAAAGGCATAAGGTCCAAGCACACGTTAGAAGTAAAATAATTAAATGCACATATTCAAATGTTTTGAGAATCAGAGTGACACATACCATTATATCGGAACTCATTATCTCATGGAGCAAGACCCACTGCTGTTGAAGAACCACAATTATGCACACATAATTTCTGGGTAAATACCCCTGGAAAACCCCCTAAGGGAAAACCAGTATAGTACATCTTGAGTGGGTCTAATGGTTAAGAACAAGTGTTTCCTTCTTGGAGGTCACAGGTTCAAATCCAGAGGGGGGTAGGATATGTATACCTCTGTAGACTTTAGCAGTCAAATCGCTGCGCGAAGGGAGTCCCTTGTCCCACAAACAAGGGACTCTCATACACCAATTGGTGTCTGGCTTGGCCGTGACCTTAAAAATAGATTATTATTATTATTATGATAAAATTTGGGCTCCCATCCTGGAATAATGGCCTCTTTGAAGAAAAATACAAAACAACAAAATAGCCTATCACACCTCAAGATCCGTCCTTCGATCTTGCTGGCCCCCTAAGTCACATGGTTTGGGTTCGAGTTTGGGTTCAACAATGATTAGGTTCAATTCGGGTTCGAATTTTCCAATAAGGTTTGGATGAGGTTCGACGATATATATTGAACCCTAATGAAACCTCATCCCAAACCTCATTAAAATTCTCCTTCAAATTCGTTCTAAGGTTCGAATTTGGGCACGCATTCAAGTTCGTTCATGTTCGGTATTAGGTTTGGTGAATCTCGAGGTTCGCCGAATTTCGAACCTCAATCTTTAGGTGAACCCTGTGACTTAGCTGGCTGCTACTCCTTTGTTGTCCCTTGCTCCCTTCGTTGGACCCTGCTCTCTCACACTTGGATGAAAGTCCATTTCCACCCAATACAATGAGATCTCACTCTGTGCGTCTCCTCCTATCACCTTAGCTGCCTTTTAAAATGTTGAGGTTAGCCTAAATCCAAAACCCTAGATCTCCAAAATGATCAATGGCTGACATTAGATCTCACCAACACTTTAGATCAATGGGTAGGATTTAATTTAATTCACTCATACCAAAAACTTAGGCATCTAATTAAATTAAACTCAATGAATCATAAAAAGGCATTCACTGTAATAAAGTGAATTTCCTAAGTCTTGAGAGGTATTAATGACGACTTCCACATGTTAGACACAAAACCAATGTGGAAATACCTGTCCGAGGCTACAAACATCAATAGCTTGAGTTCGTGTTTGGCTTGCCTTTCCTTGACCGAATCATTAAAAAACTCCGACTTGATCAAGTTTGTGTTAGCTAAGGAATCAACCTATTAGTAGAGACCATGCTTTAAAAAAGTACCAAATAGGAAAGAAACAAACCCTAAGCACTCTAAAGTTATAGAAGAGGGAAAAGTTTGAATGATAATTCTTAAGTTAATGGTTTTAATTTACTTTCCTCGTACTTAGTACCGGTTGAGGGTCTTCGCTTTGGTTGGTGGTTTATCAGGGGACTACCTTTGAAAGTGAGTCTTGCTAAGTCCAATTTCACATGTACACTTTGGCTGCATTAGGGGGTGAGTGAGACAAGTTCGACACAGTTTTTTGAATTGGAAGTTTGCTAGAGCGCATTGGGATCTGATCTGGACCTCCTGGAATCATATGCTATAGAAACACCCTTTTTTTGGATGCATGCCTTATTAGGAGATTTTGGTATTGTTGCCCCACCTCACTTCCGAGGAGTTTGACATTGCATTGCAATAGACATTTTGTGATCCAGATTGGATCATCATATAATTTGTCATCTATATTGGTACATTGTGGGTGGAAAAAATTGGAGGAATTGGCTTGCAATGCCATTTTAGTGGTAGGTCCCAGTTTGGAAAATTGGGGTTTGAAACCTTCCAGAGCCATTTTGAGGCATTAAATGGCGTCGGAAACTGACACCCACACCCCCTCGACGGTGTTCTACACTCCGAGACTTTTCCAATGGTGCAAAAATCGTCCCAATCGGAGCTCGTATGTGAAAGTTATGCCTCCCGCAAGTTGAACCACCTTGTTGACTGCCATGGTACGAGTGGATGCCACATTAGGCCCCATTACTCACACATATGGGACTAGCCACGTGTGGGGTTTCAAGAAGATTCTAGAAGGTTCAAACTTTTTTACTAATTGAGGGTTGAGGTAGTCAAAATCCTAACCCTAGACAACTATAGGGCTATGTTAAATACCAGGCCGCTAGGAGGAGAAGGGGTTCCATTCTTTTGTATTGTACTTGTTCCATAATTGAGTAGAGCATCCAAGGAATGTGATTTGAGAGCATAACAGAGATAGGAAGAAGAGTCTGTAGTAGCCATTCAGGGTACAGAGTCATAGGCAAGTCCATAGTGAGTGCCCCCCATTCTTTGTACTTGCTTTTCATTACTGAAGAAAAGAGAGCAGAGCATAGGCCTCACCTTGAGTAGGGCCATTATGGATGATGTATATTTGCCTGTTCTTTCATTTTTGTATTCAGTTATTTTCATAAATTTGAGCAATAAGCTAGTGATAACTAATCTGGGATCTAAGGAAAATTAGTTTGCATAGTCTAAGATTTCAGAATACTATAAGATCTGTTGTGACAATTTGTTCCAGTGGAATATCCATGGCAGTTTACAGATCATTTTGTATTCCATCTGGAGGATGAGATGTGATGCAGATTTCAACATCTCAGTTTTCTTTAGAATATTTCAGTGGGTTGTTGTATGCGGAACTCAAGGCCCAGTTTTTAGCTAGGGGGCATTCTCACTAGGAAAGATGCTTAGATTTTTGATCCATGCGCTCAATCTATTTTAAGGACTTCTTGCTGTCCTTTAGATAGATGAGAGCCAGTTTGTACTTTGTATTTTTCTTGTTTCTATAAGAAACATTCTTTCAAGAAAAAAAATCTTTACTTTTATTAACATAATTTAACATAAAAAGTTAGAGAAATAACCACATTTTAGGATGTTTGGTGGTGGAATCAAACCCATCAGATCTCAGATACAAAAGATAGAATTTGGATATATTTTCAGGTTAATAACTTTTTCAGATTTCAACATATATGCAAAACAGGAATCTGTGAACCACTAACTTTAGTCTATCTGTTATCAAACTGGATGGACTGATAAACCCTATAAATCTAGAGGACGGCTTCAGTGGGATGGACATAAAGTTGCTTAACCTACCAGAGGTCGAAGAGTCAAGTGGTGTATCTTACATTTTATGTATCTTAGAATTTATAGTTTGTGTCTTGATCTAATTTACCCTATTTGCACCCTTACATGCAATATAAGTCAGTAAACTTGCATATTTGGTGTCTAATTATATGTGTTTACATTGATGTACCCTGTACGCGAATATGTAATTTTTGAATTAAAATCTGAATAATTTATAAGTTTTTTATTTGGCTGAGTTCTTCATTGAGATGACTTAGATTTGAAGGCTGAGTCCGAGTCCGAGTCCAAGTTTGATAACTTTGTTCATTACGATGCCATTTATGTTTTGGTAATAACATACTCAATCCTGTACACATAAAGTAGACTTGATGAATGTTGTCTTCCCTATCTTTCATATATATATATGTGTGTGTGTGTGTGTGTGAAAGAGCATTTTTGGAATGCTTGTTTGCATCAAACTGAATATATATATAAATATGTGTGTGTGAAAGAACATTTTTGGAATGCTTGTTTGCATCAAACTGACTGGAAATGGTTCCTATTTCTAACAACGGTGGGGTGTAAACAATTTCCCTTATACCACATGCAGTTGCTTCCTAGATGAAGTCTTTCTGGCTCTACATGGTATCCTTACTTTCCTTTGTGCATTGTCATGGTACAACTAGTTAGTATTGCACTGTCAGAAGGGCTTATTTTGTTTTGTATCTGAAACAAGACAAATTTAATGCATCGATCTTATTTAATAGGGTGCATTCTTTCTTGTCTTGTGACTGACTAGCTGGCCTTATGCTCATGTACCTGTAGCCAGGGTGGCACTGTTCAGACTGTATAGAACATGTTGACTTGAGATTTGATTACTCCTGTTGACTACAGAGCAGATTTGTTGTTAGCACTTGTTGCTATGGAGTACTCATGCATGCTTTCTGAGTTTTCTTTTCACTTTTATCTATAGATTATTCTATTCGTCTATTTTTTCATCTGTCTCTCCAGCTCTATGTGGGCATGCACACACTAGTCTACTTTGAAAATATGGAGGTAGTTTATGGGCTTACTAATTTTCTTGCACATTATGTATGTTGGTGCTAACAAAGTTAAGAGTGTCGTGGGTAATATTTAGTTATAATGTTAATTATTTGTTTTCATTTATTGTATTTTGACTGTAATCTATGGATGTTCATGGCTTCTGAGCTTGGGTCTTCTTGTTCATGGAAATCCTTTTGTGCTTGCAAGAAAGAACTATGTCAGAATGCATTTTACCCTGAATAATACTATCCAACCTTTTCAACTGTTGATGTATAATTGTACAATCCTTTCTTTCATTTACAGGGATATGTCAAAAAAACAGACGAACTGATTGAAATACTGACAGTACGTGAAATGCTGTACTATTCAGCTCTTTTGCAACTTCCTGAGATCACGTCTCGCAAAAAGGCCGATATTGTACAGGATACCATCTTAGCAATGTCCTTGGAGGATTATGCAGATACATGTATAGGTGGTAACTGTTATAGAAGAGGCTTAGCAAGAGGTGAAAGAAGGCGTATTAGCATAGCCAGGGAACTCCTAACAAGCCCACATTTAATGTTTATAGATGAACCCCTCTATCATCTTGACAGGTGAGTAATGTACCTTGTCTATTGATAAACAAACATTTAGTTGCATGTATGCTTGTGAAATTAAACTCGTTGCATGTTTTGAATGTTTATGCCTTTTTCATTTGTGTTGAATATACCATCTTCTTTATGCTAAATGTGTCATCAGGAAAAATGGTTCAATATTTTCATGATGATAATGTTGTTTACAGTATCACGGGGATCACTTTTTCAATCATGAATTTTAGGAATTTCATACAAAGCATGCCTCTTTATTTTTGTACTTTTTCTGTGCAGTGTATCTGCGCTTTTGATGATGGTGACGCTAAAGAAACTTGCAAACACAGGATGCACTATTGTCTTTACCATGTATCAGAGCAGCACTGAAGTATTTGGCCTTTTTGACAGAATCTGCTTGCTTTCAAATGGAAAAGAACTGTTCTTTGGGGAAACATTGGCATGTTTGCAAGTATGTTGTCTCTTTCTATTAGCTAAGTGTCTGCTGTGTTGTCAAGATATGGATAATGAGTGCCCACCACTTATGAACTTCAGATTCACAAATAAAATGCACTCAGTTGTAAAACTCATTTAGTACGTTGAATGCAGCTTTGTTTGTTATGTGCATGTACGAGGAGGGTCCCTTGTCCCTTCATTCCATATTCTCAGCAAACAGTATGGAAATAAATATTTTAGTGCGAGGAAAAACTGTGCACGAAAATTAAACATAAGGAAGAAAAGGCAACGGCAGGAAAAATGTTGACATTGGGGAAGAAAATGTCCAAGCCTGGATTAGTTAATATATGTGAATGAAGAATTATACAGATTGGATGCTTTGAGAACCATTACATTAACCGTCTTGGAGCTTAAGTACGATCTGGTTAATTCTGTTTATCTTTGCAGCATTTTGCAAATGCAGGTTTTCCCTGTCCTGTCATGCAAAGTCCCTCTGATCACTTTCTTCGTGCAATAAATACAGATTTTGATAGGGTTATTGCCATGTGCAAAAATTGGCAGGTAAGAGCATCTAATGCTCCATGATCTTCCTACATTTTAATCCATACATTCCTATTGTAGGGATGCTGCTTCTTCGCACATCTTATATGGAAATAAACTATGCTACAGGATGACCAGGGGGATTTTTCCTCTGTTAATATGGACACTGCTGTTGCTATCCGGACTCTTGAAACAACATATAAGGCATCAACAGAAGCTGCTGCTGTTCAAGCCATGGTAACAAATCTTACAGAAAAGGTATATTGATTCACTATTTTCTGGCTTATATTACTATCCTTCTTGTAAATATTTCACATCTATTTCAATATTCATGTTCTGATCTTTATAGAAAATATTGAAGAAAAGAATGGCCTCTATTTGACAGTTACATGGAGATTCAATGGGTTTTCAAGGTCAATTTTGGCAAGACAATAGTTTGAGATTCAGTGTAGCAGATGTCCCTTTCTAAGGACTTTTTGGATGATTATACTGGTTCATATTTATGGAGTCAGTGGTTTCTTGATGCTTTTATTGTACAATTATGTTGATGGAAGTTGGAACTCAGTATTGTATGATGTCGAATTTCATTTTTTTTTCGTATGCCCTTAATGGTGGCCCTGTATTAGATTCCAAACGGGTGCAATGCCAATCGGTTACAACTGAGACATTAAATGTATAAAAACTGTTTTTAAAACCACTAAAAGCTAGTAGCAAATGCTTGTAATGATATTCTTTGAACACTTTAATGTGCATGTGTAAATTTGTATTTTCCTATAGAACACCTATAAGATACATGCAGAGTACATAATATTAATGATTAAGTGAAAGCTGTAACATTAACGAGCCTATAATACATAGGATATAATCTTTTGTTTTTTTGGAAATGCTGTTTACAGCTTTCCATTTGCCAAGCAGCTTGTGCTATGAGGGCGTTTCTATGCCCTCGATATTGTAAAAATTCCATCCATAGATGACTAATGTCCTTATGATCTCAATTAAAGAAGTAAATTGCTGAATTTAATTAATGCAGAAATTAAATTCAAACCGTAGCATGAATCACACAATAGCTGAAAATTAAATAGCGGAAGCATAAAACAGTTACACATATACACAAGTAATTACTCCTTCAATCAGCTTTTCATTCATTCGTAAAACTTACAAGGAAACCTCCACAAGCTGCCAAAAAACCAGTAGCTGCATGGTTATAAAATCAGTCTGAACTGAGCAGTACAGCCTGCTGTATGGCTGTACAGACTGTGTGCCCAACTGTATGGACTGTGCAGATCTGTCTATACGGCTGCAAGGATATGTCCATACAACTGTACGGATCTGTACTGTATGGCCTGCTGAGGTGTCTGGATTCGCCTCTGCCGGAATCCTAGCTCTCTCTCCGCCTCCTGGTTGCTCAACCTGCTCAACTCTGTGTGCATATATAAACCCTTTATCTTGACCTATCTTTGTACCTTTAGCTGAGACCGAAACCCAAATCTATTTTTGAGATTACTTGTAGTCTAAGTTATGCATGCATGAAATACACTTTTTAGACCCAACTACTAAAAATAAGGCTTCACTTTTTTTACTAAAATGAATTACAAAATATAATTACTTTTCGAAAATAGAAAGTATCTCAAACTACTTCTCACATGTTCACACTGAACCTATTCCAAAGTTTCTATCCAAGCTATATTTCTCAACATCCCCTCTTAGCGAGGAAGGAATTTTGCACCAATTCAAGTTAGTGTTTGAATGCCTCAAACTTCCATTTTTCCAAGGACTTGGTCAGAATATTAGTGACCTCTTGATTTGTGGGAATATATCGGAGTTTCACTGCTCCCTTCTGAACCTTGTCTCGTATGAAGTGATATCTGATCTCTATATGTTTGGACCTATCATGAAACACTGGATTCTCATAGAGTTTGATACAACTCTGATTATCACAGTAAATGACCATGGTATCCAACTTTTGATTAAACAAAACTGCAAGTGACATGCGAAATTAGATGGCATCACAACTAGCCATACTGATTGCCATGTACTCTGCTTCTGCCGAGCTAAGTGCTACGGAAGTTTGCTTCTTGCTGAACCAGGATATCATCGTTGATCCTAAGCTAAAGCAACACCCTGGGGTGCTCTTCATGTATGTTGCATTGCCTGCCCAATCTGAGTTTGAATACCCTTGCACTTTTTCTTCACCATTTCCAAGATATATCAGACCATACTCCACTATGCCCCTCAAATACTTGAGCACATGTTTTGCTGCTACCTAATGTTCCTGCTTTGGCTCCACCATGAACCGACTCAAGGTGTTCACTGCAAAACATTCATGGGACTCCTTCTCACTTCAAAGCCCTGAGGCTGCTCTATGTACACTTCTTCCTTAATGATCCTATTAAGGAAAGACGTCTTCACATTCATTTGATGTATCTTCCATCCCATAAATGAAACCAAAGACATAATTTCTCTAATGGAAGTGTACATGGTGACTTGAACAAAAATCTCCTTGTATTCCACTCCCTTTCTCTGGGAGAATCCTCTCACCACAAACCTTGCTTTGAACTTCTCAATGCTGCCATCTGCAACATACTTGATCTTGTAGAGTCACCTAGAACTCACGACTGACTTCCCCTCCAGTCTTGGCACTATGTCTCAAGCATCACTCTTCATGATGGAGGTGTACTACTCCACCATGGCATCCTACCACACTTGCTGGTTTGATGCATCTCGAATGTTGGAAGGCTTGGAATCTATAATACTACTCATCAATGCATTTGAAATCTCTTCCTTAGAGGTCCGCTCTCTTCGAATGTGCTCCTAGGAGTCTCAACATACTCTCGAGCGTCCCTCAATGTCTGAGTGAACCATCGAGGTCTCTTGATAGAAGTACAAGGGAACATCGTCTCCCTTTCTCCACTTGAAGGCATTCGTTACTTTTCTGGAAATCATTGGTGATCCTAGTTCAACCTTCAGAGCTTCGTACTCCTCGTCCTATTGTCATTGGAATAGGCTCATGGGATTTCTTGGATGCAAAGTCTTCCTCAAACTTTACATCCCTGCTCATTATTGTCTTCCTTTGCTATGGAATAAAGACCCTGCAAGCCTTTGAAGTCTCACTATGCTTGTTGCTTGGGAAAATAACCTTGGCATGCTTGCCAAGCGTGCAACCTTTGCATACACCACACTGCTCAATACTAAACTTTGGAAGACCTGTGCCTATCTCCCTCATAATAGGCTGTGATGCAGGTGCCCCATCCTCTTGTGCCACAACTCGCACAAGTTGTCACTTTTATGCACCTGGGCTTGAATAGGTTCACCTGCAATCTGTGCAAATTAGCTTCTCTAACCCCTATTGCCTAAGTTGTATCTAAGCTTGATTCCTTTAGTTTGATGAGGACTTGTTGGTGTTAAATTGGCAGCATTGAGATTCATTCTCCAATGAGAGGCCATATGGGCCACCCTAAGGCTAGCCAGGGAGATTTGGAGAATCAACCAGTCTTGTAAGGTATTGACAAACGCCGGGGGGAACGTACAACCTTTGTGAGTCAAACCAAAAATCAGGACGAGCGAGATGCTATGTAAGTCTAATGCAAAATTCAAGGGGAACGTACAACCTCTGTGAGCATAGACAGTCTAGTGCAAAAGTCGGGGGAAACGTACAACCTCTGTGAGCATAGATAGACTAGTGCAAAATTCAGGGGGAACGTACAACCTCTGTGAGCCTAGTCAAGCCTTGTGAGCCATGAGCAAAAGTCAAGGCATCTAGCAAAAGTTAGGTTGAATGTAAAATTCCTATGAGCCAGAAACAAACGATTTTCCCGATATTGCAAATGATGTAAATGTATTGATCTAGTGCGTTGGCACGTGTAACATTATCCACCATGAAGAGAAATTTGAATTGCCATGATAAGAGTCGATTTGAATGAGTTGTAAAAGTCAAAGTTGCATGGCTAGGTCAAAGTCAAATTTGTCAAGTTTGTCACATGTTGCATGCTGCATATTGCATGTCACATGTTGCTTGCATGGATGTTGCAAGCATGACATGTGCATGCCGAGTTAGTTTGCATGCATTGTCAAGTCAAGTTCTATTTTCGAACTCATGTCCAGGGTCTTTTTTCTGAAGTATAAAGTCGAGTTAGGAAAGCATACATTCAAGATGGTAATTCGAGCCCTTTCCTTCACCTCTCCATTCCTATATAAGAAGAGGTCGACCCTTCTTCTTATACATTGTGTTTTGCAGTGTGAGGGTGTAGGGATAAGAAGGCCGTGAGTGTTAATAGATATTAGTGTAAGAAGGCAACATAGATATCAATGTTAGATATCATCAAGAAGGCAACGTATATTTATAAAAGAAAGGACCTCATATCAACAAAGAAAGGACAACATATCAACCAAGAAAAAGAGCAACATATCAGTCAAGAAAAATGGCAACATATCAGTCAAGAAAGGCTGCGTATATCCCTGTTAGGTGAGGCTATATATCAGTCCTGTAAAGGACGACAAAACAACACCCATGCAGCGCATGGTATCTTCCATAGTGCTGGTCAATAACAAGAGATTATATCAGCCAAGTCACTCTTCTTCTACAAGGTCTTACAGTTTGGTTTAAGTCTTCTTAGCAAGCTCATTTAAGAGCAGATTTTTCATGGTGGATATTTGTAAGTGATCATACATTATTAATGTAATAAAGGAAGATCGTTTGCTGGGGTTTTTCTCCCTGTATAGGGTTTCCCCAGGGTATATGTGTTGTTGATGTGCATGCTTATGTATCCACATGGTTATTGCTATTCAATTATGATTCTATATTGTTGAAATGTACTAAGCTGGAGTCAAAGTATTGAAGAATTTAAACATATAATCTGCATAAGAAATCAAGCTCACAATTTAACATGGTATCCTAGCTTAGGGTGTGATAAGCTTGTTGAAGTGCTGCAACAGGTACACACAGATCCAAGCAAGCTTGATTAATTTTCTAGTGTGAGGTCCATGGCATCCTCCATTTCAGTCAGGGCCGAGGATAGGCTCGAAGGAGCTGTCAGCTTCAAAATATTTTGCAGGAGCATGATCTTGAGCAATGTGTGACCACAGTGGTGGAGGAACCCACTACTAATGCAGGAAGAGTCAAACAAAGGCCAAGCGAATAATCTTTGACTCAGTCAAAGACAGTATAATGTCAGCGATGACTTCATTAATGACTGCCAAAAACTATATGGATACCTTGGTGAATTTGTATGAGAAACATGCTCCAAGTCAGAAGAGGACACTTAAGCACAAACTTAAGTATTTGAAGATGGAGAAAGGTGAATCAATAGCATCTTTCTGTTCCAGAATAGCCCAGATCAGAGATCGGCTTTTGGTCACTGGAGTCATAGTGGAGGATGATGATTCAGTGCAGGCCATATTTGATGGTCTTCCTTCTTCATGGGAGACCTTCTTATCCAGTGTAAGTGGGAGAGAGATTCAACCCATGTTTGAGAGGTTATGGCATGATTGCCTCCAAGAAGAGAGTCGCAGTGCTACCAAGAGAGAACCAACCAAAGAAGAGCATTCAACATTATCATCAAGATTCAAGGGGAAGAAGAAAGTCACTTTCCAGAAAGGCTCTCAGAGGAAGTCATTCACCAAAGGTATGTTCAAAGGCAAGAGTATTGATACATCTAAGATTAAATGCTTTAGTTGTAATAAGTTGGGTCATTTTGCTAAAGACCGCTGGTATAGGAAGAAAAATCCAAGGAAAGAGAAACATCATGCCTCAACTGCTGAGGATGATGAATCCAAAAGAAAACAGAAAAGTCCTAATGAGAGAGAAAATAGAAAATAATATTACCTCGTTTCTGCCTTATCTAGTTCAGTTTTCACGGGGCCGAAAACTTGGTTAGTAGACAGTGGTGCATCAAAGCACATGACATGGTACAAGGAGATCCTCTTAGATTTCAAGACAAAATCTTTTGGAGAGGAGGTTGAGCTTGGGGATGACAAATGTTACAAGATAGAGGGAGTAGGCTCTATCTCCTTCAGATTGGAATCTGGGGCTAGAGCTCATGTTGATGAAGTATTATATGTTCCAGGGCTCAAGAAGAATCTTCTATTAGTTGCAACCCTTGAGGACAAGGGATATTGGGTGATCTTCAAGTACAGGAAGGCACTACTGTGGGCTAAAGGTAGCCACTTGAGTACAACCGAACCCATTGGGACTCGCAGAAGAGGATTGTACGTCATGACAGGATAACCAGTTCAGGAATTGGATCATGATGCGACTAGCTCCAACGAGTTGTGGCACAAAAGACTTGGACATCTTCATTACAAAGCACTTCCAGATCTACAGAACATGGTATGTAGCATGCCCTCTATTTCTCTTAGTAAAAATGAAATTTGTAAAGGATGCATGCTAGGTAAAAATATAAAGAAAACATTTCCTAGTAGTGACAACAAAGCTTAGGGCATCTTAGATCTGGTTCATTCTCATGTATGTGGTCCCATGTCATCTCCCTCACCTAGTGGTTGTTTGTATTATGTCATTTTTATTAATGATTACTCAAGAAAATGTTGGATATATTTCCTTAAAGCTAAAAGGGATACATTTGATAAATTCAAAGAGTATAAAGTCTTTATTGAAAAGCAGACAGGGAAACACATCGAAATCCTTAGAACATACAATGGAGGAGAGTTTGAATCTCTCCAGTTTGAGGATTTCTGCAAGGAAGCAGGAATCAAGAGACAGTTGACTGTGCCATATAACCCTCAGCAACATGGAGTAGCTGAGAGGAAAAGTAGGACAATTTGTGAGGCAGTGAAAGCCATGATGTTTGACCAAGATCTGCCAAATTCTTTATGGGCAGAAGCTACCTCCATTGCCTTGTATATTAAGAGTAGGTGTCCACATGCTATCTTGAAGGACAAGATTCCTGAAGAGGTCTTCTCAGGGATCAAACTTGAAGTAGGGCATCTAAGGATATTTGGGTGTCTAGTCTATATCCATGTCCCTAAGGAAAAGAGGACAAAGATAGAACCCTCAGGCAAGAAAGGGGTTTTTGTGGGGTACAATGAGAGAACTCCAAGGCTTACGAGATATATATGTTAAAATAATGTAACTGCAAAGTGTATTCTTATTATTATTGATATATTATTCATTGGATCAATCTCCATTGTGGATTGATCATGTCGGCTATTGTAAAAGGACCAAATCCCCTTTTGCGCATTGGTCATAATGTAAGTGTAAAAGACAAAAGAACAAGTCAGCCCTAGAATATATCAAGAGGCCCCGAAATATAATAAAGGTGGTTATAACCACCCAGTTGGAGAAGTCGGCCCTGCTAGTGAAGAGACACTTCACACGTGCCAGTCTTGTATAAATAAGGAGGC
>ML777217.1:1963725-1979161 GCA_009831015.1 Picea engelmannii | reverse complement strand
TACTGTGATGATTGTTCGTGCTATTGCTTTATATTATCAAAAGGATATTATTCTTGCTTGCTGTTTTGTTGACCTTGCTCCAGGTCACAGGTAATAACCCTGAGGAAGCTATAGTGAAGGTTGCAGAAGGCAACGTGCTAAAGAAGAAACCTTAAATGAAGCAGTCATCATTGGAAGAGAAGAAAATGGCTTGTATAAGCTAAAGGGTCACTCAGAAGCTGCCATGACCCACGCCATTGAAAACTCATGTGAACTTTGGAATAGAAGATTAGCTCACATCAATTACAAGGTGCTACCATACATATGCAAAGCTGTCACAGGTCTACCAGAATTCAAAATTGACCATGAAGGCGTGTGCAATGGATGTGCACAAGGGAAGAACATCAAGAACCCATTTCTGAAGAGAGACAGCAAAGCCGATGGAGTCCTAGAACTCATTCATTCAGATGTGTGTGGCCCAATGCCATCGTCCTCCATTAGTGGCAAGTTCAAGGAATTCAAAGCCTTGATAAATAATCTTTCTGAAAGAAAGATCAAGATACTCAGGTCAGATAATGGAGGAGAATACACGTCAAAAGAGTTTGTGAGCTTCTGCAAAGATATTGGGATCAAGAGGGAACTCACAACTCCCTATAATCCTCAACAAAACAGTGTAGCTGAACGAAACAGCAGAACAATAATGGAAGCTGTGAAGGCTTCACTCAGAAAGAAGGAATTGACTATGAGGAGACTTTTTCCACAGTAGTCAGGTATACCTCCATTCGAGCTATTATTGCATTAACTTCAATTCTTGGTTGGAAGCTACATCATATGGATGTAAAAACAACATTTTTGAATGGAAAGATTAAACAAGAGGTCTTTGTGGAACAACCATATGGTTTTGTACTTCATAACAAAGGCACTCATGTATGCAAGCTAAGGAAGGCCTTGTATGGTCTTAAGGAGGCTCCCAGAGTTTGATATGACAGGATTGATGGTTTTCTTAAAAGCCTGGGCTTTCAGAAAAGTGATGCTGATGCAAATATGTACTTCAAGGTAAGAGGGAACCAACCTATTATACTAATCCTGTATGTTGATGATCTCTTTCTAACATGAGATGAAGGGCTAATAGCCCGGTGTAAGAGGGAGCTAATCTCAGAATTCAAGATGAAAGACTTAGGCTTGATGCATTACTACCTAGGATTGGAAGTGTGGCAAAGACAGGGTGAGATATTTCTAGCACAAGGAAAATACACAGTGGATGTATTAAAGAGGTTTGGTATGATGGATTTCAAATCCATGTCTACTTTGATGGTTACCAACCTGAGGAAGCTGCATGATTTTGATTCAGGTTCAGATTTGGTGGTTCCCACCATGTATAGGCAACTGATTGGATCATTAATGTACATGATCTACACTAGGCCAGATATATGCTATGCAGTGATTGCAATGAGTCAGTTCATGACTGAACCGAGACAGAGACACTGGGTGGCAACAAAACACATCTTGAGATATCTTAGAGGGACCATTACCTATGGTCTGAAATATACATCTAGTGGTGGTCTATTTCTGCATGGGTATGCAGATGTTGACTGGGCAGGAAGACCAGTGGATCGAAAAAATACTTTCAGATACTGCTTTAGTTTAGGATCCGCTATGATCTCTTGGTCAAGCAGGAAACATGGGTTCATTGCACAGAGTACAACAAAGGCTGAGTACATTGCAACAAGTGATGCTAGCAAGGAAGCAATATGGCTCAAAAAATTGGTTTCTGGTTTTTTTGGTGACAAGCTCAAGATGACGGTGGTTCACTGTGATAATCAAAGTTGCATAAAACTGACAGAGAACCTGGTATTTCAAGACAGGTCAAAACATATTGACATGAAGTACCACTACATCTGAGACTTGGTCCAGAGAAAAACTGTGAAGTTACAGTACATAGCCATGAGTGAGCAGGTAGCTAATATCCTGACCAAGCCTTTGCCATTGAGACAGTTTGTGCAGCAAAGAGGCAAGCTTGGTGTGGCTGAGAATGACTCCCTCGCTGAGGGGGACTGTTAAATTTGGTAGCATCGACAGTCATTCTACAATGAGAGGCCATATGCGCCACCTTGAGGCTAGCCAGGGAGATTTGGAGAATCAACCAGTCTTGTGAGGTATTGACAAAAGCCAGGGGGAACGTACAACCTCTGTGAGTCAAACCAAAAGTCAGGATGAACGAGATGTTATGTCAGTCTAATGCAAAAGTCAGGGGGAACATACAACGTCTGTGAGCATAGACAGTCTAGTGCAAAAGTCAGGGGAAACGTACAACCTCTGTGAGCATAGACAGACTAGTGCAAAAGTCAGGGGGAACGTACAACCTCTGTGAGCCTAGTCAAGCCTTGTGAGCCATGAGCAAAAGTTAGGTTGAACGTAAAATTCCTATGAGCTAGAAACAAACGATTTTCCTMATATTGCAAATGATGTAAATGTATTGATCTAGTGTGTTGGCACGTGTAACATTACMCACCATGAAGAGAAATTTGAGTTKCCATGATAAGAGTCGATTTGAATGAGTTGTTAAACTCATGTTGTAAAGAGTCGAGTTGTAAAAGTCAAAGTTGCATGTCTAGGTCAAAGTCAAAATTGTCAAGTTTGTCGCATGTCGCATGCTGCATATTGCATGTCGCATGTTGCATGCATGACATGCATTGCATGCATGTGTAGTTGCATGTTGCATGCATGACATGCATGGCATGTGCATGCTGAGTTAGTTCGCATACATTGTCAAGTCAAGGGCGAGTTGTAACTTAAGTCTTAAGTCAAGTTCTATTTTCGAACTCATGTCCAAGGTCTATTTTTTGAAGTGTAAAGTCGAGTTAGGAAAGCATGCATTCAAGATGCTAATTCAAGCCCTTTCCTTCACCTCTCCATTCCTATATAAGAAGAGGTCGACCCTTCTTCTTATTCATTGTGTTTTGCAGTGTGAGGGTGTAGGGATAAGAAGGCTGTGACAGCCTGTGAGTGTTGATACATATCAATGAAGAAGGCAACATAGATATCAGTGTTAGATATCAACAAGAAGAAAATGTATATCTGTCAAAGAAATGATAGCATATCAACAAAGAAAGGACATCATATCAGTCAACAAAAAGGGCAACATATCAGTCAAGAAAAAGGGAAGCATATTAGTCAAGAAAGGCTACGTATATCCCTATTAGGTGAGGCTGTATATCAGTCTTGTAAAGGACAACAAAGCAACACCCAGGCAACGCATGGTATCTTCCATAGTGCTGGTCAATATCAAGAGATTATATCAGCCAAGTCTCTCTTCTTCTACAAGGTCTTACAGTTTGGTTTAAGTCGTCTTGGCAAGCTCATTTAAGAGCAGATTTTTCATGGTGGATATTTGTAAGTGATCATACATTATTAATGCAACAAAGGAAGATCGTTTGCTGGGGTTTTTCTCCCTGTACAGGGTTTCCCGAGGGTATATATGTTTTTGATGTGCATGCTTATGTATCCACATGGTTATTGCTATTCAGTTATGATTCTATATTGTCGAAATGTACTAAGCTGGAATCAAAGTGTTGAAGAATTTAATGAAATAATCTGCATAAGAAATCAAGCTCACAATTTAACAGTTGGTTCTTGAACTCCACTGCTAAGCCCTTATCCTCCATAATCGAAATTGAAAACAAGTTCTTCCTAAGACCTGGTACAAACAAGACATAGTCCAAATCTAAAGAGTTACCTGATTCGAGTTGGAAGGGAATAGTACCAACTCTTGCTACTGGGTACTTGGCATCATCACCAATCTCAACTGATACTCTTGAGTCTTGCTTCTACAGACTAGAAAATAATTGTCAGGCTACTGTCATATGTCGAGATGCCCTATTGTCCACATACCATGCATTCTTCGGAACCGTGTTAGTAGAAATGCAAAATACCATCGAGAAATCCTTCTTGAACTTAGCAACAACCTCGTTCACTCGAGTTTATACTAACATTGCTACATAGTTCTGCTGTTGCTCCCTTTTACCCTTGTTCTTATTTGAACATTGTGATGCATAATGACCATGCTTATGATTGTTGAAGCACTTGATTAGAGCCAAGTTCTCATCACCCCCCTTCTTGCTTGCCTTTGACTCCATCTGATTCTCCTCTTGGATACATTCATCCGACACCCTCTCAAAGTTAGGAAGGTTCTCCTAAGCACAAATACCTTTCACAAAAGGTTCTTGTGAAGCTGGGAATCCATTTAGTGCCATGTTCACTAGATTTGCATTTGCGACCTTCACCCCAACTGTTGCAAGTTGATCACAAACCTGTGTGACCTTTATAAGGTAACTAGTGACCAAGCCTTGATCTGGTCATCACTATGGATCTGAGTTTGTTTCGTAATATCATCTTCTTGTTTATGTTCCCACTTTGGTAGAGACTTACCAGGGCATTGAACATCTCCTTTGCCATCTTCTTCTCAGATAGGTGAGGGATGAAATGATCCTCTATGGCATCCAAGATCGTTCACTGAAGCACTTGATTTTTCTCGAGTCCTTCTTTCCTGGCTGTGAGGTCGAATCCTCACTCTTTCCTCTACCCTTGCTGGATCCTTTACCTTTTCTCTTATTTGATGGGCCAAATAGAGCTAGGTTCTCTTCCCACCCTTCTTGTGAGCCTTTGACTCCACTTGAGTCTCCTCTTGGATATAGTCATCCCACACCCTCTCAAAGTTAGGAAGGTTCTCCTTAGCACAAATAATTTTGACAAATGGTTCTCGTGAAGTTGGAAATACATTCA
Organism: Picea engelmannii; assembly: GCA_009831015.1. NCBI lineage: Eukaryota > Viridiplantae > Streptophyta > Pinopsida > Pinales > Pinaceae > Picea > Picea engelmannii. The sequence goes on along the minus strand of ML777217.1, from coordinate 1,974,400 downwards.
GTGCCATGTTCACTAGATTTGCATTTGTAACCTTCTCCCCAATTGTTGCAAGTCGATCACAAACTTGTGTGACCTTCATAAGGTAACTAGTGACTGAGTTTGATATGATCATCACTATGGATTTGAGTTTGTTGCGTAACATCATCTTCTTGTTTATGTTCCCACTTTGGTAGAGACTTACCAGGGCATTGAATATCTCCTTCACCATCTTCTTCTTGGATATGTGAGAGATCAAATGATCCTCTATGGAATTCAAGATCGTTTGCTTGGCCTTCACTTCCCTCTTCTTCTAAGTAGCCAACTGTTGTGGATATGTTGGCGAAAACACTATGTCCTTGACAATATCTCAGAGATCATTCTCTTATAGTAAGAGTGAAACCCTCATCTTCCATGATAAGAAATTAGAGGCACCATCCAATCTGCCCTAAAACCTGAGGCTAACAGCTGCCATCTCTTAGATCTACCTCACAAACTCCTAATTCTAAAAATAAAACTTTGAAACCCTCTAACTGTTGGTCCTTCTTTCCGGTAGTTGATTACTGTAGCAAATCCTTGAGAATCTCAATCAGAGAAGTTAGCTCTGATACCATGTAAAAAGTTCTATCCCTAGGCAACTAATGTCCTTGTGATCTCAATTAAACAAATAAATTGCTGAATTTAATAATGTAGAATTTAAATTCAGACCATAGCATCAATCACACAATAGTTAGAAATTAAATAGTGGAAGCATAAAATAGTTACACACATACACAGGTAATTACTCTTTCATATTAGATTTTCATTCCTTCGAAAAATTGACATGGAAACCTCCACAAGCTGCCAAAAAAGCAACTGCACGGTTACAAAATCACCCTTAATTCAGCGGTATGGCTTGCTGTACAGACTGTGTGGCCGACTGTACAGGTTGTACATCTTGTCTGTATGGACTGTACAACATGTTTGTACATGCTGTATGGCCTGTTTGCATGGTTGTACGAACATTTTCCATATGATTATACTAATCTGTACCCTATGGCATGCTGAGCCGTCCGGATTTGCCTCTGCCAGAATCCTAGGTCTCTCTTTGCCTCTTGGTCTCTCAACCTGCTCAACTGTTCAACTGTGTGTGTATGTAAACACTCTATCTTGACCTGTCTATTTACTTTTAGTTGAGACCAAAACCCAAATTTATTTTTGAGATTACTCCTAGTTTAAGTCATGCATACATGAAATATACTTTTTAGAGTCAACTACTAAAAATAAAACTTTTCACTTTTCTTACTAAAGTGAATTACAAAATAGAATTACTTTTTGAGAACAGAAAATATCTTGAAGTACTTCTCGCATGCCCACACTGAATGTGTGCGGAAGTTCATGTCTGAGCTATGTTTCTCAACAAATATCACTTAGGACTTGCAATTGGCCTCACCTACACCCATGGTCGTGTGGTCCAGCAACAACCTGCAAGGAGTAAATAGAATAGATTTACAAGACAAAAAACACATGAAGGGTCATTAAGATGGAAAAGGAAATATTTATTGGAAGATGCATGGAATGCCGTCATTATTATTCTTTTCCATCTAAGGATAATGATTTTGGAAACTGGAAATAATAGCCATGTATTAGCATTTGGTATTCTTCATCAATGCAAGGTGTTTAAACTTCACACTTATGGAAATTATTTGGTATTTGACATAATTATATATTCAAGCTAATGTTTTTCCATAGGAGTGTTGACTTGCTTTCTATCTAGATGCTAATATTTTATTTTATTTTATTTTGACCTTGTTACCCCTCATAGTACATGAGAGGCCTTAACATTTTCTAGTTGCACTTACCAGGCACATCTTGGTGGCACAGGTGACTCGTTCTTCGGATTTAGTCAAGGTTATTTTATCGACACACATTTTCCTTAGCATTACCTTATGGTAATTTTATTTACTAACCATTTCCTCACTAGTGGGTGTGTGATGTCTAGAGGAAAATGATTGGTGCAAAGTGTGTGTTTATACCCCTAGAGATTATCAAGATTGTATTGATTGATGGAGTTGTTGTGATGATATTCAATGTGATGGTTTTATTGGACATAAGGACCATGCGTTTATATGGTTTGCAATATGCATGGGTTGGAGTGCTTATCATAGATAATTATTATGGTATAATTCCAGCATGGTTCGTAGGTTCATTATAATGGTCGTGTAACTTGGGGATCTTCTAGTATGAGCACCCTAGATATGTTGGGGTTTCATGATGTCTAATGACACTTTATGATGACGTTGAGACTCCCCTTTTGTGGAGTGCTACCCTCGATGCTCACTTCTAGGATGATTTAACCATTCACTTTATTATAGATAGACCATGTGGAGGCTCTCTCTTAGAGCACTTTGGTCTTTGGTCTTTGCTTCATTTTCACATTTAGCTGGTTTGGCCATTATTGAAGGGTTTCATTACGACGTTCTGTAATGTCCCTTTCCAAATAGGAGCTCGAGAGAGGAGGCTTAATGGTCTAAACCGCATCGTTAGACTATAGCCAGTGCCGGAAAGGGGTAAACATGGTCACTAGAGGTCACTTCAGTCACCAGTGTTATATTCGGAAAGTGACATTGAGCTAAAAAGGGTTAAAAGCGCTTTTAAGTCATTATGAGCTAAAAATAGAAGTCAACAATGAATTAGGGTTTCAACAGTGATTTAGGGTTTTGGAAGTCAATAGTGAATTAGGGTTTTGGCAATGATTTAGGGTTTTGGAAAGCTATAAAGGAAGGGTCAACGACCTAATTCATCATTATGTAGATTATGACTTGTCATTGAGGAGAAGAGGTGCGTCTCAGGAGAGATAGTTCAGTGGATTCCAGGAGGAAGACACCAGTTGGTTGATTTCGGTGTTGAGAGACACACCCTAGTCACCGGGAAGATCATTCAGGTCTTCCATCATTCTTCAGCAGCAGTTACACAGTGTTCAACAGCAAGGCGCATTCATCCAGAGTGAGGGTGCAACTTCTGAGAGGGTTTTTAGTCGACTTATCCCATCCAGGGAGAATTCCGAGATTTCCCTCCGACCCAAGAGGAGGGCAAGGCGCATCTTTTGCCTGGTTCCTCATCAGATTTCGGTGGAGGAATCAACTGGGACGCATTTTCCAGACTTGGACGTGCGACACTTTTGGCGGGCACATTTGGGGTTCCATAGTGAGCATCAGACCAGATTCAGGGAAACCCTTCCGACCCATTTCCCAGTAGACCAAGGTGGTCATTTTGAGACATATCTCGTCTGATTCCAATGGTGGAATCACTAGGACGCATTTTGCCAGAAGAAGAGGGGCACATTCCCCAGGGGTATCCATCCGGGGTCCAAATTCATCAGCAGAGGGGTCCGACAGATACCAGTACTGAGGACTAGAGCAGGGCGCATCATTTGGGACAGTTTCCAGGCCATTCCGAGAAGTATAGCTCCCAGGGCGAACTTTCCAGACTTCCAGTAGTTATCGTCAGAGCTGCCATAGTCCCAGCGCATCCATTGATTCTGTAATGCTCCCATATTCCGGGTATTATCTTTTAGTTTCTTATTTGTATTCTGGCTAAGATCCTTTGTCTGTTGATCTAGTCGAGTATTGTCAGTTTATTCAGCCGCATTCGACCATTTTGTAATCCACAGAGATATCATAATACAAACTTTGTAGTCCTTTGTCGCGTATATTATTTGTATGATCATTTTTATGCTGTAAACCTTTGATCCTACACACACATCAACAACATTTCCTAGACTAGCCAAGTCAGGAACATTACACGTTCTCATTGTTGGCACATATGCTGAGGCATCACATTACTTTATAGATTTTTTTTTTATTACTGTCCCCTCCTTTTGAAAGTTTGTTTAGTCTTGTTTGACTTAGCATCATGATTTTTGCATTATTTTATTGGAGGATTGCTTTGTCATCACATTGGAGATCCCACATATCATTATGGAGGAGGTTAGATGCACTTGAGTGGAGGAGCACTCACTTTGACCCTATGCTTGCTCTCAGACGTGTGGCTGTGACCTAGGAGGGTGCACTTCTATTGTGGTTATTTTAGTCTTTTTTTGGAGGATTCTAGTGGAGCACTCCACGGGAAGGATTAATTTATTGTTTGTTGGACTTGTTGACTCATACCCTTTGCTTGAGTTGAGGAGGGTGTTGAAGATTTGGGTCCACTTGTTATCATGCTAGAGAGGGCACGCCACTTGTGTTGGTTCATGTCCATTGCGATGTATATGTGTCACCACTTTATTACTATTTTATGCATTATTGACCATGTCTACTCAAATTAGTTGAGAGATATTGTTTGTTTATGCATTCTTAGATTAGATCTTGGGTTTTGGCTTAGATATTATTATTTTTTTATTGGAGGTTTGAGCCAAGAACATTATCGTCCACTTGTAATGGTTGTTGAAGGAATGAGTAGTGATCTCTTGGTATAGTGGTTCTATTGCTCTTGGTGCTTTGTGGATGGTTGATTGAGGCACACTATTGGATGATGTTTTCTTCAACACATTTATGCTCTCTCTCTTGTGCTAAAGAAGTTGCCTTGATGACTTCGATGGGATGCTGCATCGGGTAATGCAACTCTTTTATTTGTGCTTGACATTGGATATTTTATATCAATGTTTGTTACTCTACATTTGGTTTCATGCATGAACAAATTGTCCTTGATAAATACAAAACCCTTAGTTCTTGGAGGTTATCTTCACTAGTGATCTCACTTGTTAAATTTCTGAAGCATAAGACAGCAATGAAAAGATTGGATTCAAGCTTATGATTTGTGGTTTTTACATCATTATTTCCTCCCTAAGATGTTCTAACTTCTCCCAATAGTCCTTACTTGACTCCATATGCTCTGCTTTATTAGGCACTGGTACCACCTTACAAGCACTGTAAAATCTATATAAAAACTCATATTATTTCTGCTCTACAGATTTGGAAGTTACAGTGGTTTACCATACTCCAGATCTGCCCTAAAATGTCTAGTAATATCGTACTTTGCATACCTAAAGTTAGGCTTGAATTTGAATTTATAAATCTGAATGTTTAAGCTCATTACAGCATACCTTTAGAACAGATTTATTCATTCTTCAATCTTTCCTTCATGCTGGAAATTATATCTGAAAATCATTGTCTATTATCCACTTGTAAACCATTCTTTAAATCTGGAAATTCGTGGTTTATTACAACTGGAAACTCACTGTTTGTTAGAGCTAAATTTATAGCTGAAAAGAGGTGTAAAATCTTTATTTGTTGACATCAGGAATAACTTATATTTATATTTGTATACTGTACTGTCCATTAAGCAGCCAATCATTACCTAGATGTTATACTTATTTTCCCTAGTAAATTTCAGCCTGTAAAGACTAATGTTTGTACGTTTTACCTAGCAGAAATCAGACTTAACAAACTGATACATAAACCTGAATCTCTGAAGCAAAGACAGTACCAAAGGTCAGATTGTTGATTGTTTCACAATCCATCATTTAATTGTCATTTACTGGTGGATCAGATGGACAGAGGGAAGCTTCCCCTGTGGTGATAGTGAATCATCCTTAGTGAGGGAAAAGTGTGCTAAGGTGATACTGGTAGCTCTTCCGTGTTCCATTTAACCTTTCACCTAGTGAAGGCTTTGCACAAAGGATGAGAGATTAAGTGGTAACAGACCTTTTGCTACAACCACAAGGCAAAAACAATGAGATGGGGGGCATAATTGATATTTATTTGAAACACCTTTCATAGAAGTGGTTAATATGTAGATAAGAGATGGTGTAATTGATGTTGATTTGAAACACCCGTCTTGAAATAGAAATGACGAAACCAACCTCCTCTCCTAACCTTAAGAAATGAAGAAGGCTTTCAAAATGGGAAGAAGGCCTTAAGAAATGTTTGTTTGTTCCTTGGGGAAAGAAAGAATGGGATAAGGTGAATGGAAGTCTATTCCATCTATAGATAGTGAACATCATTTGGATTTTAAGTCTTCCGTACCTAATTCGATAGTCTAGTTAACCCTCATTGATATACTTTATTTGTTCGGGAAAAAACGAAACATGTATTGACTCGAAGCTAATAGTTTAAAGGTTGAGATGTGTGAAGTTATTGTTTACTTTTAATGATTGTTCTTGTAATTTTTCTTTCATGTGTTCCTCTTTTGATGCTGTTTGATGGGTTCCCCCATTAAACACTTCTTCTATATGATCTCAAGTATATATCCTTTATCAAGAAATTTGTCTAGAGTGAATGCTATGCCAGAGACTCTTGCAATGCTATAGAGGGTTGTCAACACACTTCATGTTACCATAGGAGTTTATTGTTTTCCTTCTGCTCATTAATGGATATTCATATACAACATTAGTAGATACCTTGTTGCAGTGAGAGAAGTTAGGTGCACTCTATAGCTCACGGTGGAAGAGTTGTGTCACGTGCGTAGACTTAAATGGAAAAAAATCAGATTTAAACTCTAGTGTAAAAAAAAAGGTGACCTAAAAATATAATTAATAAATAAATAAACTTGCATGGATCCTTCTTAACCCTAGATCTTCTAAGTACTATGAGGCTTCCACCTATTTTTTTACCCCACTTGGTGCTTAATAGATTTAGGGTTATGATTGATTTATTCTAGTTTAGCCATAGGAGGACAACTAACCACAAATAAGTTGTCACCATCGCGATTTCCTTCCTTGCCTCTATTTACAACTGTAGTTGACACCTTTGTAGCCTTTAAGACGTCTGATCACTTGAAGAAGTTTTCTACTCCTTTCTTTCTTGTTGGATGACATGAAGGAAGTTTCCACATACACTTTTTTCTGGTAGAAACCATTAAATTTTTTGTTGGAGCAAAATAAAAAATCCTAGAACATGTCGCTTCGAGGAGTCTTAGGTGGATCGTAGAACAATTATGGGGTGTGTTGAGAAATGAACTTGGCCCAATTGTGGTAAACTCCCATTGAACTACTGTTGGATCACAACCCAATCAACAACTTCCATAACCTCTTTTGGTCTTTGATTTACATGATTTCTTTTATAGACTAGTATCCTTGACAAAAATCGTGTAATCCCAACTTCATAAACATTTACATTTATAGATATATTAGATAGGTTAACTTGCAATGCAACTTGCATAGACTTTAGGGGTAATTGGTGATTATTGACTATAATGGGAAGCTTCAAATAGGGGATGAGTCGTGCACAATGAGAAACTTGTCATGAGGTCAAATTTCACATGATTAGTGCCATTTGATTATTGTCTCCATTATTAATGCATCCACATTGCACATAGTGGTTGCTCACTAATCAATGGCTACACATCCTTGTTGGGATCATCGTTACTCATATGATGTGAAGTGAATAATGAGAGTTTGTTGAGCTTGGATTAACGTTGGGTCGGGATAACGTGCCCTTTCAGATGTAGGATTTGTTGTATTGTTTATTTGATTAAATGTAATGCATGTCAATTTGAGGTTGGCATGTGGAGCCAAAAAGCGTACACTAGGTCGAATTGTATGAATAGGTCGTGATTCCATTGTAAAAACGAATCGGATGAGAGATTGCATCATATGTACTATAGCTAGATTTCAAAAAGAGATAGTTATTGGCAGTGCATGCTATATTTGTGTTAATCTTATGTGTTGTGTTTCTTGCATCTTAAGATAGTGAAATGGTTTATCTTTTGTGTAGCTTAATGTGCATGTATGTGTATGCTTTTGTTAACTATTTATGCTATTGATTAAGTATTTCTATAATTTAAGGTGTGTACAACCCCCCAACTGCCATAGCATAGTGAGTGTCAATAGCACACAAAACATCGATTTTGATGCCTAAATTACATTGTTTCCCGCAAGGTTAAACTTGTATGGTGCACCACAGTAGTTCCTTACCACACACTTCTACTTTGACTTCGTTGCCTCCAAAATCTAGGTTGCATGTCATCAACGATGGGAAAATGTTATTCAACATGTCTTACACTTGTTGAATTCTGATTGTTCTATGATTGAATTCTGATTGTTCTATGATTGCTTGTCTATACATGATTCTAACTCTGCTCACTCAAATCCATATGGTGCAACATATGTTGAGGAGTTACATGTGACTACAAAGCTATTTTGGATACGCTCCCTAAACACACTTCTAATGATAGTGTTGCCCTTGCACTAACGTGTGCATTCGCTTTCACTGTTACAATAGAGAAGAACTGTTGCCACCTTATACACACATCGGGTCATGTGGAAGAAATATTCAATCCACTGGGTGTCCTTGGGGGCAAGTCTCGAGTCGAGGTGCTGTCACTTGATTATCGACTCCTCTGTCTAGGCCAACTCCTAGCAAAGCCAAGGGGGGTAGTCCCTAAGAAAATGACTAAGGCTAAGTAAGCTAAGTACAAAAAGTAAATCTAGGAGTTTAATGAAAGCAAGAGCAACTACAAGTAATTCAACAACATATACGACACATGAATGAAATTCGCTTATGCTAGAGAAATAAAGCATGTAAACTTATAAAGTACTTGCACAAGAATGATGCAACTTGAAAGTAGATATAAGTGCTTGAAAGGAAATGATAAGCAATATGAAGACCAGTGCCAAAATTGTAAAGGTCACTGCAAAATGTCAAACGCTGCTGAAATGAAAGTGTTATGGAGTGCTCTTGACAATTTTATTATAAAAAATGAGTTGTTTAGTTCGTGGGTTTATTGTGAAGTGGCTTGGTGAATTGCAAGTCTACTTATGAGTGCAAAGTATGTGCAAGTGATAAAAATAAATCTAATCTAAGTTTGGCCCTTTAGAGGTTATCCCTCAATTGGGTACAAAGAACAATGCCAGAGGTCCAATAAGAAGAGAATTGATCTCATTAATGAGTATCTCACTGAATTCACACACAAGCTCAATGTATTGTCCCAATCAAACAATAACCAATATCGGATTGCCCTATTAAAACTAGATCCACACTGACTAGTCCCTGTTCTGTATGGAACGCACATCAAAGATCAAGCCAAAGCTTGCAGAGGAGGGGTCAAGAACATACTAGGGGAAGCTGAGGGGATGGTTTATTTTCCAACTTAAAAATTGTAGAAATGAAATAACTGAAAAATGAACTAAATTAAACTAATCTAGAAAATGAAACTACTCTAATGTTTTGCGGTGCTGTGATTATTTTTATGGTTTATTTGATCTTTTTAGAAAATATTGAAAGCATATGGGAAACACCACGAAAATGAGATAAAATACACGGCTTCCCCCAGGGTAGGGGGGATTGAGGTGGGCGCTGGGTAGCCCACTTATTTCTTGAGGTTACAATTTTATTTTAGAAGCATTTGTGGTCATTTATTGATTGGAGGCCAATAGACTTACATAACTTGGAAGAAAAGATGTTAAGGGAAGAAGTATGGTGTCTTGGGTGGTCTTGGAAGCTTAGAATCCACGAAAATTTGCCAGCACCTCCTCCTATCTGCTCATTGTTATCGCGCGATCTGTACTTGCACAAAGCCCAAGGCAAGTGAAACAAGATTGGCGTAACAAGGGGGTGACCTATCACTGTCACCTTAATAGGAAAGCCCTTTCTGTTTAGGAGTAGGGTAAGACTACCCAAAGGGAGATGTCCCTAGTGACCTAAATTGTCGGTGAAACTAAAGCAAGGATGCAAAGATAACCTCCCTCTCACTGGTCACTCAAGTCAAAAGGTCTTGCTGAGTTTATGTCTTAAGAGATGAAGCAAAATGTAATGGGTGAAGTGTACCTGCCCGAAACAAGACAACAAGCAAACTTATGGCAGTTTTAAGTACAAAATGATATTAATGCTTCAACAGGACAATAAACCAATGAAATATATGCTAGGTGATATAAAATTGTAGCAAAATGAAAGTTTACAACAACAAAAGGTATTTTGTAACAACTGCAAGAAATATGCCTCAAAATTGCTTGAAAAGACAATGAAAAGATGGCATTTACTAGGCAGAATGATAATCAAATGTCACAAGCAATTTTAGAAGTGTTTAGCTAGCATTCAATGTAGATGATGCAGAAAATTTGCTGCTTTAAGATGGCTATACCAGTGATTTATAACAGAAGCAAGTAAATTAGTTGTCTAGGCTAGGTTAGTGTTAGATTTAGTTAATAATAGCTTAAGAGAATAGTGTTTGAGTGTTTGATCAACCGTCGAACAAAAGAGAGACAAGAGACTAGTGCCTTTAGGGTTTATGGAGTCAATTATATCACCACATTAACTTGGAGAGATAACAATGATTATACTTGTCTAAAAGATAACAGGGTGGAAGCTTGAGAAGTAGTACCTTAAGTTCTCAAGAACCAAGCCTCAAAGAGAAAGTTCAACTCGGGTGTAGGCACTTCTAGGCCCTAGTGATTTCTCCTATCCTTAGACTCTTGAAAAATATTTAATGCAATAAGAACTAGACAAAGCTTCTAAAGTGCCAACACTTTAGGGCTTTAGAAGTTTGTCTAGACAAGATCTTCTTAAGCAAAACTAGCAAAATAAAGAGCAAGAAAGAAACACCTTATGTTTCTTACTCCTAGGGTTTCAAGCAAGCATTTTCATAATCTTACATATGAACAAGTAAACATACCATAGACATTTATCATGAAATGAAAATTGCAGATTTACTTACTTCACCAAGAATAATCAAGCACAAAAACCCTAGATTTGCCAAAATTTCACCAAGAAATGATCCAAAA
>ML777217.1:1924439-1939924 GCA_009831015.1 Picea engelmannii | reverse complement strand
AGAGTATCAGATCTGCACGTAGGAGCAGTAGGATCGTAGCAAATATCTTGATCAGCCGGATCAGAGATATTTCAATGTGTAACATGCTATCATTTCCATCCAAGATTTATGCCATCCCCTAACAACTAATGGTTAGCGACATGAAGCTCACATGATTCAAATAGATTTGTTGTATTAATGTCAGACTATGGAAAATGGTTAGGAAGATTGGAAGGATTTTCTGCACTAATTATATAAAGCCATGTCCTATTTTCACGTTCCTTACCTTGCTTCTTTCATGTTATTAGAGTTTCAACATTGCACTTGTGTCATGAACCATATCATCTGATGTGGGTGAGTTGAGCATAAAGTGGAAGGCATATGTGGGCAATTGTTTGTGGAGAATCTTGAATTTCATCATCGGATCTGCTCTCTGTGATGTGGATCATGGGAGAAAATTCTCCTCTAGTTACCCCTAGATGTGAGGGGATAAAAGAGCCTTAACAAAGTTTTGGGTCTTACAACGGGTCTTCACATTACATTTGACAACCTTGAGGAGCTTCTCCTTGTTAATTGTTGTTTGACAATGGTTTGTGAAATATTCAATGCAAATAAAATAAGATAATTTTATTCATGTCCAATGAATGACCAAGAAAATGTGAACGAGATAAAGAGTACAATCAATAGTCAATACACTAAGGGAGTGTCAAGAACTCTCCTAGATGCTTAAAAGAAAAGATACAAATACATTAAAACAAAGATTTGGATATTGATCTTATGGTTTAGACTTCAATCATGAAGGATCTTCTGCATAGTCTCATGGTCACCTTGATCCTTTGCTAGTGGGCTCATGTGCCTATAGGATTCCTCTCTATACCAAACTACTACAATTATTCATCATGAGCATGACACTGATTAGTTGGGCCTTGTTTTCTTTGCATTAGTTGGCTCATGTCACCTATAACTTGATGCATTATGGATGCTTGTTTTGGATTGGATCCATTTTTGTCTCATCTTCCTTTGATGTTGCTTTGGATGAGTTGTTGCATTGTGTTTGCTCGAGTTTTGTTCCTAGAGGTGTATGACATTGATTAGCTGGGCCCATTTTGCTTTATATCAATTAGCTTGTGTTGCTTACTACTCTATGCATTATAGATGCCTGCTTTAGATGGGATCCATTTTGTCCCCTCTTTTCTTTGATGCCGGATTTGAAAAGATGCTGGATTGTATTTGCATGAGTGTGGATGACAGTTTTTGTGTATTTGATGCACACCCTATATGCTACTCGACATTCATAGTTCGTGAGATTGAGATGATGGCATTGAGTGGCATCATTGATTCTTTTGTCATGGTTCATCTTTTGCTTACGATACATGGTTCACACACTCCTATTAAGATTGATTATTTGATTTGAGATATAGTAGTGTGGTTGCAACGTGAATGTTGTTGTCTCTTGATTGCTTACGATAATCTTGGTCTCTTCTTGAAGTTAAGAAAGTACTTGACTTTGAATGACGTCTTGTATGAATTCGTGCATTAGTATGTTACAACTAATCAATATGCATGGCTTTCTAATAAACAAGATGAGTTTATTCTACTTGCCCATGTTCCCTTGCAATGATGGGTCAATGAAGAGATAGGCGTGCAAGCTTCCATGTGTGCTCCACTAGATCACGATGATTGGTTTGAGATGTAATTTCAACATTTCCAGTGTGGTTCAAAAGAAGTTTTTAAGCATGGATTGGTGGAAGGATAAATGAGTGTTGAGATAGTTGAAATCTCAACAAAATGGATTGATAGCCTATCTTTTCCATCTAGATTAACGTTTGTTTTAGAAAGGGGGTAAGAACCATATATCCCTCAGCCATAGAGCCGTCAAGAAATTATCTGTGTGTAAAAGAATCCCTTAATGCCTTCAAGTGCATCTCCAACAACCACATTGACCTTGTGTACACATGTCCACATATTTCAATCTACCGAACTTCGTGTATGAGGTAGTGTTCTTGTTCAGTGAAAAAGCTTGGATATAGATACTTTTGCATTTCACACATTGGCTGAGGAATTTCTTTCTTCCAATAGTGTATATCTTTTTTATAGGTATAGCTTGTATACCTATAATGCAAGTAAATCACATGTCTACAAGTTTTGCAATTGCCTTTCGATTATCAATTTTTACTTGTGTCATGTCGATATCATATACAATCCGTTTTATGTTGTTATCAAAGCTATCTTGGAGAAATACAGGTAGACTGTAACACAAAAGAAAACGTTATTTTTTCCCAAATTCAAACAAACAATAACTATTGCAATATTGAAATAAATATATTCAGTATGTGATCATAAATAATACGAGAAAATACGAAATTACTTTAATAAAGGTGCCAATCGTGAATTTTCACCCTGTTACCGCCTAATCCACACCTTGGGTCACATGGAAGAAATCTTCAATCCATTGGGTGTGGCCTTGGGGGAAGTCTCGAGTTGGGTAGCTGTCACCTGGCACTCGACTCCTGTCTAGTTTAAATCCTAGCAAAACCAAGGGGGGTAGTCCCTAAAAGAAGAATCTAAGACTTGAACTAAAGCTAAGCACAATTATTGTTCTAGGAGTTTGAAATGAAATCCAAAAGTAAATACAACTATTCTAACATTATATATGACACATAAAGGAAATGCTTATGCTATAGATATTAAACATATAAAGTACTTGAATATAAATGATGTAGCTTGATAGCAGATACACGTGCTTGAAAGTAAACAACAATAAGCAATATAATAGACCAGTGCCAATAATGTAAAAATGCTGTTGTAGGACAAGATAACTTGGATGACGTAGCCCACCTATTATGAGGTATCTGTCCATATTCCCCATTGAAAGTAGCAACCATGATAAGTGGCACATGTTCAGTTTGACTCTAGAAGAAGTCTTCTTTGAAAAGAAGTCTTTACTCTTAAGTATCCTTGGTTGTCCATTTAAATCTATGTTCGTATGATGAAATGAAGAAGTTGGAATCTTCAAGAAGGGCGGGCATGGAATCTATAAAAGACTCCATGGACCCAAAAGTTAAAGAGGAACATGAGGAAGAACATGAAGATTCCAGGAAAGAAAGAAAATCTAGAACAACCAGTTATTATACCGAGAATCATAAGACTACCAACTTAGTTTGAACCCACTAGAAGCAATCAAGCAGAAGAAATGGAAGTTGTGATGAAGAATAGTGTATGTAAGAAAATGTGAAAAAGACTTATGAATGGAAGCATTGCAAGATTCAAAACTAGAGGTTCTTCCAGAAGGAAGGAGAAGACTATGACGACAACTTGTTCCAGTGAACCAAATATACTTCTTGCAGTATCTATGGATTGAAATTTACATGTAACAGACTGGTCTTCCCAATAAACCAAATTGAGAAAGAAGCTTATACCAGAAAGAGACCCATGTATGCAAATGGAAGAAGACCTTGTATGGATTCAAGCAACATGATGCAGAGTATCTCATATACAACAAAAGTGTGGCAAAAACTTCCTATGACAGAGAAAGTGTATGAGAATGGTTACTCATAAGTCCGGGATGATGGATTGCAAATCCATGGCTAACTCCCATGATAACAGATCTGAAGAAGTTGAAGAGACTCTAATCTAGTAGACCAGTCTCTATATTGACAATTGATTGGCTCGTTAATTTTTTTGGAGAATACTCAGTCGGATATTTGTTTTGTGAGATGTTTAAATTATGACATACATTTGCATGAATGTATCGATTCAGATTCGACAGGGAGTGTAGATGACAGAAGAAGTGCTACTTGGATATGTTTCAATTTGAGCTTTGCCATGATGTCATGGGCCTGCAGGAAACAAAAGTCTGTTGCACTTAGCATTACAGAAGTAAAGTATATTGCAGCTTGTGATGCTTGTACAAAAGCAATGTGGCTTCGTAAGTTGGTTTCTGGACCCTCTGATCAGATGCTGAATTCGACCATGATATGTTGTAATGATCAAAGCCATGTGAAGCTTTCAGAAAAACCGGTGTTCCATGACAGGCCGAAGTACATTGAGATCAAGCATTATATTCTTCGTGATAAAGTCCAGAAGAGAGAAGTGGTTCTCCAGTATATATCCACAGATGAGCAAATAGCAAATATTTTGGTAAATCCTCTGTCCAAGATGAAAAGTTTGCACACTTAAGAGACAAGCTGGGGCTCGTGGAAACGACTTCCTTATTGGAAAAGCAAGTGATTACTCCCAGGTTGGGAGGGAGCACTGATATGTTATTGATTTAAGGACAGTCATTTTCCAGTTCGGAAAATGGTCCAGGATGGGCAGTTCCTTTCCAGTTCGGAAAATGGTCCAGGATGGGCAGTTCCTTTCCAGTTCGGAAAGTGGTTCGAGATTTCTGACAGACATGCATTTTCCAGTTCGAAAAGTGGCTCGAGATTTCTAACGGACATACATTTTCCAGTTCGAAAAATGGTCCAGATCGGACAGTCATTTTCATAATGAAAATGGTCCGATAGATTGCTGATGTACCATAGACAGAGATTCCCCTTGTGGCCAGTGTGGGGGCAACACCATACAATGAATCCTATTATGGAAGGGATCCTCTCCTACTCACTTGCCTCTTTGAGGGGGCTTCCTCCTATTGAGCTACCGCTCCAAATACAATACTTCTCTTCATATCCCATTACATTGCTTGAACCCCCTTATATAGTGCTACCATCACCTAAGAAGATTCTAGAGAAGGAATCTTCTAGAAGTAGAACCTTCTAAGAAGTCCTCTTACATTTATTATATCTAACTGTCCATTTATTATATCTAACTACCATAGTGGGCCTTATTTAATAATATAGTGGACCTAGTCCACCTTATATTGAATGGCCTCCACTATTATCACTATGGGCCCTCTGGGCCCTCACTACTACCTCTCTAGCTACCTAACAAAAAAGAGGTTAGTTAGGGCATCGTACATCTTCTTAGACGAGTCAAGATGAGAGATGTAGGGTATCAAGTGTGTTGCCGTCCTTATACACACTTGCAAATGTGAGCTAAGTCCTACTCACTTAGTGTGTCCTCGGAGGCACAATGCCTAGGTTCAAAGTCCATGCTGTCACTTTGACTTGAACCTCTTCCATCTAGGCTAACTCCTAGGGAAGCCAAGGGGGGTAGACCCTAGTTACTAGGTGAGATTAACGTTTAAGTTCTAGGAGTTGGTATTAATTGGTTAAATGGTCAAGGGGAATCTAGCTTATGACGTCAAGCAACAAATGCAAGATGCAACTATCTAAGTATGAGAGTCAGACCTTTTCCTAGGGAAACTAAGACTAGTGCCTAAGATTGGGCAAGGGGTCAACTAAGTTAAGGGGATGTTCGTTACAAGATAATTACAAGTTAAAAGTATTACAAAATTATAACAAGATAGACACAGATAGATACAAAGAATATATGAGTTATACAAGCTAAACTAGATACAAGATATACAATATACTAACGTGTGCTTGAATGCGCAGGGAAAGAAAATATTCAAAGACGAGAGATAATCAACACATCAAGCCAAGCATGCTCACAACAGATAGAATTCCGTTGGACTGCTTATCAATGGTAAAAGACACAATGCACTCAAGACCCAGTCAAGAGAGTGCCTCTAGGTGGATGCGCACTTCTTGAAGGATCACACCACAGATACAGGGATACAAGATAGATGAAAAGATGTAACCACTTAGGCGATTATTCTACAACACATAAAAGATAACTTGCATGTAAATTGAAAGACAATGAGATCAGTGCTTGCAAGTGTAAAATTTAAATTGCAAGTGTTGCAGACCCAGGATTTAGCTAAGTGATTAACTGTGATTAATTTTAGCCCTATCTAGGTGTCAACCCAAAAACTCTCCTCCCCCAGTTACCAAGTGATTGCTGGATGCTCAAGAAGTGAGGCAACGAGGCCTACCCTAGCTTCACAGGTCATCCCTAAGATCAAAGTACTCCCGGAAAGGATGCCGCGCGTCGTGAGACTGTCCTCGGCCTAGCAACTTCCGTTGCCTTCCTCCGACCCTGTTTTAAATGGCGAAGATGGTGAGTTATCGTGTCCTATTAAGTCTAATTACTTTGTTTTAGACCTATGAGCTAAATATTGCAATGCGTGTTTGAGTGCTTGTAGCTTGCTCAAATAAAGTTGCCAAAGTACTGAAAATTGAAAGATAAGAAGGCTGATGCCTTTAATCAATGAAGTTGCAAAATAAGTTCTTAAGTTGAAATTATTGCATGTAAATGTCAAGAACTGAAATTGTTTTGTGAATCTGAAAACTGTGAACATGCAGGCTGAAGCCTTTGAAACAATAGATTGCAAGTTAAGATGCTTGATTAGATTGTTGCATGTGAAAATAAAACAAAGGAAATGACTTGCAGAAAATGAAAGACGATTACTTAGGAGATTATGTAACCGGCATGTGCATGCATGTGTGTAAGAATTGAGATTATGTAACTTGCATGCAATTGAAAAAGAGATTTAATCTAAGCCTCCATGGGCTCTAATCTAGCATATGTTATGTTGGATCTACTCTAGATAATTTTCCCTTAAGCATGCATGTAGATATCAACGATTAAACTAACTAAGCTAAGATCTGAAAAACATAAAGGAAATCTAACTAAAGCATGCAAAGTAAAGACTCAAATGGGAAGGCAAGCCGCTTGGGTACAACTCCTTTGGGCTTGCGTTTACAATATTTTAGAGAGACGAGAAAGAAGATAAACTGTTACCACTTCAAGGAGTTATTTGAGGGTGTGTTGTGCATGAAATTTTGGGCAGCATGACCTCTTGTCCTGGTAAGAACCTGCAAAAATTAGCAAGCTATTGCTTGCTGATTTGAGTTGCAACACACTCAACAAAGTTACGAGATTTCTGTTTTTCAACAGAAACTCTACACATCTAAAAACCAGAATTTAATATTTGTTTTGGGACCTATCTAAGCATGCAAAATACCAAAATTTGAAAGTGTAAGAATGAGGGAGAAGAACAGAAAATTGCTTGTGAAGTGTAAGTGAAGATGAGGGTAGATTTGTCCTTGAAGCTATGCCAACAACTCCTCCTCAACGCAATCTGCAAGCTCAATAAAGTGTGAGATCAAATAAACAAATGGATTGCATGCATGCATAATACAACAAAGTTAGTATTAAACATGAACGTAATGCATATAGGCAAACAAACAAAGTTTTACTCCACCTAGCCAAGCAAACAAAGTTATACCTCAGCTATACTATTTTAATAATCACAAAATACTGAAAACAAGAATAAAATCACCTTGAGTATGTAAATGAAGCATGTAGACAAAATCCAACACTCCCAATTCCTCCAAAGCGATTTCTATATTATTAAATGGGAAGAGGTTGTAGCAATAGTGTTGCTCCAAGCTCTTCAATAACCAAAACTAGCGAAGCAATATGACAATAGTGAGAGACAGAGAGTGGGATGGAGAGAATCTGGTAGCATAACATTACTGTGAAGAATGGTTCTCAATGAGGGAGTGAGAGGTTTCTTATATAGCCTCGAGAGACCAAGAGACTCCTCTTGGATCTTCAACACTTGTCAAAGATCCAAAGGGAAAGACAACTCAAAGGTAAAACGAACCAATGAGATGATAGGCTTTTAGGGTGAGGGGAAATGGCAAGTAACTGAGTTGGATGAGGATAAAGCAAGGGAAGAGGGGCGAAAATGGTATGTGAGGTGAATGGAGGATGAAAAGGCATGAGAAGGGAAGCGTATGAGCTAAGAGGAGGCTCACGTACCAACTAAAAAAGAGTTGCATGCTTTCATGGAGGATGTTTCCATCTTCCATGAGCTTTTTCCCATTTACTAAAGGGAAATGCGTGAGCAACAAGAGGGAAAATCGTGAGCCAAAAGGAGAAAGTGTGAGGGTTGAGTCAGGGCGTGTTCTTGGAGTGTGGAATCCACACTCCTTGAAGGCATGCGAGTGGTGGAGGAGAGGCCTCACGCCTTAGTTTAAAGAAAATTCTATTTAAAGTTGAAGTTTCCATGCTTTAAAGAGGAAGTGCGTGAGGTGTATGTGAGGTGTGAGTAAATGCGTGAGGTACGTGGGGGAGTTGACTAGGAGTGTCGAGTCCACACTCCTAAGTGCAATGTGGAGGCTAGAGGAACGCATAAGAGGGGAGAGGGGACTCACGACTTATATTAAGAAGAGTTTCCATACTCACATGGAGAGGTACGTAAGTTCAAAGGGGGACATATTCCTCATATGTAATTTAATTAAATAGTGGATAGAAAGGGTAGGTAAGCGTTAGGGAATGGTTGGGATGGGTTAGGGTAGTCTCCATCTCAATTATTGCCACTTACTTCACCTGATTTGACTAACTATTACAAAATTGACATTTTCCCATGTCCTGGGTTTGACAATTAAAATCGTCGTTTTCCGAAAAAAACTCCTAAGTGGACAAAAAACTTAGCAAAACTTGTCCGATTGAGTTCAAACTTGGTCCACGGGTGCAGGGGGTCTCATTATCTTTCTTTTGAGTACAAATACCCCTATCCAAAATCCCGGGACCTAAGTTTTGCATTAATTACCCATAAAAAAAACTAAAAAACTAGCTAGACTTGATGGAATTCTGCGAAATTTTGCGCGCTGTCTTACATGGTCATTTACAACATTCCTAAACACTAGCTACCTAGGAACAACTTCATTAGAACGCCTTTCACCACTTTGGAGGATTTATTGCTAGTGGGAGAGAAAAACTCAAGGGAGATTAATCGGGCTGGTTAGGCCACATCAACCTCCCGAGGATAAAAAACGCTCAGTGAAAGGAACTCTCCTAATGAAGAAATTCTAAGGCACCTTGACCAAACTATGACCCATACAAACCTATTACAATATTAACCCACGTAGGGGTGCAGTAATCCCGCTTACAAAACTGTGTGCTGGAGCAAAAATTGCCCTGTAGAACCAAAAAGTCTTCGACATGTTTGCATCTGATGATGCATATCTTCATGGTACATGGAGTTGACCACCTAGTTGAAGAGGCGGTCAACAAAGTGGTCTGTTACAGAGTCCACTATGATACTCATAGCGTTGATGTCATTGTCCTTCAACTTCTCCATAACTGCAACGTTCTGAGGTTCCTTCTCTTTTCCTACTTCAAATTGTGGTTCCATGATCTTGCCTTTCACGATATCCAACACTTTATTCTTGGCAAGGATGAGGTCAATCCTTGTCTTTCATGCTCTAAAGTTAGAAACCCCTTCTAACTTGTTTTCTGACTTCATAAAGTAAGTCATGACTGCTTTGACTTGGTCAACCTTTGACTTTGACAAAAAAATCAAACTTGATGCCTTGGCTTGCTGAGAGTACCAGGAGGTGCGCTAGGCTAGGGCACACTAGGCTATCCAGGAATTAGGTCAAGCTCTTCACTTAAGGTGCCTTAACAAGACGGTTAGGGTTTCATTGCTACAACAAAACTTTGATTGCAACTGCAACTGTAACTGAGCAAATCCTCCCAGTCTATCTTCTAGCGGTTAGACTGTCCAAAGATAGTGTGGGTCCATAACTTGTTAGAAATAAAGGGAAGTGCTCCTTTTTCCATAGAGAATATAACAATATTGTTAGCCAACCATAGGCACAAAGGCCACTCCCGAGCACCTTAACCTTGATAGACAGAATAATTCCGGTAGCAGATCAATAGCCAACCAAGGCTAGCGCACCTTTCTCCAAGGATAGGGCACCAAGCAAGAATAACCATAAACCAAGCAGAAAGTCCAAACCATAACCAAGAATGCCAGTTGCAGCAGCTGCAACTACACTCCCTCTCCAAACTTGTGCACCACTAGTACTTATGCAGTTGTGAGAGTGAGAGTGACAAATGAGCTCTAGTTCTCTCTATTTATACTACTCTATCTCACTTGACTGGGCCAACTTCTCTTTTTGGACTCGATATTAAATATTCTCTAGAGCCGACTTGTCCCCTAGGGTTATTATCCAACGTTTTAGGGTTTCTCTTGCTTGTCGGAATATTCTAGTCTCGTCAAAGGTTACAAATGGAGGTTAATACCTCCCCCAGCTACCATAATATCAACAGTAGTCCTTAAAGAAAATACTCTAAGGCTTGAACTAATCTACGTACAAAAAATAGAGTCTAGGAGTTTATTGCAACAAAGACAATATAACAATAAGTAAATCTACACTAGTAACATGTATCATTCATTCATTCCCTATAATTGCTTATGAAAAAGATATTCAATCAAAGATATACTTGCATGGAAGATAATCAAATAAATATTAATACTTGCAAGTAAATAAGTAAATGATATACTTCAAGAAAAATGCAAATGCTTTGCAAATATAAATACTTGACGCAAATGGCTTAAAAGTTGAGATATGAAACCAGTGATAAATATTGAGATATGTGTAACACTGTTGAGATAAAGATTGTCGTATGAAATGTCCTTGTAAGTTTTAATTAAAGTTGATTGATATTTATTGTGACTTTTATGCCAAGTGTTGTAGAAAAGAAATCCACTCTAGATGTGGCCTCCAAGATGCTACTCCTTAGGATGGAGGCTGAGCTTGCCGAATATCCAACAGGGAGAGTATCCCTCTGATTTTGCACACAAGCTCAAGAGAATGTGAGAGATCCAATAGGGAGAGTATCCCTTTGATTTTGCACACAAGCTCAAGAGAATGTGAGAGATCCAACCAGGAGAGTATCCCTCTGATTTTGCACACAAGCTCAAGAGAATGTGGGAGATCTAATAGGGAGAACCAAAAGAGGGATGAGTTGCCATTGAAGGAGGGCGCACCATCTGGCAATGAATGTAGCCAAGTGCGAGGGGGAAAGCTGCCACCTCTCCTAAGCCTCCAAGAAATTGCCACTTGTGAGTGTGGGAGAGAGAGGGAGGGTGCCACCTCTCTAGAGGTAGGCAACCCTCCTCATGAGTGCGCCACCTCTCAAGAGGTAGGCAACCCTCCTCATGAGTGCGCCAATGAGTGCACCACTGCTCCTCAAGAAGGGCGCACCACCCATTGGGAACTCATGCAACTCCAACCATAACTCAAGTTAACTCACTCTTCATTCACTCTTGGGTGCCAACAAGGCCCAGTGAACTCCAAGAGAGGTTGAATCAACTCAAAACATGTCCCAGACATGTTTCCCAAAAAATAACTTCTTGTTTTTTATTGACCATTTGCGAGTAAAATTGATTTTAAGTGATTAAAAATCACTAATTTCACCCACAAAGTGGGTACTTAGGTAGAGTGGGTATTCTAAGTCCAAAAACGAATACCCCCAAGGCATATAATGCCTCGTAGTACTGCTTATTTAACTTAGGAATTATTTACAAGTAAAATATCTCAATTTTGTGAGAAATTTTATTTTTTGCATAAAACGTTAAAAAACCTAAGGGGGACTTAGTGTTGATGATTGCAACTATGTGAGACATTCTCCAACTTACAAATTATAACACGCCTAAAATATGCAAGCAAGAAATAATTAATAAGAAAAAAAACACAATAGAGTAACGCACTCATGTCTAAGTGTTAGGACGCTAAGTCTTTTACAAGTTCATCATGCTAAATTCATCTTATTACAATGCCCTACAGGGGTATGGAAATGAGGTAAAAAAGTAGAAAGGGGGTCATAATGGCCGACTGAACTTCTGAACTTTGAATTTTGAACAAGTGATTGTTCAATCTTTGGCAGCTCAACTGCAAGTCCATCCTATTGCAACTTGGTGGATAACAAACACCACTCCCAATAACTCAAAGAAGGCACCACAAGTCCAAGTAGAAGAGAGGGAGGGGCGACACATGGCCCAAGAGATGTGGCATCCTCCTTGGGATGTGCACCCTCTTTTTAGAATGCGTCACACAAGAGAGGAGGGGTGCACCCTCTTCATGGGATCTCCTCATAATGACACATCACTACCCCAACTCAATGACCACTCACTCACAACTTGTCTTTAAGTGTCACTAACACTCATTGAACTAAGAGAGAGGGTGAGTTGACTAAAAACATGACTCAAACGTGTTTCCTAATAAATAACAACACTGATTTATTTGTCTTTTTTCATCTTTTTAGAGTAAAATTGACTTTTACAAGAGAATAAGTCAATAATTTCTCTCGAAAAGGGGGTACAAGGGTATAAGGGGTATTCTGAGTTAGAAAACGAATACTCCCAAGGCATATAACATCTCCTAGTACCAGTTTTTTTATTATTACATCCAACTACAAAGTAAAAATTCTATTTTGCGGGAATTTTACGACTTATTAAAAAATAAAAAATCCCAAGGGGGACTTAGTGCATGTCCATAAGACTTAAAAATAATCACTAGCATAGTAATATACATTAGACACTAGAATTAAACAACTTACAAAGCCCTAACCATTAGTACAAAACTCCAACTTTGGAGGTAATGAGTGAAAAAACCTAGAAATTATAACTTGCTTATATAGCAAGACATAATTAACAAGTGAAAAAAACACTCTAGAGTATGCACTCATGATCAAGTCTTAAGGGGCTAAGCCTTTTACATAACAGGGTCATCATGCTAGCTCGTTTTATTACAATTCCTCCCATGGGGGTATGGATCATGAAGACAAAGAAGAAGAAAATTTGAAGGGGTTAGACGACCCGGCTGGACTTCTGAACTCTGATTTTGAACAATTTACTTGTTCAAAATTTGTAGATCATTGTCAGTCCTGCCCGATGCAACTAGGGGGTTAATACACCCCACCAAAGTCACCTTTCTTTCTTAAGATATTATTTATGCTTCAAGCAAAAATAGAGGGAAATTAATTTTTTGAATTACGTCATTTACAATGTTGCTTTCCTTCTTCGTTAATAACCATGTAAGATTGGCATGTTGTCCATCACTAGAGGAATGGATCAAATTTCACATTGCATGATTGGCTTCCTAAATGTCACTTAATAGTTTGGTCATTTTTTTTTATTCCTTCTATCTATGATTCTCCATAAGCACTCTATGACTTCATGATATGCTTTGTATAAAACAAATGTGCTACCTATAGGTGTTGATAGTAGGGTAACCTATGGAATTGGTTGGAGTATCTTTTCATTTCTCATGGAACTTCATTGCATTGACCTTTAGGAAAACATTAATGAAACAACATTTTGTTAGATATAGTGAAAGAATTGAGCATAAATACAAACACATTACGGATAATATGGAGACAAAAGATTTCTTACCATGATGATTCTTCTCATAAGCATTTTTCTATAGTTGAGGTGTCATTCTTCGTGGTTTTATGCTAGTCTTTTCCTTTGCATTAAAAATATATTTTTCAAAAGTTTGATACAGAGGGTTCTTAAGGAAGAAGTGGATATACTCTCCAAACACCTCCTTTACTAAACTTCTTGAACAATGATATGCCATCCTAGGACCACATATTGAACATGCAAATTTACTCTTTGTTTGAGGCCCTGAGCCATATAGAATAATGCTAATGCTAGTATACCAAATAATTCAAAAGATGCATGAAATAATAGAGAAATATATTGTTAAAGTGTAGTACGTTACATACCACAAAACGATGTAAGCCCTAGGGCATCATGAATTATTCATGTAAATATTTTGTGGAATTGAATTTTTTTTCCCCATTGGTTTGGAGATATCATACATAGTGATTCCATCTCAGAACTTCAAAAGTTCGTCAACAAGAGGCTCAATATACACATCCATATCTTTAACTTGGTACTTAATTATGTAACAAACAAGACAAATAAAAGGGGATGATGAAAACATTAGTGTAAAAAAATACTTGGAACAATCAATAGCAACACTTGCGTGCTTCGTCTTGGTATGTGCGAGGTAAAGTGTTTGATGGTGGTAGGTGAATATCACCTAACAATCTATAACATTAAATTTTTTTTTTATTGTATCGAATGTTAGATAACATTGCATGCTTTATACAATAAAAACTAAAGATAGAAAAAAAATAGTTCATATATGAAAAATTATATTGCATACCTTATCTGAGGCAAGAGAGGAGTTTGACACATTGTTCAATACCTTGAAGTTCATCAACAATAAAATAGCAAAGAGAATACTTGTCTTTGAGCCTTCATATAGTGGATTATGTGCCTTATCAATAAGAGGTACATCGTGATCATCATCAAAGTTATCATCCATGAGTGCATCATCATCCATTGGAACAAAGGTGTCATGGATAAATCTATTTATCTCGTCATTCTAAATTATATCAGTATCATTTTCTTCCATAGCATCAACTTCAACTCCATCCGCTCCATCTCCATCCTCTTGATCATCGATATTTCTACTACAATTTGTAGCCTTAAGCAATGCAAGCAGAGGATGTAATTACAATCCATCAATTTTTTTTAGTATATATATCAAATATTGAAATCATAATGTTAAAAAGTTTCAAAACAAGAATAACAACATTTAATGATTATCTTACCAACAACCGATTTTGGTTAGGCCTTCACAATGCTCAAGCTGTAAACAATGTTTTCTATCCATGGTCCTTAAAACTCTTTTCTGTTTCATTCTGTTGCAATTCTTGCCAGGGAAATAACATTTACCACCACCATATTGTGCTAATAATGTAGCAAGGTCATTGAAATTATCATTTGATATTTTATGTATTACAACAAATCCAACCATTGCATTAGTACAACAATAATATATTCAAAAATTTCCACACATATAGAATTCAAAATTTATTTACAAATTTTACCTAAAAAGTAGTGCATGTATTTAACAGTGCTCTTAATATGTCGCCAAATACAAACTCTATAGAGAAAAACAATGATTGTTTTTGCGTGGCTGTTATTTTTTTGTAAGTTAGAAAATTATATTAGATCCTGCAAAAGATGAAGATTACAACTGTCTATCTTGCATGTTCAGAGGTGGCAGCATTGCCATGATGGGAAACCAATGTTGCCACATGGCCAAAATATACATGTAAAACTTGCAGAGTGGTAAGCTAGGATGATCTACAGTGCCGCGCAGGGCATAGTTTCTGAATGCTAGACTAATACCAAACTACCCAAAACTGGGTGGCCTTGCATGGCCAAAGAAGCAAAACTAAAAGCATAACTAAAAACATAGAACCAGGTAGCTTGAACCAGAAGCATAATTAACTAATTCCAGGGTCGAACCTTTGCCCCGCGAAAGCCTGGTGCACCTGGAAATTGTCTCTGCTTAGCTTATCTCTGTCCGAGATAGCTTGTTTGAGGTCCTGCAGGAAAGTCATCAGGAGGTCCATGTGACTCCAACGCTCTATTTCCTTGCTCTGCAACTCGTTAATGGCGGACTTGACCTCCCCTAATCCACGCTTGAGATCAACCAGGGACTCCTCGAGAGCTTCTCTTTCTGCACATTTGGAACAGGCTGAGGAGAGCGGAGGGGAAAGTGGAGAGTTAGAGTCGGAGGTGGGGCAGTCGGAGGAGGGAGCTGAAGGAAAAGGAGCAGTGGAGGTGACGGGAGGCGGAGGAGGAGGGTGGCGAGGGGGAGAAGGTGGAGGTGGAGGGC
>ML777217.1:1904902-1916369 GCA_009831015.1 Picea engelmannii | reverse complement strand
TATCTAATATTTAAATAAGCAATTATGGCAATAAATATTGACGAAGTCAATGTTTATCAATATAGCAATGCAAATAATATCAATTCCTCAATAAATACTAAAATGACATGGCATTCAATGTAACAAATCAACACACCATCTAATAAATGCCTTTAACTACCATTAAATTGCTTATAAAATGAAACGTTGCTGCATCAAGATGAAATAACCAAGGGTGACGTCAACATTCTAGGGTTAGCAGGTTAGGGTTAGTGTAGTTAGGGTTTCAGTTTTGAAAGAAGTTTGAGAGTTTTTGGATCAAATCACTTCAACGCTGGAGGCTTAGATCAGTGCCTTAGGGTTTAATGGAGTGAACAAGAAGGACGCAAGAGTTGAAGGAGGATGACTAAAGACTAGAGGGAAGGGTTCTGAAGTGATGCAATAGCAGGGTTTCAGAGACAAAACCCTGGGGGAGAGAGGCTCACTCCGGTGTTGCTAAAGCAAGGCCTCGTGCTCTCTCCTCCTTCTTTAGATCAAATTGGCAAAACAGCTAGCTGAAGATAAAGCAAAGACAACCAAAGCATGAGGGTTTGAAGAGGCAAGGTGTTGCTACAACAAGGCCTTTTCAGCAAACCCTAGAATGGTACGGCCCTGGTGTAGAAGAACTAGGCCAAGGACGTCTTACTCTCTTTGGCTTCTGGATAGTACGACTAGCTCAGGGAGAAGAAGAAATGAGAGTGTAGCTATGGCTAGGCTCTCACTTCCTTCTTAATGGCTGAAAATTTCTCTATCAGGGGACATGAGACAAGGACCACTTAAATGTGCTTGTCACCTAGGGGTTTTGATTCAACAAATTTATAAGTAATATGCAAGAAATTTAGACTACAACCATTCAACAAGAAGTTTTGCAGAGAAAACACTTACAATTCATGAAGAAATAATCATGCAAACCCTAGTTGTAACACCTTCCTAAAAGAGAAACACCATAAATGCCAAAAAAGTCTTCCTTCAACAAGTGAGCCTCTCTTAAATCAGCCAAAAACCCCAATAGGGCGCTAAAATCAGACCTCACTAATGAGTGAGTGATGAATTGTCATAAAATGAGGCTAAAACTCCTCAATATATAGTGTAGTGTATCAATGACCTAATTTACCTTTTTAGGTCATAAAAGGGTTGACAAGGCCATAATACCAAAATCACATTGTTTCTACATTAAATGTTCTTTTTAAAACCTAATCGAGCAAAAGGTGAGACGTCACCCCTTCTAAGGGAGACATTAGCCCCTTTTAGGGCAAATGCAACAATAAAGAGAAAAACATTAGCCCTCTTTGGGCCTTTCCATCATGCCACATGTGCCAACTGCCATGTCAAACTGTCACACGCTCAAGGTGACGTCATGAGCTCATAGGTGACGTCCTGGGCCATCCAGGGAAAACGTTTCACTGGAAGTGGGTCAATCCCCCTAGGCCAGGCTCTGCCAAAGTGCCTTTGATGAAACGTCCTCTTCTTCTCTGGTGCAAAAACCCTGACCAACCACCGTCCTGTCTCTGCCCCCTGATGGGGCCTCAACATCCATCTGGTGGGCTCTTCAGCCACATGGAGGTCCGAACTGATCATCTCCCCATGTATACCGGTCCAAATGGTACCTGTCCGTCGAGCATGGTCCTGCACATCAAAAGCTACGCCCTCCATGGGCTCATTAGTCACAGGGATCATAGCAATGCCAATCACATTTCATCATTAATATTATTAAACATATGCATAAAAATCCTGATACATCAGTCAATARCTCAAGGACATTACAAAAACCTACAATACAAGACTGGAGAAAAAGGACAAGATGTCCTATTGGGCTAGTATCCACAAGAAAAGGAAAGTCTCCAGGAAGGTTTCATCC
Organism: Picea engelmannii; assembly: GCA_009831015.1. Taxonomy (NCBI): domain Eukaryota; kingdom Viridiplantae; phylum Streptophyta; class Pinopsida; order Pinales; family Pinaceae; genus Picea; species Picea engelmannii. The sequence goes on along the minus strand of ML777217.1, from coordinate 1,914,493 downwards.
AAGCCATGTAAGTGAGGTGATGTGGCTAGGGGATGTCCAGACATGTGGGTGGAGTGAGAGCCAGGGATGCATAATGTTATCTGTGGGTGCCTTTGTAGAAGGCGAGCTGTACCTGTCATGGATGCAATTTTTCCAAGCCCGTTCTTGCCTTTATTCTTTTCTTTTTTATTTGCTTTTTCTTCATCTTTTTCTTTTTATTCAAGGGCTAACCAGAGGACACTGCCTTGGCATGGTGACCAGAGCTGACAGTGTTACCCACAAGTACTTTCACAGAGATGAGAAGGCTGGCTCGTGATGAGACGCCCTTTCCCTTGGCCATGGAACCAAAGGTCATTGCCCCGATGTGGTAACCAGATGGTGGCAATGTCATACTGTTAGGCACCCATGAACCTAATAGGCTGGCTCGTGATGAGACCCCCTATTCTCTTGACCAGGTCTTGTTTGTTATTTTCCGGGTCCCTCTTGTTTCTTGCTGAGAGGCTTTTTATTGCCTTCTCGGGGATCCCTGGGCGAAGCATCTCGAGGTTTTATTTCTAGGCTTTTATCTTTTACCAGTTGCTTTTACCTTTTGGGCCTTTAGCCCCTTCTTCCCACGAGATAAGGTGCAATCCTACAAACAGGTCAACCCAATGCTCGGACAAGGGGAATGGAATAAATGAGCGGGAGATAAGATGAAACAGTGGTGCTATGATGGGAGCAGACAATGGCTTTTCAGAAACCCCCCAGTGGCAAACCAAGACCTATGGGCACATGCTTGCTAGGGCACCCTGTCAATTTCCCCAATCATGGTCAAGTGGGCTAGTGTAAGATCCAAGCAGTTGTTAGAGATAAAAGGAATCAGATGCACATATTTAAAGGTTTCAATGATCAAAAGTGACACATACCATGATACCTGGACCAATTACCTCATGGAGCAAGAACCTCTTCTGATACAAGACCAAGCCGATGGTGATGGATACTGCTGCTGCTGACAGGACAAAGTTGATGGAAGAAGAAAAAGATGGGCCCTCCAGGGCCATGCTTAGGTCAATCCTGCTCTCGGTACTCCATGTCTAGGACTTGTGGGCCTCAAGACATGATCTCCTAGTTATCCCTAAAAATCGGGGCTAACACGCTGTATTCCTTCTTTTGCTTTCCTCATATATACATACATATTCCAAACTGGTTTTCCCCGGGGGGGTTTTATTCAAGGTCATGTTGACCAAAAATACCTGTGTACACAAATGCATTGATTAGTCTCTTAGATCTCTTTATTTTCAGCTGTAAAGATCTATAGGTGTGTTGTATTTATTTTGGCATGCATGTGCTAACATCTGGACACTAAAACTACATGCTAGAGCACCCAAAATCACAAGTATAACCGTAACAAATCAGCAAGAAACATTTGGACTGTTGGCTGTTATAAAACAACAGAAAATACTTTACCTGGCAGTTGAAACTTAGAGCCTAACTGTGGTCAAAGACAAACCCAGTTGGCAAGCTGATAGGACCTGTAAAATCTTCAAAAATTACCCGGAAATCACCTTTGCCTGACAAACTTGCTGTTGTTGCATGTACTAATGCTGATGTCAGCAACCGTACGGCTGTTGACGTCAGCAATACGAACCTGCTGCTGCCTCAAACTCCTCGCATGTGCGGACCAAATCTGTCAAAAAATCTGTCACTCGTGCAACTTGCTTTCCCTCAGACGTGTGGACTGTGCTGTATGGTTTTCCTTCGCATGTGTGGCTATATGACTGCTTCACACGTGCAGCCTGTACCTCTCTTCCACACGTGCGACTTGCTGCTGCTCCTCTTCTCACACATGTGACCCTCCTAGGTTGAGAAGAAGCCTTCCTTGGCTAGAAAACTGAAACAAAAAATCACCCCAAACCCTAGGGCAGATTTACCTCACAATTTCAAATTTCTCCTTGCTGAAATTTCCAAGCTCCTAGCACAAGTGCACCTAACTTATGCTGTCTCCATACTTGCACAATGATCTAATGTCACAATAATTTGACCTTTATTTATACAAGTCTAAAAGAGTGTGTCAAAGAGCCCTTTCACAAGTTAACATATCAATTATAATATTTTAATCTCCTCTTGTGGGTGTGGAACCCCATCATAAGCCCACAAAACCCATTATCTTTCCCATGAGTCCCTAGCCTCATTTCTAGGTCGATTTTGACAAAACGAAAGTCAAAACTGGTGCCAACGAAAATTTCCACATGCCTGGCACCTTGGTCTGTAGTGGGAATACCTCCCGAAGCTACGAAATAAACACTCACTCTTAGTGAGGGAGGTATCCCATTTTCCAACATTTGGCTGCACCACTCTCGCACATAGTAAAAATAGCTTTGAATCTACCACCTCATCTACACTCCAATCCTGACTGGGTAATCCCTTTATCACTATGGTAAATGGGTTTGTGAATTCTGTCACCGGAATAAGTCCTGTTGTCAAGTCTGACTGATTGGATGGTCACTAGATTACATCCTGTTGTGTAGTCTGTCTGATTGGCCACATCCTCTGTCATTGAGGCAAAATTTGTCTGATTGGTTGCATCCTCGATCACTAAGGAAAAATCTGTTTGATTGGTCGCATCCTCGGTCACCGAGGAAAAATCTGTTTGATTGGTCGCATCCTCGGTCATTGAGGAAAAATCTGTCTGACTGGTCGCATCCTTGGTCACTGAAGCGAATCCTACTATCCAAACTGCCTCATTGGCTACTCCCTTTGTGATTGAAGAAAATCCTATTTCCTGGTTGGCTGCTTCCTCTATCACTATAGAAAAACCTGCTGAATCAACTGGATCCTCCATGAAAGGTACACATCTCTCAGAAGCCTCCTGCTCCTGCATCTGTTGTCTGACCTGCTCAGCCCATGAAACCTGTCTGCTAGTTCTGAAAGATGTCTCTCTCCATCTAAACCTGAGGGGGAACTCCCTCTGGATGACCCTCTCTCCTTCTAAGCCAACTGACTCTCCCTGAGATCGAGCTCACTCTTAGACAGCATGCTCCTTTTGAAACTTGACTCCCTATGAGTCTGCACAAACTCTGGGGCCATCTGCCCCCTGTCCACTATCCTTTGCACAATCCTGGGAGGCTGCTCCACCCTCCTGGATCCTGAGGGCTGACTCCCTCTAAACTCTGGCTTCCTCTAAGACGGTATTGCTGGTGAAGCCACCTGCCTCACTACTCGTGGAGCCACCTACTCCCTCTGAACTTGTGCTACTTGTGGGGCCATTTGTCTCACCACTGTTGGAGCTACCTCCTCCTCTGTCTCTCTACTCCTGCTAGCCATAACACGCATAGGCTGGCCTCTTGGCCTATATAGGTTTCCCTCCCTAACTCCAAGAAGCACTGCTGATCTGAAGCTAGATTGTTTGGGCACAAGCAGTACATGTCCATCTCGAAACAATACATGATAGCCCTTCCTCTCAATCTACGAAACTGAAAGGACATTCCTCCTGAGTTCTGGCACCCACAACACACTCGACACCCTTAGTATCTCTTCTAACTCCAATCGAAACGATACAGTACCGGATCCTTGTATTGAATGCTTGGCTCTTGTACCAAGTTCCACACATAATTCTGAGCCAGTCTCTGTGAGAGTGTCAAACAACTCTCGTGCAACTGTCATATGGCTAGATGCTCCGCAGTCCACCAACCAAGTCTCCCTGCTAGAGACTGCACCTGAAAGGTCGGAGACCAACAAGATCTCCTTTGGAGACGCTAAGTAAGTATTGGGAGGTAGTAGTGCAAAGAGTGGGCAAGAGGACTGACAAATAGATCCTGAAGCCTATGTCCATTTTTGCTAAATTCCAAATCTGCATCAAAGTTCTTGCTCTCACCCATCTATACTACTTTGTGTTCCTTCAGAGCAAGCTTACGTCAGAATGGAAAGCTTCTCATAAACGTTTTGTGGGCCAACTCTAGTGGAGAGAAGGGCTTCCATAGAGTTAATTGGAGACCATGTTGTATGCCAAGAGATAAACAAGGAACGTGAATTCCATCCACTAGAACTCAACCTCAAGCCCTATGTACTAATTGGATCATTAGAGCCATTGTGGGCCACGAAGCCTAGAAACCTTATTGAGAAATTGTATCACCTTGAGAGCCCTTCATGGTGGTAAGGTTTGGAGCAATCTTAATATGTAGACTTGCATGATTACTCCAACCCCAGTGAAAGTGACAAGGATTTTCTTAGCTAAGAGCATTTGGCAGGCCTAGGAGGCCATCAGACACAAGTTGCTTTGGAAGAATGACTCTCTAAGAGCAGGGATTTACTTCATTGATCACTATATGTGGTGGTCACCAACAGTGTTGTAGGATAGCAAGACCTTAGTTGAGATATTTTGGTTTTCAACCACGCCATTATTTAAGAAAGGCATCCATACCCTTGGTGATCTCTATGACCAATAGTCTATAGACTAGAAGTCTTGGAAGACTCTAAAAAGAAAGCTCAAGCTTATCACGATTGATAGTATTACATTAGAAAATGTTTAGAGTCTAATTCCAGGAAAATTCTTTCTTGAATCTTATCTTGCCAGGGTCGTTAGCTTGGTGAAAAACTTAGAGCTGGAATCAAAGGAACATATTCAAGAAATATAGGTAGACTGATGGTTAAGACTGTCTTTCGTCTAGGCCAAGGTTGGATGCTAAATTGAACAAAGTCCAAAGGATTAAGTTGAAAGAGTAGACATGGATTTATTTGTTAAAATCCATCTGAAAGATGCATCTTGAACCTGAAAGGCGTTTTTTGCTTGGCCTTTGATACATGGTGGCCTATGTATTGGCCAATTTCTAAAGTACTTCGGGGTCTGCTAGCCCAAATGTTCTGTTTGTGGAAAAAATGAAACCTTTGAAGCATCTTTTTTAGTACTTCAATTATGCCCCCTCTACTTAGGAATGGGCTAATAAGCTCTGTAACCAATTCGTCCCGTCAACTATGAAATCTGTACTTTTAGGAGACTCTCTTCCATGGCTAGTGAAATTTCACAAATGCACAATTCGACACAAAATTTACTTGGCAAGATGGTTCCCTAATTTGTGCACATCAATATTTATAGATTCAAGTGCAAACGCAGAAGGTGGAAATGGAGGTGGCGCATTGTGAGCATTGATGGATTATTGGACCAATGTTACCATGAGTATGATGCATTAGTTTCTCACTTTGCACACTCTGGAGCTTTAGGTGGCTATTAGCCTCAGCAAATGGCAAGTGGAGCAGTGAGAGACCATTAGAAAGATGTAGGCGTGGGCTCTTTGCTAGGGCCTTGGAGGTCCCTTTGTCTGACACATTTTACATTGTCCCTTTGGCCATCTCTAAACTAGAGAATCCTAAGGAACCCATGACTGGCAATGATGGATGGTAGCCCATTGTGCCTGATCTTGAGTCCACGGTCACTGGATGGGGACTTCTTCCAAAGACAAAGAACCCCCTCCAACAATGGGTTTATTTTTTAGGAGCTTCTTGATATAATTTTTCGCTCTAGCTAGATGTCTGTTTTACTTGTATTTATTGCTTTTTGTCTGACGCACTACACACTATTATGACTCTTTATATTTGATGCCCTGCGTGGAAAGTTTTGATAGAATAGGTGATTTTTCCCTGTGGCCTTGGTGGTGGTTGTTCTCATCACCTTTTTTTGGTATAAAACACATTTACTTACATTATGTTTTTCTTTCCTTAGGAAAAAATCACAATTTTATTTATATAAGCACAAATCACATTTTTTAGTGTCCCATTGGCACTCCATACATAATCAAAAGCAACCTAATGACTAGTAGTGCATCATCGTAGATCATAAACGTTATATGGCATTGACATGATCCCATGGGTTTCTAAACCTATAGATATCAAAAAATACAGATTCTCTTTCATGTCCTAGATTCATAAAAAACAGAACCTATAATCCATAGCATATACAAAACATATAACTTATCTATTTGTAAGTCTTTTAAGATTTCTTATTATAATGTTCTAGCACTAGCTCTCAAGCACACCTAAAAATGATAATACATCTCCAGAATAAAGTCTCCCAGATTATGAAATGTATAAAGCACATCTTCCACTACAGTGCCTTTGATGACATATAATTTAGAACCTCATAGAAAGGGTCTTGGGTCATGTTCATTAAGGGTGTCTTCTTGATTCTCCCACATGTGACACCATTCAGGAGCCATATATTCTCCTTATTTTGACAATGAGTCTGCTCTCCTTTCCTATCCCTGTAGACTTGCATGAAAGAGACATTAGCTATTGTATCTTTTATCTTCAAAATCTCATCAAAGATAGGTCTTAGAATAAAATTTCCTAATGTCCTTTCCCCCTTCATCCATTCAATGACAATCAAGGAATCACCCATGATTTAAATTTTTTGTACACCCTCATCTATTGCAACCCTTAGAACCAATTTTAAGGCCAACAACTCAACTTTGTTATTTGTGCTTCTACCCAAACCTGCTTTAAATTTTATCCAGTCGGACTCAGATTGATATAATATCGCCCCTGCCCCTCCAATTAGTGGGACCCCCTATGCAACCCTATAAAGTAAGGCCTAGGCTCTTGATTTGTCAATGAGTTCATTAATCACCACTCTTGGGGGCTTGCTATTATTCGCTTGATTGAAATGTTTAAGAATTGATAGTCCTTGTTCTTAATTTTAGAGCAGCTATTAAGTTTCTTTTCAATTTACTAGATAACAATAGCATAGGTAGGATCACTGAGAGAAACACAATCAGAAGATACACAACATTTATCCTGGGAAACCCTCAAGGGGGAGAAAACCCAGCAAAAACATCCTTAATATAGATTGCCAATACAATGCCAAGATAAAGGACCAAACACTAGAGAAAACCAAGATTGAGCAATGCGCCTCTCTCTTTCTTCTTTTCCCAACTCCAGCTATCTCCAAACTTGAATTTGTTGAGTGACTTGAGTGAGTGAGCTAATGAGGTGCTAGCCTCTCTTATTTATACTGGCTGGCAGGCGCTAGGGATGTGTCTCTTCATCAAGCAGGGCCGACTTCTTCTTTTAGTGGCTAAAACCACTTTAATTAGGCCAGGGTCCGACTTCTTAATTAGCAACATATAATTAGGGTTTGACCCATCCACAAAAGGGTATTTGGTCATTTACAAAGCTCGACATGATCAATCCACAAAAGGGGACTGATCTAATTAATAATAACTCAATAATAGGTAGAATACTCTTTGCAGTTACAAAATTTCAACACTTGTGAAGCACATAATTGTGGAGGAATAATATTCCCATGAAATAGACTAGCGTTCCTAGATACTAGATAGTGACACCCCCCAAGCTACAATGAGAGGCAATGCCTTATACAATCTAGTTGTAGACTTTTGACACTAGTTAGAACTTAGACATAACAAGCTCCACATTGCACCCCTCCTCCCAAATGTTTCTTAGGCCTGATAAAGCATCGATTTCACACAGATACCCCATATGAACAGTGAATTAGAATGTTTAATGTCTTCTTCCCATACCTTTCATAATGGACATCTCCTAGGAACCTGCTAGCTTCTCCTTTGCATGAAGTCCCATGTGGGGACCATTTGGATAATTGCCAATCACAAGATTTTTAGCTTTAAGTGGGCACTTGTGTTGAAATATTGTAATAAGGACAAGTGTTTTGGCTTAGGCAAGGTGTCATGCAAGCCGATGACACATGGACTAATGCATCTCCAAGTCATTTAAATTTTTCCCAAGTCTAACTTAGGGAAATGGGTTTAATTAATTTAATTAGTGATCATTTAAATATTTCCTAAGTCGGAAGTGTTGATTATTAATTATTATTAGTTAACCACTTGTTAGAAGCTTCTTTGATCTTATCGGGAAAGTCAAGATTAGTTTTAGATTAGATTATAGCCATTGATTTGTCATGTTGGGGTTTTAATCTCCACCATCCAATCACTCAACTGGAGATTTATAAGCAAGTGGGGTGGCTTGAGGAGATCATTCAATTGATGAGTGACACCACGAGGGTTTTGCTGTAGATCGAAAGTGTTTGAGGGTTTCTTGCAGGGCTTGGAGTTTGAGTGCCAGCCTTCATTTCCAGGCAGCTGTGAGACTAGACAAGTGAGAGGGGTCGTGTCCCTTCAACTATGAGGGCCGAATCTTCTGTAGAGGGCCGAGTTCTGTCTTGTGGAGTACGTGAGGGCCCTATCAGTTTGAATCGGCCATCTATCTGCTCAGCCGGTTTGGCGAATTGATATCATCTCAGGCCGGTTCCAAAAACTAAGGGTTTCCTGCTATATCTTAGAGCTAAGCGTGAAATTTTCTTTGTTGATTATACCACCCAAGGCTATGTCTTAATTTCTTACAATACACTTTGAGCAAGTTTTTCCTTGTTATTTCCCCATTGTCTCCCTAGAACTACCATGGAAAACTGTTTAGCGCAAGTTCTTTCTCATTGACCAGCACTCTTAAGAGTGTTGAGAAATTTCAGTGTGGTACTTCTGACTACATATTTATGTCACAAGCTTCAGAAATATAAATTAGTTGAGTTTATGAAAAGAAAACAAATGGATTGTCTGTAGGTATACCCTGTTATCCTTAATAGCACAGTACTTGGAAACTAAAGTTTGACATTTTGAGAGCTGGTTTAACATGGAACATAGAAAATGCCAATATATTACTGTCTTTTCTAAACATAAAATGCTATTGTTGACTATAATTAGCTTAGATTTCTTTATGAAAACACTATTTTTATTTGACAACTTATTTCACTTTGTAATTGCAGATAAGAGTTGCAGCGATTTTCTTCTTCATTGCGTTTACATCTTTAATGAGTATTAGTGGCTTTCCTGTTCATATAAAAGAAATTAAGGTAAACATCAATATCCCGGGATTGATATTTTGCACAGTAACATACTAACTACTTATGCTTTTTATGCATTGTATTTTAAGGGAAATATGAATGAATGAAAATATACCTGTTGAAAGAAAACATGATAGGCACCATGCTAAATGCATTGATTATAATTTTTATGGTAGACGCATTGTATTTTCAAGGGAAATATGAATGAATGAAAATATACCTGTTGAAAGAAAACATGATAGGCACCATGCTAAATGCATTGAATATGACTTTTATGCTAAGTCACCTGTCACAATGACATGGGACATGGAGGACACGGAAATACGAGTGTGACACGTGAAATTTTGACCTCGACAACAGGACACAGAGGACACGTTTATATATATATATATATATATATATATATCTATATATATATCTAAAAAAATTATATATGAAAAAAATTTGAAAATTACACATACAAAAATGAAATTTAGACAAAGATTCATATTTTGTTAGAAACTAGAAGATTTACACGATACAAAACTTTAAACATGTATGATGTAACATAAATGATAAATGATTAAATCATGATTCATTATAAATTATAATTTATACTGTATACATTCTGATTCAACATTGTAACACCAATGATGATAAAATGACAAACATTAAAGACTGAAGTTTGAACACACAAGAAATTAGAACCATTAGCTGCGCCTGCAACATTCTCATTAAGTCATCAAAATCAAAATGTATTACAATGATCATGATTCATACTAGATAGTAGA
>ML777217.1:1842381-1868894 GCA_009831015.1 Picea engelmannii | reverse complement strand
TCTGACCTAGTTGTTAGACGTAAAGCATGACGCTGTGATTCCTCGCTTCTGACCTAGTTGTTAGACGTAAAGCGAGATGATGATATTACTTGCTTCTGACCTAGTTGTTAGACGTAAAGCAAGATGTGACTGATACTGAGCTATCGGCTTAACCGCTGTGATATTGAGCTAGTATAGTACTGTGATGTACTAGCCTAGTGCTGTGATGAGGTATCATTTTTAATGATACATATTTGATGCAGATGATGATAGCATTCTTTTGAGAATGATGATGCTGCTGATGAAGAAAACTACCGATGACTCGTAAATGTGCTAGACAATTGTTCAAGATGATATTGACGATACTGTCCTCCAGATGCCATTGATGATGCAGACCTCTCTCGCCTGATGCTAATGAAGAATACCCTTCTTGTTAAGGGGGAGTGTTGAAATATTGTAACTGCGAAGAGCATTCTTGTTATTATTTTGTTATTGGATTAAATCCCCATTGTGGATTAATCATGTCATTATTATTACTGGATTAAATCCCCATTGTGGATTAATCATGTCATTATTATTATTATTGTTATTGGATTAATCCCCATTGAGGATTAATCATGTCGGTAATTGTATAAGGACCAAATCCCCTTTTGCGGATTGGTCATCGGGCAATTACAAAGTGCAGAATAAGAAGTCGGCCCCAACAGTTATAATGGAAGGCCCAGAATTAATTAAAGGTGGGTTTACCCACCCCGAGTGAGAGGTCGGCCCTGCCAGATGGTGACTCTTCACATGTGCCAGATTGATATAAATAAGAGGCTAGCACCTCACTTCTTAGACACACTTCACTTGCTCGTTATCTTATGAGGCAACCCGTAATTGGAAGTTGGAGAGAGGAGAAGAAGGGTGGCGCATCTCTTGGGGAGGACTTTCTGTATTGGTTTGAGTTATCTCTTGAACATTGTATAAGCCATTTATGATAAGGAAGTTTTTGCTGGGTTTTCTTCCCCTAGAGGGTTTCCCAGGATAAATGTTGTGTCTCTTGTGAATGTGTTTCTCAATGATCTTGTTCTTATTATGCTCTTATCTAATGAAATGCAAAGAACTATAATAATGGCATAAACCTTCACATATGCCACGTGATTGTTCCATTTAATATTTATTTTCCATGTATATGCTGGATGTGATTTATCCATTGTGCTGGTACTTAAATTTTCCAGGTTTCAACATCCCTTTGAAACTCATTATGTTCCATGTTTATGCTCCAAATGATGTGCAAAATTAATGGAGATGTTTGGGCTTCTAGTTATTAACATGCATATTCTGTTGTGCTTTGCCAATTTTCTGGGTCATGTCTAATTTTTATCTATTTTATTTTTGAAACTGATGAACAATTATAAGAAATTTCTGGACTGAACATCGGTGATAGATATTTGTTGTGGACTTTGTTTTGGAAGGAGACATGGTATTAATTATGTTGTGTGATATGCAGGTCTACACCCATGAAAAATCAAACAGGCATAGTGGAGCATTTGTGTTTTCTTTAGGGAACTTGTTTGCTAGTATTCCTTTCCTGTTTCTCATCTCCCTTTCTTGTTCCCTCGTGATCTACTTCATTCTTGGGATGCGATCAGCTTTCAGCTTGTTTATGTACTTCATGTTAAACTTTTTTATGTGCCTTTTAATAAATGAAGGCCTGTTGATGGTTATTGCATCCATCTTGCCAGAAGTATTTGAAGGCATTCTCACCATGGTGTTTCTGCAGGTAAGCAGAGCCTTTTTGTTTATCAGTTTCATTGGTTTTGTTTTGGTGGCTTTCATTTTCTCTAAATAATGTTTTAAGAATTAAATTTTCTTTGCAGGGAATTATGATGCTTGTCGCAGGTTATTTTAGGCTTAGAGATGAACTGCCTAAGCCAGTTTGGAAGTATCCTGTCTCTTATCTTGCTTTCCACACATACGCTATCGAGGCAAGAATAAAAGCCTCTGAATAATCTTTTGTGAATACTGTTCTCTCTGTAATACTAATCCATGCTGACGATCTCTTATTTCTGATCATGTTCCAGGGTCTCCTGGAAAACGAATACACAGGGACATCCTTTGCAGTTGGTCAGGTGATATCCATACCTGGAGATCAAGCTCTCCGCGATTCATATAAAATTTCCAGTTCAAGAAATGCAAAGTGGCTGAACCTACTCATTCTGGCTGTTATTGCAGTTGGATACCGGATCATTTTGTTTTTGTCCCTTCACTTTGAATTAAGGCGCAGAGTTATGTCTATTAGATGCCATAGACAAAATAAATAATCCATGCAATAAAGGTAGGAAATTATTCTTTTCCAGGAATTTAGTGTATATACTATATATATTTCATGTAAAATAATTTCTGCAAGAGAAGTACTTGCTTCAGTGCCTTTGTTTAATGCTGGACAATTCAAGCAAATCATCTCCGTTTACCTTTGCATATGGCCTCTAAGTTCTAACTGAATAGTACTGCTATTTTGAACGGCAATTGCAGTTGGGTTATTGATTTATTGATTTAATTAGTTTCATATGAACAAGCATATCGTATATGACTAATTTTATCGAACAATATGATATTGCTAGTGAAAATTATTGTTTTGGACATGACCATGTGGTCTAACAGCAGAGAAGAGAGGTTGGAGGGAAAGTTGAAGGTGATGCATGGTGCAAGTTCCATTGGCATATGCTCCAGAATAGTTGAAGGGAATTAGTCAAAGCTACGCCAATTACCACTACAATCGATTGCATATATTACTCTGCTACCTATGTAACTGCTGTAATCGACACCAATTGGTGCCTTATTGGATCCCTTGTATTCACTCACCTAATGCAGTGCAAAAATAATTATTACCTTGAGAGAAAATTATTTTATCTAGTATGCAACTTACAAAATGCAATTGGCTAGACCTACACCCAAGGCTAAAGATGAAGAAATTTGCATTTACATTGGTTAACTATATTACATAGAATGGGGGAATGCGTACAGGTTTAAAAAATAATACAGGTTTCAGAAACATTCAAGCAGACTTTGGAAAATCAAAAGAGGCCTTTTTTGGGTTCAAATTTCAACAAGAGAATCATTATCAAAGGCCATGAACCAATTTTATGGGACATGGAGGCCCAAAGGTACCCAAAAGAAACAATGAAGGGGTGATCCACATTAAAAGTAGTTTAATTTTTTGTTTCGAAACATTTTTTCTAGGCACTATACATGGGGTACTCATATAGAAAAATGAAGGGAGTGATGTTTCCACACAAATTGTGGGCCATATTTTCTGCCACAAGAAAGTTCTAGGAAACAATTTTCAAGATGTTTCCTAGTTTTTTCCTTGAACCATTTTTACCAGAAACATTTCCTGTACAGATATCACTGCTAACTACTGCATTTCGATTACATAGATTGGTACGAGTCTACAGTTTTTTCACATTATAAGATGGAGAAAATCAATGTTTGTATAAGATTAATCATGTTTCCAAGAGGTCGTTTTATAGAGTGAATTTGTGTACATGAGTTCATAGGCTTAATTTAACTACTTGCATCTTCTAGTTATAACGACTTCGGAACTTTTATTTCGTTAGAAAGGTCGTTGAAGTAGTCTAGTTTTAAATCCAATTTCTATGTCTTTCAAAAGCACCTGCACTCTCCCTACTGCTTGTCTAGCAAATTTTGACCATTTCCTCTATAATGGATATCTCAAATGCAAAAGTCATTGTGGGATAACTTATGTTCTTTATGTTCAAAGTTTTATTATCATGAATCTGACTGGTACACAAGTATTCCTTTTTTTGGTCCGTCTCTGCTTTTAAGATTGAAGTAGGCATTGGAAATAACTGCAATTGTGAAACTATATGACTATTAAAGCCAATATATGTTTTCCACCTTTTCTTATAGAAGACTCAACTACAGGTAGCAATAAGACAATAGTGAATGTTATCGCACAATTTGTACTTATGCCAAAGCCCAAGATAAGTAATTCAAATTGGCGTAACAACAGGATAACCCACCACTGTGACCTTAGTGGGAAATCTCCACTTTTAGGGATGGATGAGGTCCAACCCAGGGGAGGCATCACTAGTTACCTAAAGGGCTGGGAAAACTAAAGATATGATCAAGATATACCCCCCTCTCACCGGTTACCCAAGTCAAAGGTCCATGTCTAACAAATTGAGGCAACGAAAATAGAGTTTGTGTACCTGCCTGAAACAAGAACAATATAACATATATATAACAATTCTAGGTACCGATATGATAGTAGAACCTCAACAGACAATGGACAGTGCAAATATATGGTGGCTGAAGTAAAAAATGCAGCAAGTTATCAGTATACAACAACAATTAATCTTTGTAACAGTCACAAGAAATACAACTCAGAATAGCTTGAAAGTACAATGAAAACATAGCATTCATTTCATAGATCAATTAACACTTTCTAAGAGCAATTTCTGAGCATGTTAAGATAATGTTAGATTAGTGTATGCAACAAATTACAAGGTTTTAGATGGCTGTAACAATGTTTTGTAACAACAACAACACAATTAGTAAATTTAACAAAGCTAGGGTTAGTAAAAGTTAGTAGAAGCTTAGGAGAATGGAATGTAAAAGTAGTTTGACCAACTCCTTCACAAGATAGGGCAGGTAGATAAGTGCCTTTTGGGCTATGGAGTCGTTCACAACAACAGCAAATGCTTGGAGAAATAAATGATAATATTGTCCAAGGATGGAGAGATAAAGTCTTGGGGTGTTGGCACTTCAAGGCCTCAAGCTTTGAGTCTCAAAGATGGAATTTTGGCTTAGAGTTCAAGTTTTTTTGGGCTTTAGTGAATTCCTCTTCTCCTTGGACACTTGAAATATATATTTTGCAACAAACTACTAGAACACGATTTTTGATGTCTAGCACTTTAGGGCTTTATAAACCTACCCTAGACAAGATCCTCTTGACAATTTAATGAGTGGAAAGAAATAGAGAGAGGAAGAAAAACCTTATGTTCCTCTCCTAGGGTTTAAGCAAACAATTTCATAATCTTCAACTTGAACAAGTAAAATTTACCATAACCATCCAAAGCATGAAAAGAAATTGCATATTTTAGTTACTTCACCAAGAATAATCAATCATAAAATACCTAGTTGCAGAAATTTTCACCAAAAATCAATCAAGAGGCATCCAAAGCAAGTACTCCAAGAGGTGCGCACTAGTAATTTCAGCCAAGTATGCCACTAGGGCGAAAGTTTCAAACTTGTCCTCTTGTGCAAGGAAGAGGTATATTTAAAATGAAATGGCAAAGGTGTATTTATATATAATTTTTCCCTAAAAATGTCAAATTCAAAATATAACCAGGGCCGACCTTACAAAATTACCCTTCAATTCAATTTTAATAAAATTACATCAAAATATCCTTCAAAAGGGTGACGTCATGCCATTCTAGGGTGATGATGGGCTTCCAAAGTGAAGCGTTGGACAAGGGAAGTGCAATGTTAGGCCTCCAAATGCCCTCCATCAAGCCACACGACAAAATGTCACATCGAGTCCTCCACCATTTCCATCAAGCCATAGTGACACCATGCACTATAACGATGATCTCCAAGCCTCCAAAGGTTAGCGTCCAAGTGGAGAGGAATGGGAGCTAGTCTCCTAGGAAGTCTTATGAATGTTTGTCTGACAGGGGAGAGGATGACTGCCTCTCTAAAATAAATTTTCTGAAATTATACATGCGACTGACACTTCCTCAGCTAGCGTGTGCACACGGGCTGTTTGAAGGTAGGGTGCGGGTACAAGCATGCAAGCCTTGTTCAGGACGCGTGTACCTCTGTGACTCCCGTAAAAAAAAATGCAGCTAAACAAAGAAAGCAGGAAGAACTGGTATGGAAGACCAGAATCCTTGCTAGCTCAGTCTTTTGCAGAAACTCTAAAAACAAGTAATGAAACAAAATTTTAAAAATACTCAAAAAAGACTCCCAGAAAACCCTAGAGATCCCCAATATTGTCTCAAATTCTGTTGTGGGTGGGAATCCCTCCTATGGACTTAATAAGGGCTCTAATCATGCATGCAAAAAATGACCATTTCAAAGGCCTCTATTTTTTCCTATTCTCCGAACAAAAAACCCCACATTCATGCAATACAAAGGTGTAAATGAAATTCGGTAACTCTACCTTAAGTCCTTCATTTGATGTTGATCTCTTTGCTTTCACTCGCTCTTTGATTGCAAGCCTCCTCCCAAAGCTGACCTGCATTCACACATGAACAAACAAAAAGCTGCGAACATGCATTTCATATACTAATTGTTGGGTTAGTTGTGACAATATCATAAAATAAACATTCAACTTGAACACTTATATGGCGGGACGGGAAAAATATTCCTTTTTGTATTAATCATCACAAGAGTAAACTTACAATATGTGGTCGGCACTGTTCCTCAAAACTGGTTTTGGGCTCCTCTTCAACTGTTCTCCAATTGCTTTGCTCTATATTTCTCTTTTCACAAGGAAGGCTAAAGGTTGGGACAAGGGGAGTGCTCAATTGGGTATGGTTTATTTACTATGATTTTCCTCCTGCTAAATGAGACTTTTACCCCTTCTTTTATAAGCTAGAAGGAGCTAGGTATTTGATCGAATGATCGACCATGCAGGGCCGAAAGGTTTAGTTAACTTACCCAAAGCTGTGTGTTCCGTCAACAATTTTTCTTTTTTCGTGCTTTTGTAGGTACACACAGGCTATAGTGAGTCAGCTAGAGTGTACACGCGGGCTGTAGTGGAGCAGGGTGCGTGGGCTTTTAAAAAGGGTGTTTTTAAGAAGAGTTGTTCAGTACTGGCTTAGCAAAGAAGGCATATGAGATGGCCTGATGTTAGGTAAGCATGTCTGGTGCAAATTAGGGTTATAATAGGTGGGTACGTTTCCAATCCCACCACTCGACGTTCTCCCTCCTTTGGTTGCCTCGATTAACATGATCTCCACCTCCGTCCACAAAACTCCCGCGTTTTCTTATCCGTGGATAGTATCCAAACCCGGTGATTATCGTCACTACGACGAGCAGATGCCTTTAAGTCTGGTTGAATCTGCATACCAAGCCATTCAATCGGTTGACCCTTCTACTCCCTCTCTCAGTGATTCGTCTCCTGATCCGTTCCACGTTATTTTCCCCACGGACAAGATGATTATGTCAGTTATGTCGATGGAAGATACCCCTTGGGATTATGGAAATTATCGTTCCATTATCTTTCTCGAACAACACAACATCGAGAGTTACCAAAGGATCTCGACTTTGTCGGCCGTTGTTGTTATTTCTTCGGTTTCTGAATCCACACATGATGTGTTATACGAAGGGAATTTAAGTAACATTTCACCCACCATCCCCCTCAACATATCTATTAAACCTGGAGTTGTCGAAAATGTCCACATCGGAGCTTCATGTTACACCGATGAGGTTGTCACGTATAAGTCACTTTTCCAAGAATTTTGTGACATCTTCACGTGGAGCTACAAAGAGATGCCAAGTATTGACCCTGATATTGTTGTACACGAAATTAAGACCTACCCGAACGCAAAACCTGTCCTGTAGTGACTTTTCCCGGTCCACCCTCGTAAAATAGCTACTATCAAGCTTGAAGTCGAAAAACTTCTTAAAGCCGGCTTTATTTATCCAGTGGCTTTGACTGATTGGGTATCCAATCTAGTTCTGGTTAACAAAAAAAAGTTACGATCTGTGTCTGTGTTGATTATAGGGATATCAACAAAGCTTGTCCTAAGGACAACTTTCCTACCCCCTTCGTTGACCAAATCGTCGACGATTGCATCGGAAGTGAATCTTCTCTTTGATGGATGGTTTCTCCGGATATAATCAAATCAATATCTTACCTGTAGATCAACACAAAACCGCTTTCATTTGTCCTTGGGGCACTTTTCCCTACCGGACACTGCTCTTTGGTTTGAAGAACGTCAGTGCAATGTTTCAATGTGCTATGTCTTATGCTTTCCATGTTATTAAGCACATTGTACAACCATATTTAGATGACCTACCAGCGCATTCCATGCATCGTACTGATCATCCGACCCACCTTCGAGCCATTTTCCTTCGCTGTCGGTTCTATCACATATGTTTAAACCCAGACAAATGTGTCTTTTGTGTGGAGTTCGACCGACTCTTTGGCTTTATTGTGTCACGTCAAGGGATCAGGGTAGATCCTTTGAACGTCGAGACAATTCTCAACCTCCCTCCTCCTTCACTTCGCCAACTACAAAGTTTGCAAGGGAAGACAAACTTTCTACGTCATTTTATCCCAAAATACGTTGAGTTAACACTCAAATTTACTCGACTATTAAAGAAAGGCTCTGAGTTTGTATGGGACACCACTGTCAACAAAGCCTTCGACGCTTTGAAACTGATTTTAACCCGTACCCCACTAATTTTTCCGCCCGATTATAGTCGAGATTATTTCCTTTATCTCGCTGCTTCGGACTCGACCATTCCTGGTTCTGGTCCAAGAAGATGATTTACACAAAAGCATGTCATTTATTATTTGAGTCGGAGTCTCACGACTACCGAAGCCAAGTATTTACATGTTGAAAAACTGGCCTTGGCAGTTGTTCAAGCTGTCTAACGTTTCCATCACTATATTCTATTATGCAAGACCATTGTAATTTCAGATTGCAACTCTATGCAACACATTCTTACACGTCAATTGCTAGGGGGAAAATACTTGAAATTGATAGTGATTCTCCAAGAGTTTGACTTAGAATTTGAACGCGCTAAGTCCAATAAATCTTTGGTGTTTTTCGAACTAATATGTGACCTTCCCTCCACTGAGACATAAAAAGTGGCAGAGGATTCTTTACTCGACGAATCCTTTTTTCTAATCAGTTCTGATGATGCTTGGTATGGAGATATTATCATTTATCTCTAGACTCAAACTTTCCAACCAGACCTCTCTAGTACAAAATGTCGTCGCATCCGCTATCAATCCCGTCAATACATCATTCTCGGTGACACTCTTTATCGTCGGGGTGTTGACACTATTTTATGTCGTCGTCTCACATTTGATGAGGCTGATAAAGCTTTGAATGACTGCCACTTTGGAGCATGTGGCGGTCATATGTCTGGGTATGCCACTGCTCAAAAGATCTTGTGAGCTGGGTACTTCTGACCTTCTTTATTTAAAGATTGTATAACTGCCGTCCAGAAATGCCACGCTTGCCAAACATACAACCATAAGATCAGATCTCATCCCGCTCCTTTACACCCTATAGTTTCTATTGGACCTTTCAACAGGTTGTGTGTTATACTTATCGGATCGTGGAATGTTATTTTTATCCTCCTTATTCCTACCCTTCCCTTTTTTGGATTTATTCTTACTGGTAGGAGTCGATTAAACGACGTTCACTTCGGAAGTTTTACCGGTCGGAGGGGTGGGCATCGGAGTAGTTTGAACATTAGAAGCATGGGATTTGGGCGTGGTGTGAGAGGCCTGCGCAGATTGAGGTTGAGCATGGAAAGTACCTATCACACCATCAACAACATGAGAAGCTGTTGGGGTTGTTGAGGTGGTTGTGGTAGAAGTACGAGGTGCGTCAGGGAGCAGATAATAAAGAGTCCCGTTTGTGAATAAACGAGATCAAGATACTGGGCACGATTGATCGCCTGTTCTTCTGTGAAAACTCCGCCTATAACAATGTCTTTAGATATGTCATTCATGAAGGATTTCGTGAACCATTTTGCCAATAACTGATCGGGAAGATCGAGTTTGATTAGACGTCGTCTTCGTCTCCATTTATGAATGTGATCAGAGATATGAGTGGATTTACTTTGCTTGAAAGAATTCAAAATCTTGGTTCCCATTTCATAACGGATTGACAACTGGTAGTGAGTAAGGAAAGCCATAGCTAGGGTATTGAAATCGGTGAAGAAGCCTCGTGGTAATTCTATATACCACTTCATTGCTGAACCCGTGAGAGTTCGTTGAAAAAGACGTAACTAAATGGAGTCATCCATCAAAGAGTTGGATGAACACCAAAGGTGGAAAGTCATGACATGATTGTTCAGGTCCTCTCCTGGTTTACCATCGAACTTAGAAATGTCGGATGGTAGTTTGGTTGGTATGACAGGCCAATGAGGAGAGTGATAGATAGGGTCATTCAAAATTCTAGACAGATCGGGGAGGTCCAAAGTGGCCAAAAAGGGTAATTGTCCATTCACATGAGGGTACTGGTGACTTTGGGGAGGAAGTCCCATCAGTATACCAGTAGGAACGTAAGCAGTTTGCATAAAATGCGAAGATCTAGGCAGATTCGGTTGTAGGTGTGGTGGCAGGGAGCCCGTGGGGTTGTAGTGATTAGGTACATTCCCTTGGAAAGGGATAGTAGACAGAACGTTCGAACCCCAAATGGGATTGAAGGTCTCGGGGTAAGGTTGGCCCGTACCAGGGGGGTATGAAAGAGGTGACTTGAGGTTGTTTCCCCCCAATCGATTGAGTATTACCCTGGGTAAGAAAGTTCCAATACTGGGCTAAAGTTGTCAGGATGTTTTGTCCATAGGGTGGGGTTGGTGGGGGTTGTCCTCCGATTGGAGGTTGTGTCCCCATTGGGGTTTGACCTCCGAGCGGGGGTTGAAATTGGCCCCCAGGGTTAAATTGTCAACCAACAAGAATATGATAATTAGGTGTGAAAGACTGAGTAATGCCACTAGGGTTGGATCTGTCGATGAGGTGGATAAAACTCTCCGAGGGGGATGAGGGAGTGTCGGAATAAAACCAACAACAGGATTGTGCCCGGGAGGAGTAAAGACTCCAGGAGTTCCGGATGGAACTTGGGTAGGAATGGGAATGGAAGCGTTCAACACATTATACCCA
This sequence comes from Picea engelmannii, assembly GCA_009831015.1. Classification (NCBI taxonomy): domain Eukaryota; kingdom Viridiplantae; phylum Streptophyta; class Pinopsida; order Pinales; family Pinaceae; genus Picea; species Picea engelmannii. The sequence goes on along the minus strand of ML777217.1, from coordinate 1,858,054 downwards.
AGAGGAAGTGATGGGATCTGACTAGGTAAAAGTGGTGTGCCAATAGGTGTTTGGCTAGCCACCGTATTCTCGGTGGGAATAATCGTAGTATTTGGGACCATCGTGGAATGGGCCTGTTGAAGAGGGATGGTTGAACTGGAACCAGTGGACAATGCTTCTGAATCGAGAAAATAATAGCACGTTGTATTGTTAAAGTGATCTAAAGGTATCGTAAACGTGTAAGATGTTTCGAGTGGTTCAGAAGTGGTAGGTATTTCATCTCCCGTCTCTGAGGTAGGAGGGTTCCTTCTAGAAGTCAGAGTCTGAGCTATGTCAGTGGCCCAAAAAAGGTCTGGGTTTAAGCGGGCGACAATTTCGGGAGGTAATCTAGAAGTGTTGACAACAAGTTCTCTGGAGGAATTGAGTCGGAGAATACGTCTCTTGTGTCCAGGAGGTAGGCGGAAAGCTTCCATAGGGTCAGAAACAATCCAAAAGCTCTCTAGAGAATCCGTCCTTTCCGGTTCTGAAGGTACATGGTCTTGGATCTCACTCTGTTGAGGAGAGTCCTCCGGTGGGTTAGGAGGCAAGGGTTGAGAAACTTCCGGATCTTCCAGAGATAGTCCTTGCATCTTACGTGAACGACGTGGAGGGTCAATGTTGGCTGAATCGAAAATTCTACCAAAAAAAATCTATGGCCAACTATGTTAACAAACAACACTCGCTAGTAGAATCTAGGAATCAAAACCAAGCAAACAAAACCTTCCTATTCCGAAGTCACTAGTTGGTTATGAAATCCAACGTCGTGAAGTCGAGACAAGAAGGGGCTGGGCTAGGGTGGAAAAGTTACGTTGACGGCTTGCTTAATGGACTTACACCTTGGTGCAAGCTCTCACACATAATCGTGGGTATACCCTCCAAGGAGCCCGAGTGACTCTGGCCAATGTCGATTCCAGGTACCGTGGAGACTTGCCCCTCCACAGTCACCTTGTGTAAGACCCTAAGAAGATAGACTACTAAAGTTACCACAAACAACAGTGATGCCTGGGGAAATAGTTGACAGTCCGATCCACACGTAAGGGCAGGGTATCGTGGCTCGAAATCAACTTGAGAGACTTCCACTCATCATTGTGGGTATACCTTCAAGCGACCCCCATAATACGTGCAATCTCTACACTGAGATCAACAAAGCAGGGTGAGTAACTCTGCCAATCTCGATGCGACTTCAGGTTTGACCCTTGTGTGAGAAGGGCTCCCTAGGACAAAAATGTTTAAAATGGATTTGAACACTCCTCATCACAAGATACTATTGTGTGTTTTGTGCTTTGGAGAGTGTGTCTCACTGCCTATTCCAAAGTTCTAGCCTAGCTAATGTTGGTGCAAAAGAGCCTTAGAAAAATTACTAGTTAAGTTTCAGATTTGCACAATATTATTAAAGGCTGTTGTTACTCAAGAGGGAGACGGGAATGAAACCAATGTTGTGTAAGAATTTGACCCAATAACGTGCAAATAGAAATGAATGATTCAAATTTTCATTCGATGAATTCTATCTACAGTAGGGCGAAAGTATTTTTCTGGAACAATGCAAACTACGATGTACAATTCCTTTCTTTGAATGTAGTACCAAACAATCATCAACAATGTAATTTCACTATTCGTTCTCTTTCAATGTTTCAAACACCAATATTTTTTGTATAAATGGTCACTTAAAAGACTAAAAAGACTTCAATTTTTTCCTTTCGAGAAACCAAAACAGGGATGGAACTAAGAAATGATAAGCAATCAATGAAAATAAAACACTCAACAAACACCCAAATTGATCTTTCAATGGAGATAAAAATAAAAATTGACAATAAGATGTCTCTTCAAATATGAATAAGAAATGTTAATTTGATCATTAAACAATCTAGAAGATGTAACCCACCTATAAATCCAAATCCAAACCAAGACCTTTAATCGAACAAGCACTCGGACACAAGTTCAGAGATTATATCCTTGTCGATAAAAGTAAAAAACAAAGATTGAAAAAAGGTCAAAAGAGAAGTGTTCGATTTTCGAAACCAATCAAGATCAAGCTGAAACAATCAGAAGAAGTCAAGAACTGGCATTAAAAATCCTTGCCTAGCTGACTAAAGCAAAAATGGACAACAGTAGAGGCCAAAAACCAAACCAATTTTTTTTTTCAAACGCCGCCGCAGACGGGCAGTATAAAACAGTGCGAAAATGAATGATTTTCGCGAGCCAGAAACATGCAGGGTGTGGAAATCCCGTGCTGAAACAAACCACCAGGGTGCGGAAATGGATGGTTTCTGCAGGCTATCTATAAGGTGCAGTGCGAACATGTTTGAAAAATCAAGAAATTTGGGGAAAAAAACAACAACTAGGTGGACTTTTAAACCCAGGGAGAGTGAATGGGTCTCCCAGAGACTCAGAGATTGATATCAAGTAAAAAGAATAGGTCAAAAGAAAATGGCCAACAAAAAACCACAATCAAGTTGTCTTCCCCAGTGGAGTTGCCAATTTTGTTATTTTCCATAGAGCAGCATGCGGAAATGATAGATTTCCGCACTGTGTAGTATGAGTAGCCCGCGAATCCTTTCTAAAAAGAAGCCTTGTAGAGGAGGAAATAAGTTGTTTTTCTCAGGCAAAAATTCCCGTTGGGAGCCTGGACACATGTTTGCTATATCATCATTAGAATGACCAAAATAATGTGTAACATGGATGTAAAGTTTGCATTTCTGAATGGGGACCTAAGAGAAGAAGTCTACACAGAGTAGCCATAAGAATTTGAACAACTAGGAAAATAAGAACAAGTGTATAGATTGAAGAAGACACTCTACAACCTTAAACAAGCACCCAGAGCATGGTATGCAATAATGGATAAGCACCTGCTACAAGAAGGATTCGAAAGAGACATGTCTAACAAAAATATCCATCTTAGAATTGAAAAAGACAGTTTGTTATTCACAGTGGTCTATGTGGATGACATCATATTTGGCTGCAACAATGATGAATCAAGTCATAAATTTGCTCAATAAATGTCAAAAGAGTTTGGAATTTCTATGATTGGAGAGCTAAATTTCTTCCTTGGACTTCAAATCACTTAGTCACTAGAATGAATGTTTATTACTCAGTCCAAATACCTGAAAGAGATACTTAAAAAGTTTGGAATGGCTGAAAGTGCACCTATTAGCACTCCAATGACAACCAACTGCAAACTCATCAAGGAAGATGAGTCACCTTCTATAGATTCAACACTCTACAGATCTATGGTTGGGAACTTACTATATTTGATTGCATCTAGCTCTGATATCATGCAGCCATTATGAATGGTGGCAAGATTTCAATCATCTCCCAAGGAATCACATGTGATGGTTGTCAAGAGAATATTGAGATATCTTAAGGGAACAATAGACTTTGGGTTATGGTATCCAAGGAATGAAGGATTTGAACTAATTTCCTACACAGATGTTGTTTGGGCCGGTAGTGTGGATAACAAAAAAAGAACTAGTGGAAATGCATTTTTCTTAGGGGAATGTCTAGTCTCATGGTCATGTAGAAAACAATCATCAATTTCACTATCTACAACAAATGATGAATATATTGCATTTGTTGAATGTTGCACTCAAATCTTATGGATGATACAAACATTGGAGGATATTAAAATTGAATCTAAGTAGCTGATACCTATCTATTGTGACAATACAAGTTCCATCATAATATCCAAGAATCCAGTCATGCATGCAAAGACCAAACAAATACCCATCAAGTATCATTTCTTGAGAGATCAATTTAGTGACAAAAATGTTAGATTGGAGTATGTTTGTTCAAAGGAGCAGATGACAGACATATTCACTAAACCCCTTCCTACATAAGCATTTGAACATCTAAGGAAAAAGTTGGGAGTAATCTCCCTACAATAAAAAAAGGTCACGATGATAGGGGGAGAAATATTGATAGGGGGAGATGTCAAAAATATAGGATGGAAAAAGGTTCACTGAAAAATAAAATAAAAAAAATGAAGTGTTGTTGACAGGGGGGAGAAAGAAAACAAAATGATAAGTACCATCAAACAAAATAATGTTGAGTAGTAGGCAATTGGTTATGAACCTCATTCTGGTATCAGAGGCCTTGACATTGATGTCAAAGCGGGAGAAAATAATTACTCATTGTTAGGGGAGAATGTTGTTTTACGATGTGTTTCCATCAATGCCAAAGGAGGAGATTGATGGAAATATCGTGTTGGAATTGATGTCAACATGAAAACAAGAAGTACCATAGTGGAGTATGACATGAAACTGCAGTAAAATCTATTGAAATACTGAGTTACATGAACGCAGTGGACTACCAGAATGCAGAGGATCGCCTGGTCGAATGATTTGAAAGAATGAAAATAAAAAAAATGAGGCAATTTCAATTATTACACTAGTCAAGTTGAGTTGTCCCGGTGACTGTATATTCTGTTGATACATGATCGTGATGAACATAACGAATACTGGTGAGTCACCCTCTTGAATAGTCTCTCGTGCACTATCATTTCAGAGTGTAGTCGAAGGAAAATTTGTTGATGCAACACCGAGAAACCTTGAGTCTGTCAGATCAACACAATAGTCGATATTTCATAACAAGTTTTGGCCATCATTATTTCCAGGCCGAAGTTGGACAACCGTTCAAACCCAAACAATTTCCAACAACCACTAATGGTTAAATCCACTCAGGCAGTCAATTGTTGAATAAATTGTCATTCATGTGAAAGGTTAGTAAGTGATCAAATATGTATAAAAGGTTAGTAAATGATTAAATATAAATGTGACCTTGGTATCACTTTAATCAATACAAAAGTGGAAAAGTTAAGTGGAAACGCGCAAAAGTAGAAATGAAAGTGGAATAAATATAAATATGACTTTAATAAATAACAAAAGTTGAAAAGTTAAGTGAAAGTGGAGTTTATGTAAAAGAGAAGTAAATATAAAAGTGGAATAAAGAAAAGGGCAAAAGTGAAATTGGATTAAAGTAAAAGGTAAAAGTAAAAGTGGAGTTAAAGAAAAAAGGGAAAAAGTGAAAGAGCACATGGTATTTAGCTATGGTAAGGTAAAAAGTGAATTAAATCATGATAGTCAAAATCTGTTGACCCAATTGAAAACGTGACTAAATGATCTAAAATGAACAATGGTTCATTGACATTGTATTAATTAAAATAGTATGAATAATATCTTATATTGAAAAGACACATACTTATAATCAAGAGATAAATTCTTATATCGAAGAGGTGCAATTTTTTAGTTGTACATGACCATTAGAAGACTATATAAACGTAATTTCTTGTTGAAAGAGAGTGTGTCTCTGTGATTGAAATATGAAGATCAATAACAGAGTCAGAAGCTAATAAAGTAAATGAAGATATGCAACAAAATCCAAACAAGATTACGAAGATTTAAATATTGAAGTACTTATCATAAAAAGGGAGGTTGGGTGGTGCTAGGGAAGGTTGGACATTGCAAAGGAGGTTTTAGCATCCTTCTAGTTGAATCTAGTAAACCAAGGTGTTACAACAATTTTTCAATTATAATTGAAGAAACTAGAGAGTTGGCGCTTCCCTCTAGGCGAAGCTGGTAAAATCTAGGGGGTTGCAACCTCCTTCTAGTTGCTGCTAGTAAAACAGGGAATTGGTGTTTCCTTTGAGTTGGAGATCACAAATTAAATGTAATATTTATTGAAAATAAGAAGAAAATTTGTGAAGTTGGATTTTCCACGTTTAAATTCTGTGTGCTGTACCTTTTTGTTAATCATTTGTTTTGATTTGATAAAATTAATAATTAGGTGGTTTTAAATTGTTGAAAAAGGATAATACTGATTCACCCCCCTCTCAATATTAAACAATATTACGACAACATTGAAATCTGGTACTTAATATTACATATGTACTTAATTGCTTAATTATAATTACATTCACCAAGATTGTGTCCAACACTAATTGGTTTCATAGAACATGGTTCCAACTGCAATGGTCCTTCTGACATTATCTTGTAACAAAAAGAAGGAAAATAAAATATTTAATCAAAAATTTGTTGCCATTGAGAAAGTGGGAACACTAAACTGCTGGAAAAACATCAGTGTAATTTGAAGTGTCTTTAGAAAGTTGTTGCATTAATGCAAAAATTCGGTGTTCTATTGAATGCTAAGTTATTGAATAAGAAGAGTCTCCCTATGGTTGTCCAGAAATATGTTTCTTTTAAAGCTTGCATTTATGTACCACTAATTGTGCATAAGCATAGAGGTATCATTGCTCAACTAGATCCTTGTAACTTGGAATTTGCACTTTGAAGGACTTATTCATGTGAGTGAAAACAATCATGTTCTTTGTAATCTCATATGAACTTAGTTGATTTGAATCATATGATCATATTCTTATACTTGAAATCTTCTTACCCTATTGTCTAAGCATGCAATGATTTTGACCTCCTAGGAAATTTTGGTTACTTCCAACACTATGTGGCCTTCTCCTCACATTGTCTAGGAAGAGATATGCATTGTTGCTATCTATCCCATTTCAAGGCACCATCACTCTTGAAAATTTAACATCTTGTCGACTTATTTCATTGATAATTTTGTTCTAATAGAAGTAATGGTCTTTTGAGAATCACATCAATGAAGCATCTTATATCATCTCATTGATTGTCCATATTGCTCTTCAAATTTGTAGTTGAGTGATGTTTTCAAACACTTCTTTTATGACAATATAGATAATACTAACTACTTTGATAACAATTCGAATGCCGAGGTCACTTGTTGAAACCATAATAAGCAACAAGTGCACTTTCTTATGGCACAAACCTCTTATTGCTCTTGCCAACCCATGGATTTGTTTTTCCTTCTGGTATCATTGTTGACACAAATTCCTCCATTAGATCCCCAAGTCACCAATTTTATTCTTTGAAATATCTCTCTCATAGGTGAATTTAATTTCTCTTTTTATTATTTTCTGTCTGAATTACATGCAACACACTACAACACTATAGGTTTCTAAAACATAATTGTTTGCTTTTGTATATGTACACAGAAATATCCTTCCTTGAGATTCCGCAAGGTAGACCTTTCCTTGAGCAATGCTAGGCAAAGACTATTAAAACCTATTTCCAACCTTTGAAATGGATTTTGCAGGAGGAATGAGTTGAGCTGAAAATATGCAGTTTTATGTAGATTGTTCCTTGTCAAAGGAAAATTCTCACAATTTTTTCGACATCTTTATGGAGGGTTGGCTATTACATCCCTGAGAGAAGAATTATATGCATCATATGCTAAATAGTGTTGTGTCCACCCACATGTGCATTCCCTTATCCAATGATTTCAAGGATCTCAATAATGCTCAATGTTGTATATGATACCATGCTCTTGCAATACACATATAGCTTTTCCACAATAAATTGCAAGTGTAGACTTTGTTGTACTAACTAATATTTATGCAGACAAACCATACCTAGCAAAGCTTGTTCATTATTTAAGAAATAAAATATATGGTACATAATGTGGTGCTCTGATTGGAGATTTTAAACAAAGTGTCATTGCAAAATTTGTCTTTAATATCACCATTCTATCTTGAGTAGTTTTGGACAGTTGATCCATTGTGCTATGCAATTTTTAAGGCTTCGGGGAGATTTCAAAATCAATATCTTGGAAGAGCATGATCCGATGACATGGTCATCATATCAAAATGGATTTATTTACGATATATTTCATTGTTTTATAATCCATAGAAAAGAGAAACTTACTCTCCACTAGATAATGTTTAAACACTTTCAGGGCATGCACTATCACCTATGTCTAACAAATTTATCATTTCTCTTAAATTGTTGAAAATTTTGAAAATCATTTACACCATTTGATTCTCTGTTCAACCCCTAAAATTACCCCTTGAACTTTGCTGTCATTTTGTATTTTTTTCAATATTTTTTTCTTTCTTTATTTCTTGGGTTTTCTCGTATTTTTCGGAGAAAAAATATCAGTGTTATATAAGAAAATAACTATCTAAATTTGTACTTTGTTTGCAAAGTGTTGCAAGGTTCTTGAACACCTAGCAGTGGTACATCATCATCATAGACATTATGAATGGACAATAAATTTTAATTGAAATTTTCAACCACTATTTGTTGAGAGGAGTATATCATGTTTGTCCTTGTAGGAAAATTCTTGAAAATCCAAATCAAAGTTGTAGTGAGTGTTTTAAGAATTTTGGTTTTCAGATTTTTCCCCATGCCACATCAACATTGTTTAACCATGCGATTTTTATAGTGATTCTTTGTTGGAAGGATATTATGATTTTTCTTTGTGGAGTCTTTCTTTTAATGAAAAGCTCTAATATAACATAAACCAACCGAAAACATTGTACTTAAATGAGCTTCATGTCATCCAAAGAGTAAACTTTATACCTTTCCACAAACTAGCAATAGGTTCTTGTTGCATTGCTTCTTCCAAGTCATAAAGTGCAATCAAAACATAGACCATATTACACATTGCACATTTATCTTTCCCTTTGAATTTCTTTTGCTTAATGAAATGAAGCATGTTGTTTTTCCCAAAGTGCAAGCTTTAAACATTGAATTATAGTCTATATATATATATTTTTATGGCTTGATAGGAGAGTCGTTTAATTCTATGAGGGCTATTTTCAAGAAAGTTTGTTAGGGAGAATGAACCTCTTCTAGTAGTTTTCTTTGATCTCTTCCCTGGTTGGCACTTGAGCTTCATCCTGCTTAACTCTCTTTTCTTTAGTGGTGGCCTTTCTGTGCCACATATTTTTTATGTTGTTTGGGGGTTCTAAACCCTTTTGAAGGTACATGAATGTGCATTTTGACATTGTGGACACCAACAATGCTTAGTTGAATAATGCTCTATGCTAAGTTGGCTGTGATGAAACAACCTGGCTCACGAGTTAATAATCCAAAATACTTGGAATATGAAGATACCCATACATGACAATAAATAATAATTGTATAAGAATATGATATTGATGATGAGTACAATGAGAATGAGGGCCTTATATATCCACGCAGGGGTTCCCTCTCATGAAGAGACGTTACCTTTCATCATGAAGGTGTCTCTTCATTATTAATCATTAACTATCGATTATTTATTATTATTTATATTTTTATAATGTATTATATATTGTGTTCATAACATTGCCTTCCCCTTAAAAATGATTTGTTCTCAAAGCATATTGATGAAAAGGCTTAATGACTTTTTTCTTTGGCTTGTAATGTCGTCTCATCATTCACTGTTCTGGAAGTTGTTGTAGTTGACGATATGAACCTCTAAGTGCTGAGAAAAAATGTCGAATAAAAAAGGATCTGACCATCCTAGTTCAATCTTTTGTGGAATGTTAGACTTCCACGATGAATTGATATCATGATATTTACTTGCGTTGGTATCAATATTTTTCGAAAAATAAGTCGGTTGTGTCTGTCCTAAATGATATTGACTCTCTGTTTGGTTAAGATTTATTCTCTTATGATTTCAATGTCGGTACGGATTTCATGTAGATTGATTTTTCTTTATCGTACTTGGAGTGTTTTCTTGATTTCCCTTACTCACTGATGTTTCTTTGTTAATTGATGAACTTATATTAGTGACTACACTTGGAGATTCTAGTGTTTTTATTCCAACATCCTTATATGTCTTTTCTTCTACTGGATTAGCATCTTTTTGAGCTTTACTGTCTGGATTTTCAAGATTCACTTCTTTCAATTTTCTGATTTGTTCTAGTAGCTCGTGATTGAGGTTTTTCAAACGAGAATTTTCTTCATTTTTTCCAGATAGGTTCTTCTCAAGATTTTAATTCTCTTGTTCCAAATTATGAACACATTGTTTTCGATCCTTTGACTTCTTGATCCGTGTAAGTAGTTTTTGACTGTGTTCTTTTAAACCCAAAAATTCTCCCCTTTTTTTTTTTGTAAATAAAAAGTGATATTACCTCAATAAAAAGTTGTCACTGTACATAATTGATCAGTATCACATGCTTGCCACTTTTTCCACCAAGCCAGTGGAAACCGAAACAAGAGGCATCCTTTTGTTCTTGTAGCCAAAAGTAGAAGGCACTACTTGCTCCGCCAAACAGTTGGAAACTAGAGAAAGTGGCGACAGAGTGCTATCTAAACATGCATAAAAAACTAATAATACAAAATGAACAAAAAAACTAAGCAGTAAGACATGAAAACTAGATAGTAGTGCAAAAAAACCCCATTTCCTTGCATATGGAATGTTGAGGGTTGATAAACCTTACACATTATATGGATTGTTAGAACATTGGAACCTGCCATCTGGAGTGTCATTGTGAGGAGTGTCGCCATGAGGAGTGAGGGAAAAAGGTTGTGCATAGGTTAGGCATCTCTACTTGACAAGCGTGCTCGAGAAGGTATCAAACAACATATCGATTCTGCTACTGAGGAGGGTGTGCCGGTGGCGATGCTCCATCATGTATCTCCTCATATCGAAGATGATCTCTAGGTTCTTTGGTGCAAGAAATTCAGGTGAGCTCGAGTCTCGTCCTGTGTATGAAGTAGGAAAAGGAGGCTCAACCGGGTGGTCCGTCCAAGGAATTTACTCTTGGAATATGCAATTAGCTCCCTCCAGTGTTGCTGATGCATCCATTATTGTAAGAATGATGCTGGGTCGATCATGGGGGTCCGAGACCATGTAGAGGAGGGAGTTTGGTGGAACCATAATTGGTTCCTTCGAGATTTCCTCCATGCAATCCATTGCAGGCGTCTTCGGCTCCTTGTTTCTCTTAATCAAAGTTATCGAGGAAGCCCATGCTAATTTATGAAGTTGTCTCTTCCTTGATACGTAATAGTACCAAGAGGGACCCCTCTTGGGTTTCCCTTGCTCACGAGGCACGACAGAACCGAGAGGCCAGATAAAACTAAAAAGGAGGGCACACAAAGCCAGATAGATGAGCAGAGTGGAACACTAATGCAACAAAGAAGCATAATGAAACAAGCCATGGCCAACCTGGTAGAAGTGGAGGATTGTCTGAGAAGCTAATATGACCGTGCAACCTCCTCCCATACCTATTGTCACCCCTCTTCCATGGAACATTGAGGGCGCCATTAAACCTGTGCGAGGGAGCTATCCCTCCATCACATGAGCACGTTTAAGTCTGTCCTCCATCCAAGAATGAAGCTCGGGGTGGAAACCGGCCTTATTAATAACTCAACCCGCATGTGGGTTGCGTGGCATCCTATGGGATACATGGCACCCCATCCAGGGAAAATTTCTCCATTTTTATCCTTGATAACTTCCTCAAATTATTTTTGCATCCTCGCTATTAAATTTTGATTTTCTTGAAGCATTACCTTAGAGATATCTTGAAAGTCTTCCGACGTTACTAGATCTGACTCCAATGTAGAGTCTTGTAATGTTATTTTTTTCTTTTTATATGAAAATGTCAAAAACTTCTTTTTTGTGTTTAGGATGAAGGACCCTAGTGATTCCATATAGGATGAACCTAGAATTACGTCACTATCATCATAAAATAAATATTTAACGATGAATTGTGATATAAAACTATAGTCTCCAATGCTAAGTTGTAAATTGCTTATGTCATATTGTTTTTCACCCATTGAATTTATTGTTTCAAAAATATTTGACTTAGGAATCACTAGTTGGTTAGCATATTCATTACTAACATAATTATTATCATGAGTAGGAGCGATAGAGATAATAATATCCTTCCCTGCAAGTGTTCCTTTGAATTGAAATAACGCATGAATAGTTTTACTAAAATTTTTAGAAAATCTCATTTTTTCCTTACTAGACTTGTTGATACCATTTTGTGCTTCCATGATTTCCTTTCACATTCTATTTTACCCACTTCTTTACTTCATTTCTTTTCCCTCTTATATACCTCCCCTTATCCCATTTTTCTTTAATCCCTTCGTTTCTCCCTTTCTACTTACTGTACTTAGTCATATTTCAGTTTCACGGTTTCACGGGTTGGCAAGCCTTCATTTCCACCCACTTACTTATTTCATAAGTCTATTTTAACACTTAGCCATTTTTTCAGTTTCACTGGTTCACAGGTTTGAGCCTTCACTCGCCATTTTTCATGTCCCCTTAGATCTAACCAGAATCCAGGTTGAGTCTTTAAAAAATCCGTATCAAGAGATTGCATGGCTATTTATCAGGGTGACAGGTAAGGAAAACACAACTTCTATCTCTCTCATGATTTTATAAATTCTGCATTTTACAGTTCAAGAACATGCCATTTTTTATTGGGGAAAACTTATTTCTATCAAAATCTCGTCCTAGTTATCACACTATAAAAAGGAAATTTTTTTTTTATGGCCTCTTATTTGATATTTACTATTGTGCATTGTTTCCAATTACCAAACTTAACCATCAATAAAAGGGTGAATTGTGAAACAGATCCAATTACCTTTTGGTATCAGGCATTGTGGAGGCATAAGACCCCTCTGTTTTTCTATGAAGTTTATAATGATTTTGTTTCAGTCTTCAAAAAACTTTTGTTTGGTGAAAACACTCCAAGGATATCTGATCAAGATACTGTATTTTTAGAGAAAAATGGGACAATAGAGAAAATGGAGAATCACAATATCATAAGGATGTTTTACTCAAAAGAGAATCCTTATTTTCTCTCGTATTATGTATCCAATAAACTATTTATCACAGAGGTGGCGAGGAAATATAACTTCTGGTTACATTTTTTCCATGAAAAAAGGAAAAAAAAACAGTTTATTCCCCTGCCATGGAAGATTGAAGAGTTCATTTTCAGAAATATAAATAAAATTGACAAATTTGCAAATTGTTTTAACAACGTGAGTTTAAAGTATGCTAAAAATATCAAAGGTTTTGATCCAAACAAAATATTTGTTGGACATATGCTTTCAATGGGGTTTAGTAACTCCTTCATTCAAACTATCTTGAATGAAGAAGAGGAGGGTAACAACCAAAGTACTCATGTACATAATGTTGGCAATTTAGAAACATTACTTAGCAGTAATGATCTTTATAAGCAAAGCGGAAAAGGTCCCAGTGAAAGAAGTGTTCGGTATCCAGTTGTTACTCCCAATAATACTACATCCAATAGCAGCTCTCCAACGACCCACCCAATTAAAAATATTTTCAACAGTGGTTCCAGTGGAGGGGGAGAAAAGAATCCTCCCACTGGAAAAATTGAGAGTTCACACAAGTTGTCCGTAAGAAAAAAAAGAAAAAACTTAGTGCAAGAGGAAGATAATATTATAGAGAATGACATCCAAAGATTTTTCTTGGAGGATATGGAACTAGAAGCAGACATTGAAAAAATATTTCCTGCAATAGAACAACATGAACACGTGGCTCAGAAAAATTCTTTATTGGAAGTCATTGGAAATGAGATCTTTAGTGAAGAAGAATCCTTCACTTTCCAAAGTGTTGTTTTTGACAAAGAATTTAAAAAATTGGTTGTAGAAAGAAGTGACAAGAAAAATAAAAAGGGAAAGGCCCTCTCAAAGGTCGACCTAAAGTATATGCAACCGTCCTAGATTTCCAAAATCCATAGGGAAACTTGGGTCGCGCTCGATGAATCTATTGATGGTTTAGAGGCCGAGAATGCCAAATTAAAAGAGAAGATCAAAGAATTGGAGATTGCCTATTAAGTTAAAGGGATATTCAAGTTTTCTCACAACGGTCCGAAGTTATGTTGAGAAAAAATAATAAAAATAGAATGTCATTGATAATATAAGCATGGGAGGTAAAAAAAATATTGTTTCTTTCGGTTCAATGGAACATGCATTTCATGAATATCTCTAAGATTATTTAAAGAATAAAGAAGCATTCTACACAAATGTTGGTTTACCATTCGAGATAAAAGTCTCAAACATGACATAATTGAAAAGGAAAAAAGAAGATTTTTCTTCTCCAAGTCGAATTAAACAATTGAATTCCTGTTGGAAAGAATATATCAAGAATTTGAGTAACATTGTCCAAGCATCTAATGAATCCATAGTGAAAAGAGAAGAATTATTCATAAGGCTCACATAGATATATTTGGAAGGAAGCATTGATGAGGTGCAAGATCCCAAGTTAATTCTCAATTCAATGTTTATGATAATGCAACAATTCGATGAACAAGTGGATATATTAAAAAGATTATCGATTGAGAAATTTAATGACATAATTGAATATGGAGAAGAAGAGATAGATAATTGGATGGTTGATTATTCTATGAAAAATCAAGATATTGAGGAGGCAATCCATGACATTTCTCATGACTTAAGAAATTTAGAAGGTGAATTTTTTAATATCAAAATTAGGCATGAAATAAATGTTGCGCCAATGAAAAGTTACATTGAAGATTGGTTTAATAAGGAAATTGATAAATGAACTAAAGAAGGCCAAGAAACAACAGTTGAGACGGTTCCTAGAACCATCAACGAGGAGAATAAAATAACATCAACAAGCAAGTAAAGAGGAGATACCATCATAGTAAGTTTATGTTGATCACATCTTGCTTTCTTTATCAATTTTTCATCCAGTTACTCTGCTTCTTTGATTAGAAAGGTTTAACCGAAATTTGATAACTTCTTCCTGTCTTCTTTCCAGGTCTTGCTACTCTTCCTTCTCCCACCATATTTTCTCCATAGCTCACTTCTTGTTTATATTTACTTTTATGGTCCATGGGAGCCCCAGTCCCACTCCTCATGACAAATGCATTTTAATTTCAAAACTTTGTAACAAACTTTAATGTTTTTCCGAAAATCCCAAGAAAACTAATTTGGGATAAGTTTTGATGGTACTTTATAACTTTGAGTTTTAAGTATAAAACATTTGAGATTGATCTATCATTTTATTCATTTGAAATCCACATGTGTCTACTCTATTAAAGTTCTCTTATGCATACAGACCATTTTCTTTTATTTTTGTGCGATAAAAAATCTTTAGTTTAACTATGATGGATGTGAGGAAATTTTGCTTATGTTTTCAACTGTGTGATGTATGAGGTTCCTGGTCATCTCTCAGGAATTCTCTTCAAAATAAAACATTTTATTTTCTGCAATTTTTATATTTCTTTGAGTACCATGGTGGACTTTCTCAAAGTCCCGTATCATTTTGGAAATCTAGAATTCAAAGATCATCATAAAATAGAGATGAGTACCACCTCTATAAAAATGTAGGAGGATTTATATCCCCGTGAAATTATCGTTTTGGTCCTAACATATTCAAGCATCAAGAAGACTCCATTTATTTTCATCCAAAAATTTACGATGATTTATACTTAATTATGAATCTTATATACCCTTATTTTTTTTATGAATTAAATAACACCTTTATAAAATTATTCAATAAGTTACTTGAAAACAAAAGTTCTTGAAATAACTTTTTATACATGTATGGAATAAATAATATATTTCCTTTACTCTCTTTATCATGTATACAAAAATACTTTATAGCTTATGAATAATGCTACTTGTTGTTCGTTCGGCAACTAGGACAAAGAGACCAGAATGATTAGTCTAGTCCTGGTGGTGGTTGTTGTTAGTTCAAAGTAGGAAGTCTCTATGTAAGCCAGCCAGTAATAAGATGAGTAAGCATAAAAAGATAAGTAAGCATGAGCTCCTCGTAATCATAGTTCCATTGGTTGGTCTAGCGCTTGTTTGGCGACCGATTAACTCTTACTAGCTCTTTTTCTTTATATATATAT
>ML777217.1:1782711-1842374 GCA_009831015.1 Picea engelmannii | reverse complement strand
TTTTTTTTTTTTTCCTTGACAATTTATTATTTTTATAAAAAATATTTTAATATCACAATTTCCTTTCTATCTTTATTTATTAAAAATAACTTAGTACTTTATTTAAATTGTAAATTATTTTTCACCTTAAAAATTTTAAACCTTGTACCTTTGACTTATAACAATCCTTTACCTCTTTCCACTTCAAAAGTTGTTATTTCTTCGTTTTCTTTTAAAGAAAGGGTATTTTAATATTCTTTTAAAAAATTAAAAACACTCTTTCCAATTGGAAAAAAAAAACTCGCTTTATTTTTATAACATGCCACTTAAAATTAAACCACTTAAATTTTATTATCCTTTTGGATTTATTATCCTTTGGATTTCTACACCCAAAAGTGCAACATAAAATTCTTGCATGCAAATGGGTTGTAATGCATTATTACTTATATATATTAAATAATACTATATAGGTGGGACTTTTTTAGAAAAATAATGAAGAAAACACTCATTTTATTGTGCTCATAATTACCTGAAATATTCTATAGTTTGAGAATAGAGAGGGAGATCCTAACATCTTTCCATGTGCAATTAATGGATGCTGAGTGTGCTAGCAATTTGATTTTAAAATGGAGAAAATGTTTATTTTATTAAATATATTAGTTTACTCTTGCTACACTTAGATTTTGATATATTGCTCCAAATATAAGCCACATGCAACTCATGGTATATTTGCATACATGTGCAAATGACTATTATGTTGATTGGTAATCCTCTACTAGAAAGGTATGTGGAACATGTTATTTTGGTGTTAAGTATTAAATGGGCATATAATAGTTGAAATCATCCAAGAGGGATGCCCGATTCAATTTTGAATATGGAAATGATATGTTTTGTTGGATATACAATGGTTGATATTATATGTTTGGAATAAGGTTGGAGGTTGGGTGCGCTCCATATTTGGTTGTGTTGATGGAATTTAATGTGAAAAGAGGGGAAGTGACGTGTATTTACTGCACGTCATTCTTACCCTACCTCGAAGACACCACCTTCACTATTCTCCTCACATTCAATTTTGTTTCTCTGGTTAGTAGCGCCTCAATTGTGCTCGGCCTTTGGCGGAAAAATAATTGTGCTCTTTATCTTTTTAGCATTCTTCTTACATGTATGTTGGATCTTGTCTCTCCATTCATGAATTTTTAGCTCTGCTCCAGACAAAATCGTTTTGTTGGCTCTTAGAGTTTGCATGCAGGATGTGTTTGTTTTCCAAAGTTTACAGTGGATTTTTGTGGGCATTCTGGCCATGTAAGATACATTTCGACTGGGGTTTCTTCCTATTGGCATTTAAGTGTTTCAACTAAAAGTATTATTCGACATTCTATTATATTTGAAGTATATGGTCGTATGGTGCTTGTAGAAAAGGTGGTATTATTATGCTATTATTGTTGGCAAACGCCTTATGGTGAATCCGTTCAGCTTCACTCTTTTCTTGTGATTTAATTTTAATGGGTTTTTCTTTGTAAAAGAAAATGAGTAGTCATGTTCTATGACTGTTGTACCCTCACCTCATACTCAGACCGTAGAAGATATGCAGTTTCATTACAACCATGGATACCACAGATTGTGATGAAATAATGGCTTGTGTATTTTGTCTGGTGACCGCTTTGGGAAGTTTGTGGAAAAAGTTTGTGAGAGGGATCAATTTATTTTGGTTTTGCTTGCAACAACTCTTCAAAACCTACACCCACAGGTCTTCTCTAGGACTTGTTTCCTCATCTAATAATGCATGCAAGTAAATAAATATAAACCCATATTCAAAATCTTGTTTAATTGTTTTAACCAAACAGTGGGAAGATGGATTCGACCCACAAAATCGTGTCTTGCTTGTTGTTTACCCATGAGGGAATTCTATCGACTTGAAGTTGGTGTGGATTTTATCCTCACCATGTTCACAATGGGGTTTCAAACCCGATTTGTTTTAGCAGTTGTTATTTGGGGTTGTAATGTAAATTGTATGTGATGTACAATCTAAGGGTTTTACAATTGTTTTCCTCTCAACCTCTCATGTTGACTTGAGGCATTCTAGTTATGGTTTTTACTAAGTCAAATTGTTTTGTCGACAATCTCATGCAGAATGCTTTACCAGTTTAAAGGATATCTATGGTTTAAAAAATAAAAGAGAATGAAAATTGCAAGTTTGATAATCTTGTCATTTGCTTTGAGATTGGTATTAGGCGGTTTAAAGAAAATGTTTCCAGATCATGGATATTGTATGTTAAAGAGAAATGTTTCCTTCACAAACAAAATGTCATGGATTTTGTGTATTGAAGTTTAAAAATAATGTTATGGAACAAACATAATTTGGTGGGATTTTTGGAAATAAATGGGCATGGTAAATAGTGGATATTCAAATGATTTTATGGATATTTAAATGATTTTTGTTGAATAATGAAAATGTTGATTTTAAAATTAAAAAATGTTATTTCTGGTAATAGAACAATAATCGTCTCATTCCCATTCATTGTCTCATTTTTCGCTCATTATATTCCCACCACCTTCCCAATAACATTTAATCCATCCCATGTTCTGTTATCTTGAATTTGATTTTTAAAGGAAAAAGGATTAAAGAGGATTGGATGGTGGTTTTAGTTGGAAATTGTGATATGGAGATATTGTTTTTGGAAGAAAAGGCTATGCATTTTGCTTGAACAATATTCATTCCACCATGTTCCCGTCCATGCTACCATTTTTCATTCTTTACAAGGCCCCCCATCTTCCCAATGGCCCTATCATTCCCTGTTCAATTGCAATTGATTATTGAAATCGATATTTGGTGGGTTGTGTTAGTTGATGGATTTCATATGCTTTTGTTGTGAATGATAGAGCCAACATCTTGATTTTATTTAGGTAGAGTATTAGTGAATGGATTGTTAAAAGTTTTCATATTCTGATTGGAGTATTGCTTCAGGATGAGTTTCTTTAGCAGGGGTAGTAAAGGCAGGGGTGCAAACAAAGGTAGAATAAATAATTAGCAAAGAGGCCATATAAGGCCACAAATTTCAATACATTTTGACGTTGATCCACAAGAACTAAATCAAATTTTCCAAGCTGGGTTTTTTAATTTGGTTGGCCAAGGAATTATATAACCTAGACATGAGAGACCTCCTTTCCAGCCACACCAAAATTTCTCGAGTATCCGTGTCCCCTCTCATGTTTCTATGTATCCAGAACTACCTGCCAATGATGGCTGGCAAGAGATTGTTCATCATCATGTTGCACATCATAATGGTTGGCCTACAATATCATTGTCATTGCCCCCTCCTCCACTGCCATTCAACCCAAATTCCAAAGATGATCATGTTTTCTTTCCAGTACAATCCTCTCATGCAAGTAAGAGATTAAAAATTATCATTCCCGAGCCATAATTAGATAAAGGAAAAAATGTGGCTAATCCCTCCAAGTCTTCCAAAGACTCATCTGAATCAATGTCTTCTTATCTCCACCTCAAAGATATTTTCTCCCAAGTCATAAGTGAAATCCACCCACAAGGTTCCAATCAATTGAAAGATGTTGCACAAGACAAATCAGAAAAAGGATCAAAAGAAGGCATTAGTGAAAAGAGGCAAAATGCCTCTCACAACAAATATGGATTTTAATGATTTTTAATGTTATTTTTTTTAGGACAATTTTTATTGGTATGATGACAAAATGTTTTGGGCAACAAACACACATTTATATAGAATGTTTTGGACAACATTAATATGATTCTATATTTGGCTATATTCATGTTTTATTTTGATACTAAATTATTTGACTATTTATAGGAGGATAGGAGTTACAAGGCGAATATTTGAGTTAATTTTTTGGGTGTTAAATTTCATATTTCGATGATCATTAAATAAATTAAAATTAGAGTGACAAGGGGTCCCATATATTTAGTTATTATTTAAATAGACCCTTATTTATGTATTATTATTTATTTGTCTCAACTAATTAGTTAAGCTAATTAAGCTTAACAAAATAAGGTAGTTGAACTACCATAACTTATCGGGAAATAATAAAAGATCAATCAAAAGAAGAGACAAAATAGAGAGAGAATAGAAGGGGAACTTATGATATAAGGTCTTCTTTGTACTTGTGAGATACTTATTTTCTTCATTCATTCTGATTTTACTAGAAAACTAAACTATCTTGATGACAACATGGTCTTATTGAAGGAAACATGATTCAAAATTGAACCATATCTTTCAACAGCTTGTTTCTAAAGGTGCATGATCTATCTTTGGAAGTCTGTGTATTGTTGTTTGTTTATGAATTAGATTTCATGATTGATAAAGAATATTTTGTAGAGTCAAGTGAACAGATTTTTATGGCAAGCTGATCCAACTCTTTAGCTTCAATTTTCTTTTGTTGTCAGATTCTTTTTGTATGGTTCTCATCAGAGACTTCTAAATATGACTTTAGTCCCCACCCTCGCAAGGGTTTGTAAAGATAATTATGTTTTATATCTCAAAATGAAGTTAATATAAAAAAAATATTTTTGATTTCAGTCTCACATGTGTATCTTAATGATATTTTTCAGATTTTTCTTTTATCCTTATCTCTTATCCATGTACACACTTATATATATTTTCTCTTTCTTTCTTTTGCACAGTTACATATAATGTATAAAATCAGCCCTTGGTCCCTCGTACATATTACCTGTGGATTAAGTGATTGTTTTGGATTTAAGGCTATAAACTTCGGGTAACATTCCCAACTATCTTGCCTTAGCCTAGAAAGATCTAAAAATGTTTGAGTAAGGTTCTTCATACCTTTTCCTCAACAATCGTGAGGTGAAGAGGTATGTGCCTCTTGATGAAGAGGTACGTGCCTCTTGACTTACATTAATAAACTATATTAGTATTATTATGATGTTATTATCTTCATAGTTATGTTCATTACATTGCCACCCTCTTAAGGAATGATTTGTCCTCAAAGCATAGTAAAATAGGATTCTCTCTAGTAGAGCATGTTTGTGTAGTGAAATGAAGTTTTTTCTGTTGGTGGTAATTGATTCTTTTTAAGAGTGGACCCTTTGACACCATATAGTTTATAGTGTTGACCTTGCCAATTAAATTCCATGAATTGTTCTTCAAGATTTGTGGCATAACTCCCCAACTGTATCAACCATTCTACACCTAACACCATATCCATTTCTTCAAGTGATAGAGCGTAAAATCATGTTTGTAGTTCTAGTTCTTGTATTTGAACTAAGACTTTATGACATTTTCCAAGTTCCTTGACCTTTTGTCCATTGCAAACCTTAATGGTGAGGTCCTTGGCGGGGTAGATGAGTATTGTCAGAATCTACGAGGATTGTTAAATTATGATCTTTTATGACTCCCTTAAGTTTTAGGGTCTTAGGTTTTGGTTTCCCTGTCATAGTTTCCAACATAACTGTAGGTTTTCTTTCTTCTTTTCTTGGAGTTTGGATCTTATCCTTTATGAGATGTGGTGGAATATATTTTGGAGCAATCATCTCTCTTTGAAGTTTATTTTCTTCATTTCGATTTTTTTGGACACATGAGATTGAAGATAGTGATGTTTTTTGCAGTATTTCATCATGGTCAAAATCTACATTGTATGCTATAGTGATTTCATCCTCTGTTTTCGGGACTTCTAATTGCTTCCCATCCACTATTATAAAGTAGTGTAATGACGTGTCCTCACATAGGTGCCCTGGTGTTCAATTTTCCCCATACTTACGACAATTGTTTTTCTTCTTGTTCTATCTCTCTAATTCACTACTGGATGAGTCTGATTCCTTCATTGCTTTATAAGTATATAATTTTTTATTATCGCATTTTCCCCTGAAAACCAATTGTCCCCACAACATCTACATTTGTTCACCCATTTCTTATCTAGGTTAGACTTGTCTGTAGAGTACTTATTTGGTTTTTCATTTTAATATCTATTTGACGCTTCTGGACCCACGAACGATGGCTTATTGAACTTGTATTTTTTTCAATTAGTCTTGTTGCATGTCTAGAATCTTCAATAGTTTAATTTATCTATAGATGTAATCCTTTAATCCACAAATATACATTTTTAGTAAGTGTTCATTAGTGAATATGCATTGCCTTATTGCCAGAACCTCCCATTCATGAGTATAATCGTTTACGCTCCCTTTCTGTTTAAGATGCACACACTTCTTATATAGGTCATCATCCACTTTGTCATGGAACCTTTTTAGTAGGGAAGCTGTGAAGTTTTTCCAATGGAAGGAACGAGCATCACATTTCTTGGACCACCATAGGTACCAGTAATAAGCTTCTCCTTCTAAATTGTTTGAGTTTGTCATTAATTTTTCTTATTCGCCTAGTAGGGGGTTTGATTCAAAAATCCTGTCCATTTTGTTGATACTGACAATAGCTCCTCTATGGTCCTTGCCGTCATATTTCGGTAACTCTTTTTTAAACTTATGTTAATCTCTATCTTGAAATTTGTGCATATTTCTTGAAAAATTATCTCTGGTATTTCTTGGTGTCCTTGACCCTCTAAATTTTGCAACCCCAGACTTTGTGGTGGTCTTTGATAAGCTAAAGGCTCTGCGCATAATGCGTCCATTCATTCAGTTAATTGATAAATTATCGTGATTTTTTAATTAAGCATCCTTGTACTCTCATCCTTGTCATTACCGCTCATTCTTAAATAACTATTCCATCGCTCCTTCGACGTGTTTATTAACGTGTCAATTTTGTCTTCTTTTTGTAATAATTTATCAATTTTTTCCAATAGTGTTTTTTGTACTTCGTTGAATTCCTCCTGACTCTTCTCGACCTTACAGAGACAATATTTAATTATGTTGACTTCACTTTTACGGTTAATGTCTTCCTGTGACTCCTCGTTCTTTTTCCTACTTCCTTGCATATTTTATTTTATTAAATATATTTCTCTGAAAAAAATGTAATGATTAGGTGATAAGTGATTGACAAGGTAACAAGTGATTTATAATATGATAAGGCGGATTATAGATTAAAGTTACTTTATAAGGTAACTTTAATAAAATCTATAAAATGATTGTAAAGAGATCCTAAGACCCACATTTAAAAAAAGAAGTGTCACGTATGGTTAATAAAAAAAGTGGATGAGTTGGAAAAGTCTGTATGGATGACAAGAGACAGGGACAACAATTTGTATGGCAGTAGCAGGTGACAAGGCAGGGGTGATAGAATGTATGATGGCAATAGGAAAAAGGGGCAGGGATGGTGGATTGTACGGAGGTGGCAACAGATAGGAGTAGATCGTACAATGCAGAAATTGATAAGATAGTCATGACTGTATGGAGGCAGCAGCAAGGATGTCCAGATGACTGCGGACCGTACAGCTGGAGACATGTACGGATTGGTTTAGCAACGGACATGTACGGATCGATGTTTTTTAACCCATAATTTCCAAAGAGAACTCTCTAATGCCATTGTAACAAGTAAGCTTGTTATTTAATTTATAGACATAATATTTCTGAATTGTATAATTGATTGATAAAATGAATAATAAATGATATTACAATCACCCTCGTCACAATTTACTTATAACATTGGCTGGTCATGAGGTGAATAGGTACGTGCCTCTTCAATTACGTTAATAAACTACATTATTATTATTATTATTATGTTATTATATTCGTACTTATGTTCGTTACATTGTCATTGACCATATGAACAATAAAGATTTGTTGACACTTCCTAACTTCATGAACGTGAGCAAAAGTTATCAACTACACTAAAACTTGAGTCCATTGGGAGTAGATATGCTTAATTGTGTTAGAGAAAGAATCATCAATACATCAAGATATAACGACTTCTTTGCAAGAGAAACAATATGAAATCATGGTCTGGATTTTTACCCCCCCTCCCTCCTTTAATATAGGGGTAACTAGAGGATAACAACGGATTTGAAATCGTGGTCTATATTTTTACCCCTCGTACAGTTGGAGACATGTACGGATTGGTTTAGCTACGGACAGGTACGGGTTGGTGTTTTTTTAACCCATAATTTCCAAAGAGAACTCTCTAATACCACTGTAACAAGTAAGCTTGTTATTTAATTTATAGACAAAATATTTATGAATTGTATAATTTATTGATAAAATGAATAATAAATGATGTTACAATCACCCTCGTCACGATTTACTTATAACATTGGTTGGTCATGAGGTGAAGAGGTACGTGCCTCTTGACTTACGTTAATAAACTATATTATTATTATTATTATTATGTTATTATGTTCGTACTTATGTTCGTTACATTGTCATTGACCATGTGAACAATAAATATTTGTTGGCACTTCCTAACTTCATGAACATGAGCAAAAGTTATCAACTACACTAAAACTTAGTCCATTGGGAGTAGATATGCTTAATTGTGTTAGAGAAATATTCATCAATACATCAAGATATAATGACTTCTTTGAAAGAGAAACAATATGAAATCGTGGTCTGGATTTTTACCTCCCCCCCTCCCTCCTTTCACCTAGGGGTAACTATAGGATATCATGTCTCATGTCCCACAATGAAGACATGATCCCGAGGATGATGATCAATAGTCTCCACAACCAACAACCCCCCAAATGTGTCATCCCTCAGCATAGCTCATCACACTTGATTAACATGGTTCATTAGGATATGGGGGTCCAACAAATTATGAGGTACATTATTCCTTGCTTCATATAAAGTGTCATATTTAATGTACTTGACATGTGAGTGAGGATCATGGATTGAAGTTGGATAATGAATCATAAACTCAGAAGTTATGCTCTTTGTATTATTTCACCTTGGTGGTTATCTTTAGTATCCTAGTCCCATGTTGTCACTCTTGGAGAACAAAGGTATTCTTTGGAGGCATTGATAAGGGCAATGCCTTGTTTCTCCCCCATAATTAACACTTTCCATCCTGGGGCCTTTCGTAGTGTAATAAATTTTGGTATGGTTGTTACATGTACACCAAAAAGGCTCGTGGTTCATCCTCCTATGATAAGAAAGGATAGAATGTCGAGGTTGATGCAACTATTATAAAATAAAGAATGAAACATAGGATAATGAATGGCCAACTTTAAAAGACAATGTCCAGGTTGCGATCTACCCCCTCGATATGAGGCAATCACCCCTAGTTCTAATGCACTAAATGCATATCAAAATGAAGGGGCTTAATCCAAACAAAAAACAAAGTGCTTGAAACATGAAAAGGGGACTTGCAATGCATAAAATGAATATTAAAAGAAAATAAATGGGTTTGGAATACATGCACTGTCGAGGAAAGGGTATCTCAAGTAGCAATCACTCCCTCTACAAAGGAGATCATGGAAATGGACCAAGAACGGTACTTTGAATGTTAATGACTCCATCACCATGAATTTAGCTCAAGATGTTTTCATTCACCATACTTACACTTAGATAGTTTTCTTGGGAAATATCCCTTTACGTGGGAAGTGACACAACTAATAGGGTCTTTTGATGGTCCTCCCATACCTAAACTTGTCAAATAGCATGAATTCTTGAGCTAATGTGAAGTTTGAAGGGGATATCTAATGTGAATTGTTCATGTGTCTTGTGTATTAAGTGATGGCATACTTTGAATGATCCTAAGTATTATTGTATCTTGTTATTGTTGGTCTTACTTGATTCTATGGATTTGATTGACCTTGATGCACTCTGACATGGTATTTGGAGGATGATTTCATGCTTGTGCCCAGGGTGTTACGCTCCTTTCAAAGGACTTTTCACACTTGATATAGAGAATTGGGTCCTTAGATGAATTGAAATGAGTTGAGACACCTTTTCACACATCCCGAGCCTTAGATGCCGAGTAAATTGGATTTGATATTGCAAATATAGCTTGATGGTAAGTTAGAGGGCATGAAGCCCCTCACCATGTTGATGTTTTGTAGCTTCAGGAGGTATTCCCACTAGTATCCATGGTGTCAAACATGTGTGAATCTTCATTGGCACTAGATTACACTTTCGTTTCAATGAAAATGCTCTTGGGATGAAGCTAGGGCTTCATATGATTGATGTTGTGCTTTGTGGGCTTGTGTTGGGGATTCACACCCACAAAGAGGAATTAAATATTCTAATTTAATGTTGAGTCTAGTGGACGGATCCTTAGAGTAAGCTAAAGGATTCTAAACTCACATTAGACTCCTACAAAAGGATAGGAGAAGATTGTGACGTCTTATTGTGACATTATGGAGTTAGCATGAGTGAGTGAACACTTATGCTAGGATGTAGGTGATTTCAAGAGGGATATTTTTGCAACTAGGCAATATGGCCTAGGGTTTTTGGACATTCTATTTTTCTGTTCTTGGAAGGTAGACCACATGTGGGAGGTGAGGAAGGTTGCATGTGTGGAAGGGAGAGACAACCACTGAGAAGGAAATTTCACACATGTGGTACGCAATATATGGAACACATGTGTGGATCATACATAACTATACAATTGAGAAGAAGGCCGCATGTGTGGTATGGCCTAAACATGTCGTACATGATAATAGGATGAATAGGTCACACATGTGACATAATTGTACAAATCACATGTGTGATAGGTTCGTACAACATGGTGATGTCAACAATATAATAGGGTGATGTCAACAGGTTTGCAAGTAATAAGATTTTCCATAAATTTTTTGAGTTGTGGTTTTTCAAGAGGACTACTTTGTCTTCAATTTTTAGTGAATTTGTGATTGCTGGGAGGGCTGATTTTTCCCTCAGATTTTTCTGAATTTGACACATTTGTTGAACATAAATTTTTTTGTCTCAAATGCATGGATGATTTTTCTTTGATCTTGTTGTTTCCATGGCTGTAATTTTCTGTCATAATTTCAATGTAAAATTGTTCAATGATAACATCTAGGGTTTACTGTTTGAATCATTTAGAAGTGATTTTCAGATCTAAAATTAGCTACTTGAAAAATTGACATGGTATCATAGTTGAGGCTTTGAAAAAAGAGAGGGAGTCATCTCTTGAGACATAATTATTGCATATTTTTTGTTCTAGGCATGTCACTATAGAGAATTATTTGGTGGATAGTGGGACTTCTCGTCATATGACATAATCACATAAATCACTCACTAGTTTGACAGAGGAGAACCCATGATTGCAGGTGGAACTTAGTGATAATACCAAGTATGCAGTCAAGGGAGTTGGAACAAATTCGTTTCAATTGAAGTCTGGAAAGCCTCCCAAGATGAGTGACGTGTTGTATGTACTTGGAATAAAGAATAACCTACTTTATATATCTTCCATGGAGGACAGAGGGTATGCATTGACATTTGTATATGGAAAGGTTCTCGCTTGTCCAAAGGGATCGAGTCTTGACTCAACATAAGTCATTGGTTCTCATGATGACAACTTTTATAGGTTGACTGGTCAACCAACTCATCCCCTGGTACATGACAGTGATAGTCTATGTGAGCTTTGACATAGGATATTAGGACACTTTCATCACAGGGCCTTGCCTATATTAAGGAATATGGTTACAAGACTCTTAGATTTTGGAGCAGAGCACTAGGGAGTATGTAGAGGTTGTGCACTTAAAAATAATTCCAAGGCTGCTTTTCTAGGTAGTGATAGTAGGTCCAAGGACATCCTATACCGGGTACATTCATACGTATGTGGACCAATGCCAGTTCCATATTTGAGTGGTTACCGGTATTATGTGACCTTCATTGACGATTATTCCAGGATGACATGGATCTTCTTCATGAAGAACAAGGACGGTGTATTCAATCGATTCATAGAGTTCAAGGCTCTAGTGGAGAATCAGACTAGGAAGAAGATCAATTTTTTGAGGTCGAATAATGAGGGAGAATATACCTCCAAAAAGTTCAGATATTTTTGCAAGGAGGTAGGGATTAAGAGGGAGCTAACAATACCTTTCAACCCACATTAGAATGGGGTTGAAGAGAGGAAGAATCAGAGCATAGTTGAGGCTTCCAGGGTGATGTTGCATGACTAGGATCTACCCATGATTCTTTGGGAAGAAGCATGCAACACATAAATTTTTGTTCAGAACATGATTCCTCATAAGATATTAGATAACAAGACTCTTGAGGAGGCATTCACATGAGTGAAACAAAAGATAGGGAATTTAAGGATATTTGGTTGTCCGGTTTATATATCTGTTTTTAAGGAGAGGAGACAGAGTTGGAACCTTCTGGGAGGAAGGGAATGTTTGTAGGATACAACGAGACTTTGAAGGCCTATTGGATCTACATTCTAGGAAAGATACATATTGAGGTTAGTCGGGATGTCAAGTTTGAGGAGGAATTGGCTTTCAGGAGGTTCTGAGAGACCACAACAGATGGTGAGGAGTAGGAGGCTCCAAAGGTTGAGGAGAGTACATATCCGTCCAATACAGAGGATTAGACCTCATACCATGAGGGGGAGTCAGTGGATCCAATGGACCCTCCTAGTGACAAGTACACGAGGCCTAGATGGATTTGAGATAACTTGAAGGATGTAGAGGGGCATGCCACACCTAGAGACACCTTCATGGAGAGTAGGCCTCCACAGAGTTTTTCCAACTATGTGGTTTATGAGTAGCATCATTAATTCCGAGCCTTCCAGTTTTGACTAGGCATCAGACCAATAGGTTTGGAGGGATGACATGATGGAGGAGTATCAATCCATCATAAATAATAATGTATGGGACATAGTTCTGAGACCATAAGGGAAGTATGTGGTGATTTCCAAGTGGATCTATAATATCAATCATGGTGCATATGGTAGCATCGAGAAGTATAAGACAGGTTTGTGGAAAGAGGATTCTCCTAGAAAGAGGGAGTGGACTATGACCACACTAGATGGTGAGGAGTGTCAGTGTTTCATGGAAACCTACACAGGAGACCTAGCTAAATCATACACAAACAAAGCTTATCAAGAAAAGGAAGAGAGATACAACATGAATAATGAGAATCAATGTATATTATAATATAATTAATGAGTGAGTGATCTTCACTCATATAGGAAATTCCATCCTATAATTAGGATTGCATGCATAATAGTGATGGTATAAAATTAGAAAGTCTAAAATAGAACTAGTAAGTTAACTCCCATTGAACTAGTGTGCCAAAAATAGAAATTTCTCCAACACCCCCCTCTGAACATCATTATGGAGTAAAAAATGAGTCCCAACTACTAGGCCATATTAGGTACTCATTTACAATGCAACTAATGAACACTGAATAAAAAAAAGGAAAGAGGGAAAACCACGTGGGAACAAAACCCCCCCTCAAAAGACAATGTATCAAAAGAAGAAAATGATAGCTACTAGGCAACTATGTTCTTCACTGCAAGACGATCCCGCAAAGTCTAAAACTTATGATCACTGGAAGTTTTCGTGAATATGTAGAAATATTTATGGATCCGATGAAGTCCTTTGGTAACCTATCGAGCCTTGTACCTCTTGATCCTGTGGACCCATCTGCACCTGAAAATATTCCTTTCTAGTGGAAGTGGAACTAGATGCCAAGTTTGATTCTCTATGAGTGAGTCATACTCCCTTTGCATGGATGCTTTCCATAATGGATTTCCCACATCCTTATTGTAGGTTTGTGAATCAGTAGATTGAACCATATATCAATGCATGGGCATCGCAGGTTCTGAAGCTGAAAGTACATGAGAAGGCTCCTCATGATGAGATTGATTCCTCCTCGAATCTAATGGATTAGCTGCAAGGTTTCATGTTGCCTGAAGTGTGGTTTGTGCCTTCTTGGGAATTTGCTGAAGCTTCGACGTTGGATTCTCATCTGGATATACTACCTACTTATTTCCATGCACAAAATCTGAGTGTATGGAAGCATCTCTGATGTCTGAAACTGATGGAAGCACACAAGTATATGCATGTTGCACTGGAGGTGCATGAAAAGTATTGTCCTTATGTGTAAGTAGAATAGAGGAGTCATCGTCAAAAAACTTAGTCAATTTATACAACCTTGACTTGTGATCCACCTCACCAATTACAATGATGGAATTGTCATGCATGTCAATTACTGAAACTTAATCTGATGTAAATTCAAACTTTTTACCTTTCTGAGTGATTTGATAAACTGAGAGTAGATTCATAGAAAAATTTGGAACATGTAAAACATTCTCAAAACTACCATTATGGAGTTCCACTCTCCCTTCTCCTGCTACTGCTACTAGAGTATCATCCCCCATGAGAATAAGGGGTCTTGAGCATGGACTCAAAGAAGAGAAAAATTCCTCTTTTGATGCCATATGATGTGATGCACCAGAATCTATAATCCATGAATCAGATGAGGAATTAATTGCAACCAAAGCATGATGATTACCTTTCACAGGAGCATGATCTTCTTCCTTATGCTTCTTGACTCCCTCTAGAATGAAGTTTCCAAGGTTGTTTTGCTGTGCCATAAGATCGATCTGTTTCTTCATGCATTTGGATTCTTCATGATTCAGTTTATTGCAGTAAGTGCATTGCTTTCCCTTCTTCTTATTCTTCGAATCTAAAGAGTCTTTGGAACCTGAAGAATCGTTAAAGGGTTTGGAATATCCCTCCTTCTCGGTTTGTTTCTCCTTCCAGTTTCATTTGGATGATCCTTTTCCATCATGCATGGTGAGTGCATGTGCTTTGGGATCCTTCATGAGGCCCATATGCATGAGTTTTGTGTGCTCTTGTGTGAGAGACTCAATGAACTGAGCCATCATAGGCATTTTCCAATTTGTTCCAAAAAGACATCTGCTAGAATGGAAATTGGAGACATATACACCATATTCTGGCCCTATCTTGGCCAATATTGTTAGAATAAGTTGTTTCTTATGTGTAGACTTTTCAATACCACATTAACCCAATCTCAAAATCAAATATTTAAATTTAGTAAATAAATCATGTATATTATAAAAAAAATTAGGGTCTAAGGTATTCAACTCTACCTCAAGCATATGACCTCACATCTCATCCTGCTTTCCAAAGATTCCTTCCAAGGTGGTCCAGATATCGTTTGGAGTCTTGCATGCAACAACATGAAACCATAGATCATTGGATATTAACTAAAGAAGTAGTTTTGTGGCCTCATCCTTACGGTTTGCCCATCTGGTCTTCTCAAGCACCGATGTAGGTTTGGTTTCTGTCACCATCATCAAATTATACAGTGCTTTTCTTTTGAGTTGGAATGTGGCCTTCGGATTCCATTAAAAATATTTGTATGGTGTGAATATTATCACCGGAATTTATTGAATAAGTTGCATCGTCTCCATCTTGGCTATTGATTATGAAAAGATCTTGAAAACCCAGATTGTGGATTTCGAGATATGATAGACGATTCTATGGCAACTATAGATATGATAAAAAAACTATGTCTCCTAAAATATGATGTGGGTTTAGGATATTTTTGGTTAGCATGAGAATCCGTATGTTATACGTCTTTGGTACAAATTTCAGCCTAACCCAGATCGCGGATTTTGAGATATGGCTATTTTACTGCAAAAAACCAATTTTTGGAGGGTTGCTAAATCATTGCACCCTAGAGAAGGATAAAGTGTGATGATGCTGAATCTTCGTACCCTAGTGAAGGAAACAGTGTGACGATGTCACACCTTGACTTTGTATAGGCTGCGACGATGCCTGGAAAAAGATTTGTTCTTAAGTCTGAGTGCAATCGTCACACCCTTCAATAGGGATAGGCTGTGACGATTCCAATCATCGCACCTTTAGATAGGGATAGGCCAAGACGATGATGGAAACTAGGTTTACTCAAATCCTCTTTCTCTTTTCTCTGGCTTGTCTGGGTTTTTCCAAGCAGCTCGGCTCTGATACCATGTCAGTGTTTCATGGAAACCTGCACAGGAGACCTAGCTAAAGCATACACAAACAAAGCTTATCAAGAAAAGGAAGAGAGATACAACATGAAGAATGAGAATGAATGTATACTATGATCTAATAAATGAGTGAGTGATCTTCAATCATATAGGAAATGACATCCTATAATTAGGAATGCATGCATAATAGTGATGGTATAAAATTAGAAAGTCTAAAATAGAACTAGTCAGTTAACTCCCACTGAACTAGTGTGCTGAAAATATAAATTTCTCCAATGAGTAGGAGGCACCAAAGGTTGAGGAGAGTACATATCCATCCAATACAAAGGAGTATCCCTCTGACCATGAGGAGGAGGCATATGAGTTAGTGGATCTAGTGGACCCTCCTAATGATAAGGACATGAGGCCTAGATGGCTTCAAGATAACTTGAAGGATGCAAAGGGAGATGCAACACCTAGAGACACCTTCATGGAGATTAGGCCTCCAGAAACTTTTTCTAGCTATGAGGTTTATGAGTAGCATCATTTATTCTGAGCCTTCCATTTTTGAGGAGACATTAGACCAATAGGTTTGAAGGGATGACATTATGGAGGAGTATCAATCCATCATAAAGAATGATGTATGGGACATAGTTCTGAGACCAGAAGGGAAGTCTATGGTTATTTACAAGTGGATATATAATATCAATCATGGTGCATATGGTAGCATCGATAAGTATAATATAAGGTTTGTGGAAATAGGATTCTCCTAGAAAGAGGGAGTGGACTATGAAGAGACTTTTTCTCTAGTTGCTAGGTATACTTCTATCAGGGTTGTTATTTCTCTTTCTTCGGTTATGGGGTGAAAAATAAATCAAATTGATGTGAAGAAAACATTCCTCAATGGTGTGATCAAGGATGAAGTGTGACAAACTTTGCAATCACTTTCTAATTAGTTAGAAAAAAACCAAAGATTTTTACATTTAATTATCAATATGGGGTCATATCTTACTTACAAATTGTTGTGCACCATATATGCAAGACTAGTGTTGTTTTTTCTAAAGAGTTGTTGTACTTTTAATGTCACAAATCAATGATTCAAGATACTTAATTAAGTTACCAAACTATACTATTTCTTGAATTGCAAAAAAGTAAATGTCACACTTGTAGGGAAGAAAAGTCACACTTGCGGAATTTAAATCACACTTGTAGAAAGTAAATCACACTCGCTGAAATTAAATCATGCTTGCAGAAAGTAGATCACACTTACATAATTTAAATCACACTTGCGGAAATTAAATCACACTTGGAAAATTAAATCACACCCGTAGAAAGGAAATCACTCTTGCGGAAAGTAAAATTATGCTATGATCTACTGGTGACTTATTGAAGTATAATAATGATCATGTTTTGTTGTAACAATTACATGTTTTCACATTCAACAAAAAATAAATATAATATCAAATCCCAAACTGTTGAATACTAAAGTTATCAAAAGTTAGAAAGAAAACAAAATAAAGTGTAGATGCAAATGGAGTTGCAACAATGAAGCTGCAACACGAGATAAATCATAGCAATGTGAGTTGTACCAACACAAATTGCAACAACGAAATAAATCATAGCAATGTGAGTTGCAACAACAAAGCTTCAATACGAAATAAATTATAGCGACGAGAGTTGCATTAACATCCGTGATTATAAACTCATAGAAATTGAATCAACGTTGAATTGTAGTTTAAAATTGCAAAATTCTCAACACTAGGAAATTAAATATTAACCACACATGAATTACTACTATTCTATGAAATCTAGACTTGTAGAATACTAAGAAATAAATCAACTAAGGAATCAAATAAATATGATTGAAATGCAAAATCCTACATTAATATACAAGCAATACTTGACTAAGGAGGGGGACCTACCTCATTAGATAAGGAACTGAGATACGAAATCATAATCATGTGATCATCAACACATCAACATGTGAACATGAGAAGAACATAAATTATATTGAAGAATTTTGAAAGTTACAATAACATCCAAATGCGATCGCCAGAATAATTCTTCCTGCTCAGCTCTGGGGAAGCTAAGGTTCTTATACAATACAACTAATGTCTAAAATTATACAAAGGGATGGATGGATAGACATGAAAATCCATTTGTTCATTCAGTTATATTGATTTTGCCAAGTTTTAGTAAAGATCAGGCATGTGCTGACTTGGTAGCAAAATTGATTTCTCTTTAATCGTTTACTTGTCTCCTTTCGCTTTCCTATGTGAGGATCATTTTCTAACTTCTCGCTGCAGTGTTGATTGTTGTGCTTGTGGGGTTTGTACTAGAAATCACAATGACAATATACTTGGATTCATGACGATGAAGAGTGTTCTTGGAGTTGCAATAGTTGTTCGGAGTCGCAACAACAAAGAGTGCACTTAGAGTTGCAGTTGTTGGACTGTGCTCAGAATCACAACAACAAAGAGTGTTCTTGGAGTTACAACAGTTGGATTGTGCCTAGAATCACAACGACAGAGAGGGATTGAAGCCACTTTGAGGAGTTGCAACTACTGTATTACTCCCGTGTAGCATTATTAATACATGAAAGTAGTAAGTTCATTTAATAAATATGCAATAATAATCCAAAAATTACATATGGGGAAAGTATCAAAAAATAAATGATCAATGGACAATAGTAAGAATTTTTTTATTAGAAGGGTGTTGAAAGTGTGTCAATTTAGGCACCTACATCTCCCCCAACCCAAAATTGTTGCATGTCCCCATGAAACCAACGATCACTCAGTGTTAGAGAAATTAGGGTTTCCATTGAATTCACTGACACTACAATATTCCTCCCCTACTTTCTCCTTCTTTTCACTGGTGTCTTCTCTTGTTGTAACTCCTTTGTGGAATTGCATCCGTGGCCTCTTCTGGTGTTGGAAGTGCGACCATTTCTTATTGGGATGCCTAAATCGCAGCCACTGCATACTCAGAAAGTATCACAGGTGGTTGGACAATACTACTCCAAGTGCGACCTTCCTTGTGTAAGGCATGCTCAACCAATATCTTGATAAGGACGTGGTTTGAAACAACTTCCTTGGGGTTATTTTCCCTTTAGATGAGCATTGTCATCGTCTGCAACATTCTGACAAGAAGTATGGCATATTAATTGGTCGATTGTGTTGGATATGATCAAGCATTCATATATGTTGGACATAGAAAAAGTCACTGGTAAAATATCATTGCATGAAGACAACCACGTTTCGCCAAGGGTGTGGAAAATATCGACGCTCGAATCTTGCACCCTTCTTTACTAAATCTTGTCTAGTCTCAAGGAATTGCTTCATAATTTCAGGCTGCAAAGTCCTTTTGGTGTACCATATTTCTCCTTTCTGAGGTAACTCAGTGACTTCTACACGAGCACCATATACCATGGAGTGTTCAACTCTATAATTCAAGGAGAATTTCAGTGCCACCTTGTCATCATATCCCTGTAGGCATTGCACGTATTCCATCCAACCGACTTATTCCAAAATGTTTTTGATATTTTCATAGACCTTGAGTAACAATGCTTCAATAGGTTCCTTGCGTATCAATGAACCTCCCATGGTTCCCTATTTATGCTAACTCTGTTTTCTTGTGTTTGCAGGGGAGATGCGTGTTAATCGGGTGGAGAATTTTGAATTGCAAAAATAACGATGGTGGGTATTGTGATGAAAGTGAAAGATCACTGATATAGCAATGATGGTGTAAGGTGGCGGTTATGGAGGAATGATAATAGAAATATTCCATTAAAACTATTCATTACAAATTTTAATTGGAACTTGTACTTGTCTCTTCTTACCTCAAGTTTCTATACGAGTATGGTGTTGATGGCATTGTGGTAGAAGAAGACATAGTCACATAAATGGTCTTAATCAAAATTGCAACATCGACATTGTTGGTTCTGTCGACCGGAAGTGCAGTAACGGTGACACTGACAAAGTGCAAGTTGCAAGAATATTTTCAACAACGTGATTTGCAACGACGAAGCTACAACAATGAAAGTTGCAGCAACTGATGGTGTGGCCTTAGTGGGAATTGAAGCAACATTGGTGTGAAAAAAGGTGTGGGCAAGAAGTGCCAAAAAATAAAGTAAAGCTGCAAGTGGACTTGCGGAAATGAATTTGTAGTAACATAAATGAAATGGGATAGGTTTGTAAAATGAAGTGGATCTAGAAGTGGAGTTGCAACAATTACATTTGCAGCAAAGGGAGTTGCAACAAAGGAAATTGCAACAACATGGATGGTTGTGTCAAAGGGATTTGCAACAACGGTAATAGTTGTGGCAAAGAGAATTGCAACAACATGAATTGCAGTAAGGGGAATTGCAGCAACAAGAATAGTTGAGGCAAAGAAAATTGTAGTAGAGGAATTTCAACAAGGAGAATAGTCATGGAAAATGGAATTTCAACAAAAAGGGATAGTTACAGAAAATGGAGTTGCAGTGAAAGGATTTTCAATAACTAGAATTGTAGCAACAAAAGTTGCAGCAACGGGAATTTCAACAACATAGGTTTCCCTTGCATGTCTTGAAAAAAAAAATATTATAAAAAAATAAAGGTTTTATTTAAATTTGTTGAGAATGATCCTAACATAACCATCATGAAACTGTGAAGTACCCTTTTTTTTAATGTGCAAGATAAGCTGGTTTTCACTTTTGTTTTAGGAGAAGAAAATAAATTATCCAGCGAGGATCTTTTCTTCTTGAACGAGTTCCAAATCACTGTCTGGCCATCCATTTGCAATCTTCCTCAAGAAGGCTTCCTTTGATACAGGACGATGGTATAGGTGAAGTCTATGTCCATTATCCATTAGAGGAATTTTCTCTTCATCTATCGTGCATAGTTTGATGGCCCCACTATCATGTATTGTATCAATATCGTATGGACCGAGTCATCTGGTGCGAAATTTTCCTTGAAAGTCCTTGAAGTTGGAATCAAATAGTAATTCCCAGTCTCCATATTTGTAATTATTTTTCTTGATAAAGTTGTCGTGTCATCTAGTCCTCTGATGTTGTATCGTTGTGGCTCGGTGTAGGGAATCTTGTCGTAGTTTTTCCAACTCATTAATTTGAAGCAGTCTTTGTTTCTGAGCCACTGATAGGTCCAACTCAAGTTGTGTTGTTGTCCTAAGTGTTTGGATTTATGTCTTGATGGGATGTGGCACTCTTTTCCCATATACTAACTCATAAATTGTGAATCCTCTAGTAGTTCTCTAGGTTGTTATGTAGGCCCATAAAGCTTCGATAAGTCTATTGACCCAATATTTGAGGTGCAATTTGACAGTTTTAGTGATAATGGCCTCAAGGATCTTATTAGTCCCATCTACTTGTCCATTTTCCTATGGGTGATATGGTGTTACTACTATGTGCTTGATTTTATAGTTTTCCATTAGATCTCTGATAAAATGTGATATGAACTGAGTTCCTCTGTCCATCATTATCTCTTGTGGTATCCCATACCTTACAAAGATTTATTCATGGAGAAACTCCACTATTTCCTGTTTGGTTGTTGTTGAAAGTTTTTTTTCCTCCATCCATTTTGTGACATAATCCATACAGATAAGGATGTAGGAGTGTTGATGGGAAGGGGGATTTATTGGTCCCACAAAATCAATGGCCCATTTTTCAAAATGTTCTAACACCATCTGTGGTTGTAGCATCATTTCATCTGCTTCTACGAGTATACCCATGTGTTGACAGTTGTCGCACCTCTTCACATACTCTTTAACATCCCTGAAAAGTGTGGGCCAATAATACCCCTGATGGAGTGCTTTGTACCCAGTTCTTTTATCAGTAAAATGGTCCCCACATGACCCATCATGAAAAAATTTTAGTATCTCATGAATTTCGTCTTCTCATACATATCTTCTGATAATCAAATCAAGCCCAGTGTAAAAGAGGCATCCATCAATCCATGAAAATATTTCACTTTTCCTGACTACACTTTGTCGCTCTTTGGGAGTCATATGTTGTGGGAGCTTTTCTACATCCAAAAAGTTGGAAATATCTGCAAACCATGGTGAGTTCGTAGATACTGCAAAGAGATGTTCATATGGAAAGCAATCTTCTAGTGGAGATTCATTTTCATTGGATGTTATTATATAAAGAAAGTTTGTGACTACATTATCTTTTCCTAGTTTATTTAAGATGGTAATGTCAAATTCTTGTAATAAAAGAAACCATCTAGTGACCCTGCCATTGGTGTTTGGTTTGTTTATTAATTACTTAATAGAAACATGATTAGTATGCAAGATTACATAATATTCGGTAAATGTAGTGCCTTAACTTGTTTATTGCATGAATAACAACAAGAGACTCGTTTTCATTTACTGTATAGTTTAATTCTGCAGGAAAAATATTCTTATTGACATAGTAAATTGTGTATGGGTCCTTTCCTTCTAATTGTCCTAGAATGGATCCATTGGTAGTGTCCAATGCATTTATGGAGATGTGGAATGGGAAGGACCAATCACATCCTCGTAAGACATGAGATTCAGACACTTTGATTTTCAATTCATTAAGTGCATGATGACATGTATCTTTCCATGCAAACTCAATATCTTTGTTAAGTAAAGAAAATAATGGACAAGCAATTTGTGATAAAATTTCAATAAATCGACGATAGTAACTAGCATATTCCAAGAAACTTTGTACTTTATTTTGCAAAGTTGGAGTTGGAAAGTTTAATATTTTATGTACTTTTGTTGGATCTACTTGGATATCTTTGGTTGAGATGTGGTGTCCTAGTAAAATTCCATCAGTTAACATCATAAAATATTTTTTATTATTGAGGGAGACATTTGACTCTTTACACCTTATCAGTGTTTTCTATATATTGACTAATTCCTGATCGAATTCATCCCCATATGTTGTGAAATCATCCATATATATTTCCAGGAAATCATGAATTAGATTAGAAAATATACCAATAACAAATCGTTGAAAGGTTGTGGGGGTGTTGCATAACCCAAATGGTAGAACATGGTAGGAAATTTTTCCTTAAGAGCAAGTAAACATTGTTTTCTCTCGATCTTCGGGTGTGATTTGGATCTGGTTATATCCACTGAATCTGTCAAGGAAAGAAAGGTACTTATTCCCTGCTAAAGTGTCGAGGACCTAGTTGATAAATGGTAATGGGAAGTGGTCTCTATGTGTTTCTTTATTGAGTTCTCTATAGTCGACACAAATTCTCCATTTACCATTTTTGTTTTGTACTATGACTATAGAGGAGACCCATTGGCTATCAAAAATTGGGTAGATGGAGTTGGTTGTAAGAAATTTTTGTATCTCCTCTATGATTATGTCCTTCAGTGTTGGATTCATCTCACTTTGGGGTTAGCGAATGGGTCAAGATCCTTTCTTAATATATATGTGATGTTTTCATAGGTCAGGATGGATTCCATTCACATCATAGTAATCCTAGGCGAAGGCATCACTATTCTTTTGCAACATTTTAACCAAACACTCATTTTCTTGTTCAGTTAGTCCTTGGTTTATTTTCAAGGTTTTACCTGGGCTTATTTCTATAGTTTATGTAAGGGACCCTCGATCC
This sequence comes from Picea engelmannii, assembly GCA_009831015.1. NCBI lineage: Eukaryota > Viridiplantae > Streptophyta > Pinopsida > Pinales > Pinaceae > Picea > Picea engelmannii. The sequence goes on along the minus strand of ML777217.1, from coordinate 1,819,012 downwards.
TTTTCTGGTGTAGATTCATGTTAGATGGGTGAGATGCTTGTTGAGGTTAGAGAAGCATGTGTTTCTGGTTGCATGACCTACTTAAGAATATCATGTGTGTTTCCTGAAGAAGAGAAAGAGGCTATAAAATCATTGATTTCATCGTCCTTTGTTTTATCTCTTATGGATAAGTATTGATCTATGGAGAGGACTTGATGGGATTTCCCTTCTTCCTCACTATCTTCTTTTTCAACCCAAAGTGGTGTTTCTAGATCCATGTTGGGTTTGGCGGGAGGATAGAGAGTTAATTATTTTGTGGATGTCCCGTGGGAGATGGTCAAGTTTCCTGACCTACAACTGATGTAGGCATCGAAAATGTCCAGTCAAGGTCGTCCCAATATTAGAGGATGTTAGAGAATAATCCTAAATTCCCTTGGTGTATTACATGTCCTAGGCAGCTAGACCTTGGTTAATGCATTCCAATGCATTTTTCCTCACTTGATTTGACTTTCTAGAGAGGGTAGGAGACACCTTCCTTGATTTTAGGGAGTTTTCCTTAAGTTTAGGGAGTTAAATTTGATTTATTTAGTTATAAATCCACTTAATAACTCCTTTCCAACCTCCATGCAAAGTTTAAACACCTAAAGGAAGGAGAGTGCACTTCCTCCTTAAATCAAGGAAATTGTCCCTTGATTTTAGGGATTTACCCCCTTTCTTTAGTAAACTTTGCATGTTTAGCTAATCAATTAGTAAACTCGCACTTTTAAGCCTACAATACTCATGTTAGGTGTGGTTTATCTATTTTATAGGTTTAGGCATGTGATTTAGCCATTTCTACACTGCTTTTAGTGGGAGTTGTTATTATTAGTGACACAATCAATTCCTCTCTACATATTGGATTGATCTCATTGTAATTTCGAACATATTGTGAATACATTCATTATTGTGGAGTAAATTCTTCAATATCTCTCTCTTATTTGTTTATTTTAAAATTCATTGGATCAGTATTATTTTTCTCATCGAATTCTAGATCTCTCGGGTCTCGGAATTTTACATGGTATCAGAGCCTCAAGGAATTTGAGGGAGAGGTATAATAGTTTTATTTGTAGGTGAAATATCATCAAATTAGGAGGAAGAAAAAATAAATGGATCAACACCTTCAAACCAAGCATGTTTTCCTAACTCCATTCAACTACTTTGAATGGAAAGCCGAGATCACCCTTGCTCTCTGAAGCAAAGGTCTCTACCGGATAAAAATGGGTACAAAAGTTGAGCCAACAAATGTTGCGGAGAAATAAAAGTATTTCAATCGAATGGATGAATCCTTTGGGATGATATGTCTCTTCGTATAAAGAGACTTTATGTTTCATTTCGTCACCACATCATCCCTTAATGGGGTTTGGACCAAGTTGGAACAGTTGTTCGGTAAACATGATGAACTTCGATCCTACAGTTTGGATAACGAGCTCATAGGTATGAATCTGTCAAATTTTGATTCTTTGCAAGAGTATTTTACAAAATTTAAATCTCTTTTAGTTCAGCTTAAATATTTCAAAGTAGTGGAAAAATATGATAAACTCATCCTTTCCATTCTCTCAAAACTAGGTCCCGATTATTCAGTTTTTGTTTCCTCGTTTCATGCTTCAAAATTAACAACTCCGAAGTGGAAAATGCCCTCTTTAGATGATTTTATTGAAGCACTAACTCAAGAGAAGGAAAAATTAGTTTCCATGGGCTCCATAAAGGGTTCTATAGATCATTCTCTTGCAGCAAATGAAGCAAGCAAACCGATTTTCAAAGATCAGAAAAAGGGGAAAGGAAAAAACCTCGAGGCTAGAAAGGAAAAGTTCTTGAAACTGACGGATGAATCTTCTTCAGATCACAAAGGGAATAAGAAAAAGGAAATATCTAAATGTATCTATTGTAAAAAAGGTTATCATCCTGAAGATTCTTTTATGAGGAAAACTGTAGATGAGATGGCGAAGATGCTACAACAAAACAATCTCATGGTCCCGACAAATGCAAGGAAGAATGATGAAGAAAAACCGACCGAAGGAAGAGGAAATATCGCGATGGTCATGCTTTGATGGTTGTCACATCCTCCCCATCCCCTTGGATCCTTTATTCAGGTGATTCGAATCATATGGTTGCAAAGAAAGAATCATTCTCGTACATCGAAGAGTGCATAGGACCTTGTATTCTCATGGGAGATGACAAACCGGTTGAGGTATGTGGTAAAGACATCGTTTATTTGGAAGAGGGATATTTTGATAATGTGTTGCATGTCCCCTTGCTTTCCATGAAATTTATTTCCATATATCAAATCACAGATTCAGGTTCTGGAAGAAAGTCCGAATTCTATCCTGATTCAGTGGAGATTTCAGACTTAAAAACAGGGTCCCAAGTAGCTCACGGTGTTGTAGATCATCACTCTCGGTTGTATTCCTTCTCTCATTTCATTCCCAAATATGTATGTACATAATTTTTTTTAATCATACCAATGAAGATATCAGTTTATGGCATGATATATTTGGGCATATTAACTACATGTACTTGCATCAACTCAGCAAAGAATACATGGTAAACGGTTTGCCTCAAATCAAGTTTTCCAATGGGATCTGTCAGGGCTGCATTCTTGGTAAGCATCTCGAGCAAAAATTTGACAAAGGAAAAGAATGGAGGGAATCCTCACATCTTCATTTGATTCATAGTGATGTCATGGGACCCTTCCCTGAGCCCTCAATAAAAAAGTGTCAGTATGTACTCAATTTTATTGACAACTACTCTCGCTTCACATGGGTGTATTTTTTGACATTGAAATCTCAAGTTTTTCAATATTTTAAAGAATTTAAAGCACTCGTTGAGAATCAGTCTAAGGGAAGGATTAAGATCCTTCATAGTGATAATGGAGGTGAGTATGTTAACAAATATATGTAGCAACTTTTTTCTGAAGTGGGCATCGAGATCCAACATACAGTGCCTTACACATCGCAACAGAATGGTGTTGCCAAGAGAAAGTACTAGACATTGAAAGAGATGGAAAATTGCATGCTACAATCGAAATAATTAGCTCCAAATCTATGGGATGAAGCCATAAGTTGTGCAACATACATTCAAAACCATTTTCCTCACAAATCACTGAAGGGAATCACTCCTTTCGAAGCTTGGTGTGGTAAGAAACCAAAGTCTCTCATTTCATAATTTTTGGTTGTCGTGCATGGGCCCATATTCCATATGATAAACGAAGGGAACTAGAGCCTTAGAGTGTTGAATGCATATTTTTTGGATACCCTGAAGGTTTCAAAGTTTATAATATGCTACAAAATTTACTGATTCACTTTTCATTGAGTGAAGTGTGAAGTTTGAAGAGGGTCCACTACATGCAGTTTTAGATCAGTATGTCGGGGATTTTTTGGATGAAACAATTGAAGAGGGTTTTGATGCTCATTCGAGAAATTCATATGATGATGATGAGAAGGTATTTAGATCATATTCATAGGTTTATGAGTATTTTATGGCTTCTTTATATCCCCTACTAGTTTGGGCCAAAAATACTTTGCATGATGCCGGTGAACTAGTCGACAATCCGACGGATCCGAGGAGGACTAGATCATCGTTTTTCGAGGCCCCCACTACCTTGGATGCCACAGAGAAGTTGTTTCCCATACATTTCTATATTTCACTTGCATCAGATCCAAATTCATATACATAGGCCACGAGAAACCCCTTCTGGGAAGTTTCTATGGATGAGGAGTACAATGGTCTCATGGAGAACCAAACCTAGGATTTGGTTCCACTTCCAAAAGGAAGAAAGCTTGTTCGATGCAGATGGATATTTCAGAAAAAGATGGATGCAAATGGTGATATCAGTAAGTATAAATCTCGGCTTGTTTCTAAAGCTTACTCTCAAGTACATGGAATTGATTATACCGAGACTTTTGCACCAGTTGCAAAAATGGACTCCATCAGGCTAGTTTTGGCCATTGCGGCTTCTCGACATTGGGAAGTCCATCACTTGGATGTAAATATTTATTTTCTTCATGAAGATATGAAGGATGAGATATATATAGAACATCCATAGGGGTATGTTCATGACTCCTCTATTTTATGCAGGTTAAAGAAATCATTATATGGGCTCAAACAAGCTCCTCGAGCTTGGTATGCAAAAATGGATTATTTTCTACTTTCTCGAGGATTTCATATGTGTAAATCAGATCCGAATGTTTATATGCTTTTCCATGATGACTCCCTTTTGTTTATTTTTCTATATGTAGATGACTTATTGATCACATGGAGTGATTTATCAGAGATTGCATAGGTTAAGACTACCTTGCATGATAGATTTTCCATGAGTGATATGGGTTTGCTGCATTATTTTCTTGGTCTTGAAGTATCACAGTCTACTTCAAGAATCAAGATGGAACAAACCAAGTATGCATTGGATCTACTTGACAGGTTTTAGGTGATAGATTATAAGCCAGTTGGTTCACCTTTTCTTTCTGGGGTCAGATTGGAGGATGGAATGACTACTCATTTGGTAGACAATACTCTCTATCGACAATTGGTAGGGATCTTATTGTACGTCACACATACCCATCATGATCTCTCTTATGCAGTGAGTGTTGTTTCCAGGTATATGCAAGAGCCCCATGAGCTTCATTGGAAAGATTCTAGGAGAATCCTTCGGTATGTAAAAGGCACTCCCAATTTTGGTATTTATTATGCAGTTGATTTTCGTCTATCTTTGGTCAGGTACACAGATTCAGATTGGGCTGGCGATGGTACAGACTGCAAGTCCACCTTAGGGTATGTATTCATCTTTAGTTCTGGTCCACTTTGTTAGTCAAGTAAGAAGCATGAAGCTATTGCTTTATCCAAAACAAAGGTAGAGTAAATGGGGGCAGTGAATGCCGCCACACAATGTACTTGGTTGCAGGGTTTACTTTATGAGTTTGGGATTCAATATCCAATACCGAGTGTCATATTTTGTGACAACCAGGGTACCATTAAGATATCCACTGACCTGGTTTAGAGACAAAGAACCAATAATATACATATATACATGCATTACTTCTGGGGGTTGATTCATGATCGAGTGATTTCATTGCAATACTACCCCATTGAGCAACATGTTGCAAACATCTTCACCAAATCCTTCACTGAGAATAATTCTCTCACTTGCGGGATCTTTTGGTTGTGGTAGAGATATTTGGGTAGACTCTCATAGTTAATTATCATTTTTTTATGTCCTCTTTGGGGGGGGGGTTGTTCCCATGAGGTTTTCCCTCTTTCCTCATTTTATGAGGGGTTCATTATTGTATTGAGTACCTAAAATGGCTTAGTAGCTGAGACTCACATTTTCTTATTATGTCACTACAGATAGGCTTAAGGGGGGGTGTTAGAGCATACTACTAACTTCCATTGGTGCATTACTTGTATTAGGCACCTAGACCTTGGTTAACATTCATTCTTGTGGAGTAAATTCTTCTCTATCTCTCTCTTCTTTGTTTATTTGCAAATTCATTGGATTAGTATTATTTTTCTCATCGAATTCTAGATCTCTCGGGTCTCATAATTTTATAGAGGATACCCTCCTAGAGAGGTTTTGGGTTGTAGGATCACGAAGTCAGCAGGATATTCCCACGAATCCATAGATATCACTGTATCTGCTAAGATATCCTCTGGTTTAATGGTTGATATTTTAGCGAGTTGAAGTACGGTTGGGATTTCCCTAAGGCATGTAAGACCTAAGTCTTGCATTGTATCATGTGTCATAATGTTGATGGCAACCCCTAGATCGATTAATGTGTTACTAATAAGTGCATTGTTGATCTGCACATTAACTATTGGGTTGTTAGGGTCAGAGTATTTAGTTTTGATAACTTCCCCCATCATTAAATCTGATAATGTTCCCATGACATGGATGATTTGGGGATCCTTTCGTTTCCTACCGAGTTTTCTCAAACAAAGTTATCATACCACTTTTGACTAAATAGGTGCATCATTGATGGCTTTAAATGACGGTATTTTGACACACACATTATTCAATTCTCCCAAGAAGTCAAACTCAGGCTGAGTAAAAAAAAATTCTAGGTTATCCTTTCTGGATAGGGTGGGTGTTGAAGTTCGGGGTGGGCATTCTAAACTTTCAGGTTTTTAAGACTTTTTTAATTCCAATTATTCATTTCAGGCATCTTCATTCAAATATTCAATGCTAATATGAGCTTGGTCCTTGGTTAGTGTCTTCCTTGATCTAAGACAGATATCATTGCAGTCCAGGGAAGAGATGGAATAGGTTGGGTAGGTTGAAAGTCCAAAAACTTGAGTTGGTTGGGATGGCCTTCCATTATTTGGGTTAGGAATGGGTTGTGCAAGTAGTTGTGGTCGAGGAGGGGAAAATGTGGATGCCTACATCTGGGGAGGAGGAAAAATTTGCATGGGTGTATGTGTCATAGGTTTTTGAGGTCCTCCTATAGTATGTTTTCTTCATCCTCGTTGCCATAAATGGTTTGGAGGAGGAGCCACCCACTGTTGTGTTAGCATACCCCATGGTTGAGAAGCATATTTCATGGAAGGGTTAGTCCAATATGAATTGGAATATTAAGATTGATTTTGGATCATACCTTGAGGTTTGTGCTGCCATGGTTGCTTCTGAGAGACATAACATAATTGTTATGATTCTTCGAATTTCTGGTAGACAACTTTTAGACCTGGAAAGGATGGATAGTTGTGAGTAGCATGGTATTTTTTTCATATTCCACAAACCTCGATCTAATCCAACAAATATTCTTTCCATAGGTGATTTTGTCTGCATTCTAGGAAAAAGATAATCAAAGCTTGGTATGTTTCCTCCTTCTTATTCATCTACAATGTATCCAGTTGGGATCTCAGGGAACTAAGTATGCCAGCCTTGAAGTCTTATAACATGTTCTTAATTTCTACCCTCATGACTCTACTTCCAATAGTTTTTCCCATTCTTGTCAGTATATCTCTTGGTCCTTTGCCTATTTTTAATGTTCCTCTGGAATATTTATAGTAAAGTTCCAAGATAATGTCATACTCTAACTGAGAAACATCTCCCCCACCCATCAGGTTGAAGATTTTTGTACAATCATCTCATATTCCTCTTAGAAATAATAAATGTTGTGTCTTAGAAGCCAAATCTCCTTGATTTTCCCTCTGTGGGTTATAGGTGAACCATTCAACATAATCTACAAGGCTCTCATCTTCATGTTTCATCTTGTTGAAGACTTCCTCTCTTATTTCTTTATCTTTTCAGTAGTCTTTGTATTTGTCTAGAAATTTCTTCATCCCATGAACCATCGTATTTAAGCTCTCTTGAGCATGGTGGGAAAAAGTTTCATTTTTTGGGTGTTTGTCACATGATAGTCATATCTTCTGTAAAGTACGTCGAATTGGAAGAGGAAGGTATCAAGATATTCTTTAGATAACCCATGAAATTTTGGCAAGGTTGAATGATGGATGTTCTTCATATTGGTCTCCTCATATGTTTCTTTGATTGAAAATCCAAAAGTAGAGGGTTCCTCCTTGACAATCTTGTGTGTCATTTGTTTCTGGGGTCTATCCTTTGTTTCTAAAGGTACCTCATAAAAAATAAACTCTCCATAGTGATATTGTTCATTGATATACTCTTATGAAATCACAACCTCTATATGTAGAGACCCTTGTAAAGTCTTTTATTCCTGAGGAGATGCTTTAGACTTCTTCTTAGATAGAAAACATGTTGTAGGTGATAATTAATTTGGTTGATTGAGCTCATTTCCCTCTTGTGATTGACCTGCACTGTTATCTTTCGGGGAGTTTTTGAAATAACTAATAAATATACCATGTTGATCTCTAACTCTTCTCATAGAAAAGGTTAGAAAAACATTCTACTAATTGTTTAAAATAAATCATAACACTCAATTTACTAAAATGAAAATCCACACAACTACTCAACAACTACTTATTTTGACAATTCCCCGATAATGACGCCAAAAATGACAGAATTTTCAATGACTTTCTAATTAGTTACAAAGAAACCAAAGAGTTGTATATTTAATTATTAATCTGGGGTCGTATCTTACTTATGGACTATCATGCACTGTATATGCAAGAGTAGTGTTTATTTTTATAAAGAGTTGTATTATTTTTAATGTCACAAATCAAGGATTCAAGATACTTGATTAAGTCACCAAACTATATTATTTCCTAAGTTGTTAAACAGTAACTATCACACTTGCAAGAAAGAAAAGTCACACATGAAGAATTTAAATCACACTTGTAGAAAGTAAATCACACTTTTTGAAATTAAATCACACTTGCAGAAAGCATATCACGCTTACAGAATTTAAATCACACTTGCAGAAATTAAATCACGCTGGCAGAAATGAAATCACTCTTGTAGAAAGTAAATTTATTCTATGATGTACTGGTGAATTATTCAAGTATAATAATGATCATGTTTTTTTGTAACAATTATGTGTTCTCACATTCAACAACAATTTAATATAATATCAATCCTAAATTGTTGAAGACTAAATCTATCATAAGTTAGAAAGCAGACAAAATAAAGTGTAGTTGCAAGTGGCCGAGTTGCAACATGAAAGAAATTACAAAAACATGAGTTTCAACAACGAAATAAATCACAACAACGTGATTTGCAACAACAAAGCTTAAACACAAAATAAATTATTGTTGGACAATTGGTTTTGACAATGGGTTGTCATTGATTTCAACCCTTAGAGATTGATTTCAATGATTGGAGAAGTCTAGACGCCCTAGAGATGTGGTTGATATTGATGGTGAGTTAGTTGTCATTGATGGAGTTGTTGATTTCATCAAATGTGATGGGTGCATTTGATGAAGTCTACATGAATCCCCAGAGGTATGGTTATGGGACCCAGACTTGATTGAGGAATATCGACAGTGTAAATGCAGGTAATATACTCATATATGGATATTCATTGTCATTATGTTTTTTATGATAGGTGGTACGCCACATGGTTCCTCATGGTTAGCGAGATATGGCCCTGTAAAGTTAGAAGCCCCAAAGAATGGTTAAGAATCCCCTAGTTGGTTACAAGTGAATTAATTAAAGGGTAAATTTGTTGTAACAAGAAAGTACTAGAATCCCTAAGATTAATAAAATAGGTTACTATGAAAAAGTATATAAACACCTCAAAAATTCTCTCATAGATACACACACTTACTTTGAATATCTATCTTGTGAATGTTGTGATCCAGTGTTTTTGGTTTATTGGTGAATTTGATGGCAAGTCTGAGGCAACGAAAAAAGTGTGAGGAAATAGTGAAGATTTCAGAGCTACAAAGTGTTAGGGTTTATGTAAAACCTTAATTGAGTAGGCCCTCATGGGTCATATTGAGGGTGTCACGCGAGGAACCCCCATGGGATGCCTAAGTGACATCACGCGAGGCCCCGCATGACAGGGAGTCTTAGTCCCGCGAGGCTAAGGAAAATTTGGGGGAAATGTTGGTACCATGTTGTTGAAGGTTGTGGAAGAGTTACAGGTCAATGTTACAGTACAACAGATCAACTACAGGTCACAAGTATGATTATGTGATTATATCTTATGCTTGGTGATGGTATGGTACATGTTTGAGAGGCATGTCTTGTTGATGCATGGTACATATTCGTGATAGTGGTATGGTACATTGAGTAGTAGACCATCTTGGTTGTATTGGTATATTGGTATCTGTTTTGGTTACATGGTGATGATTCTATGGTACATTCTTGAAGCTTATTATTGGTATACTCTTGAGGCATTGGCACATGGTGTATGGTTTTCATTGATATTGATACATTGTTGAGGATTACACTTGGTATAGGAAAACATATGTATGGGATACATATCTTGGTGATGTTGGTACTTGGTGTATGGAATGATTGAGTGATATGGTATATGGTTGAGATACACTGTTGGTACATGGTATGGTATAGGTGTCGATGTACATTGTTGATGTACATGGTTGATACATGTTATGGTACATGAATGGTACTCGGTATGGTGTTGATGTACATGTTTGATGGTTGAGACATATGATACAGGTTATGGTGCATGGTTGATGCACTTGTTGTGGTACAAGGTTGATGTTTGGTATCACACAGGTTGATGGTTTGGTACATGCTTTGGTACATGGTTGAGACACATATCTTGTGATGGTATGTTGGTATTCTTGGTACATGATTGGTAGAGGCATGTGTTGGTGATGATTAGGAATTTAGTTGAGAGGTTTCCTTGGTATATGATCCATGTGAGAGGACTTGGTTGAGTATCGATGACACTGACAGGTTGATAGTGATAGGTTGACAGGTTACAGGTTGATGTGATAGTGGTAGTGACAGTTGGTCTACACTTATATTTCAAGACAACATGATGGGGAAAGGAAAGTGGGTTGTAGCCTCCTTTTGGTTGGTCCCGGAGAACTCAGGGAATTGGATCTTCCTTCAGGTTGGAGACTGGAAATCAGGGGGTTGTATCCTCCTTCTAGTTGGAGAAAGAGAATTCAGGGAGTTGTAGTTTCCTTCAGGTTGGAGCCTATATATAGGAGTTCATAGCCACCTTCCATTTGCAGCTGTCGAATTGGGAATTTGGTGCTTCTAATGAATGCATAATTTGATATATAAGAAAATATTCTATGGTTTTCTCTCGTTTGGGTTTTCACGTAAATTTTGGTGTACTATGTACTTGATGTGATGTTGTTGATGTGATGTTTCTTATGTTTATATTCTCATGATATAATGATAATATATTTATGATATATTGATGATATACTATTGATTAAGTTGAAGTTTATATATTGTGGATAAAATTGGTAATTGTGCGAATATTGATTCATCGCCCCCCCCCCCTCTCAGTATTCCAATAATTGGTATCCGAGTAGGTTCCTTCAGGAAACAACTTAACCATTGATAGGTAGATCATGGAGAGAAACAATATGTATAAGAATGAAATACCACAGTTTGATGGACATAATTATGCATTTTGGAGAAGAAGGAGGAAAACATATGTACAAGCACGTGGATTTGATGTTTGGAAATCATTTGTAGATGGATACAAAGATCATGCCACTCCTCCAACAGATAATTATGGAAAGAAACTCAGTCAAAACAACTCGAGGGAGAAAAATGGTATCATGAATGGTCTGGTTGATTCAATATATGTCAAAGTTATGCATTGCGATTTTGAAAGGAAATTTGGGACAATTCAGAATTTTTATGAAGGAGATGCCAAAGTCAAGGAAACAAATATTCAGACTTACAGAGTTCAATTTGAACAGTTGAAAATGAAGGAAGATGAAGACATTGCATCTTACTTCTTACGATTTGATGAAACAATGAACATGATTAAAGGTTTGGGAGAAGAAGTTGATAAATCTATAATTGTTCAAAAGGTACCAGGATCTCTTCCAATGAGATTTGATCCTAAGATTTCATCACTAGAATAAAGAGAAGATATAAGTACGATAAGCATGCATGAGCTACATGGAATAGGTACAACGTATGAAATGAGAACAAATCAGGAAAATCCATCCAAGACAGAAGTAGCCTACAAAGCATCAAAGAAGACAAAAAGGAAGAAAAAGCCCAAGTCAAAGCCAAATCACAGTTGCAATGATGATTCAAACGAGGATGAAGAAATATCCAACTTCGTAAGGAAGTTAAAGAAAGGAACTGGCAAGTACAAAAGTATGCTTCCTTTAAAATGTTTTAATTGTGTTAAAATTGGTCATTTTACGAATAAGTGTCATTATGCTAAGAAGTCAGATAGTGATGATGAATATGGGCCCAAGAAAGAAAATAAATATAAAAATGGAAACAGAAGTAAAGCCTTCAAGAAAAATATCTACTCAAGAAAAAACAATTCTTCATCTGATGAAAGTGATAATGACTTAGAGAGATTACTCTTTATGGCTACGAACAATAATAAAAGAACTCTTGAAAGAGAAGAAGAAGGTGAAGTGGATATTGAGGAAGAATTAACTAGTTCTTTAATTGAGTTGATCAAGAAAGAAAGGAAGAAAAATAAATCATTTAAATAAGAAAAAATCTCCTTGAAAACCCAACTTGAAGAAGGTAAGAGAAAGGAAGAAGTAATGCAGATACAGATGATAAAGAAAGAAAAAGAGTGTGAGAAGATTGAAAAGGAAATTGTGACATTGAGAGTTGAAGTCAACAAGCTCAGGAAGAACTTGAAAAGTTATCAAGTGTTAGAAAACATTCTCGACAGTCAGAGGCCATACAATGACAAATGACAAATATGGACTAGGATACAAGAATGTTCATTTTGAGGAAGGTTCAAGCTCCATGATGAAAGAAACAAAACAAAAGAGTTATGCATAAGTTCTCAAAGGAATGAATCATGGTGAACAAGAATCAGAGAGGAGTGGATACAAAAGACCTTCTATATTCAGGAAAAAAAGAAACATCAATCATGATCATCCAAGACAATAACCCAAAAGGAATACACCACAAAGAAGATCATTCACTCCTAGGTATGTAAATTTATTTTATGGTCATAGTTTTAATTGTACTAACTTTGGACATAAAGTTGTAGATTGCAGAGCTTATGAAAGAAATGTACAAGAAATAAATTCTTATGTGGATCCACATAATATTGAATGTTACAAATGCCAAAACTATGGACACATAGCTCAAAATTGCAGAAACGTGATAGAGCCTCCCATGAAGGAAAAAATTGAAGTTAGATACAAGAAAGTTTGGAAAAGAAATGAAAAAAGAAGAAGAGAAGGTGAATGAATACCAGGTCCCAAAGATCAAGACTTACAGTAGAGCAATATCATAATGAATTCATAGGCCAAGAGGAAGATGAAATAATCCAGTAAGAGGATGAGGTCAGAATTCAGGAAGAGGATGAAAAGGAAGATGATGAATCCACAGATGAAGAGAAAGATTACTTTGCATTAGATAAGTTGTTGTTATGAGACATTCGACTTGTAGACTCCCAATAAATATGAAAATTGAATAGGGGGAGTCAGTGAAGTAGCTAATATAGATTAAAGAACCATATTTTGAGCATTTTGAAGTATTTGCAGAGACATATTTAGAGCAGTTAGATAGAATAAGTATAGAATGATAGATGAGTCAACATTGTGGACAGTTGAGTAGTAGAGTTATGGACAACTTATGACATATGGACATAGATGGATATTTAGTAGGTACATAAAACATGGGTCAAAGAATATGCATAGCAATTATGGACAGAGATGGACACTTAGTAGGTACAAATAACATGGGTTAGATAAGATGCATAGAAGTGTATTTGTAATTAGAACCAATGGAATCAATTGGAATTAGTTGGTCACAGAAAGGAAAGTATGGAAAGGCACAACAAAGTAGGGAAAGAGAAAACCTCCAACAAAATTTATATCATCAGAGGGACATTGTTGAATAGTATGGCCATGACATATCATTTGAAATCAAGGAATGAATGATTTTTATATATATCAGAGAATTACAAGAGGAAGAACCAATGGAAACTTAGAAAGCACTGGAAGAGAGGAAATGAAAATTATACAGGAATCCCTACATTGATCAACATTATATCCTACATAGAAGTAAAGGGAAGATAAATCGTCAGAGAAAGAGATCATGAAAGAAAGGTTAGAAGCATGAAGATAGGGGGAAACATAACGACAGGGGGATTTATCCCTTTTCCCATGATATCAAAGGCATGGAAACGTAAATAAATAACATATGCATGAAGATAGGGGGAGAAACACCAAGGAGAGAGACCCTTTTCCATTGATGTCAATGAGGGAGAGTGAGAAACATTGATGAGGAACAATAGTCACAGGGGGAGCATGAGTGTTTCCATCAGTGTTGCCATCAATGTTGGTGTTTCCATAAATTCCAAAGAGGGATATTGTTGGACAGTTGGTTGTCATTGATTTCAATCCTTAGAGATTTATGTCAACCCTTGGAGAAGTTTGGATGCCCTAGAGATATGGTTGATATTGATGGTGAGTCAGTTGTCATTGATGGAGTGGTTGATGTCATCAAATGTGATGGGTGCATTTGATGAAGTCTAAATGAAGCTTTGGAGGTATGGTTATGGGAACCAAACATGATTGAATAATATGGACATGAAGGACAGTGTAAATGTAGGTAAGATACTCATAGATGGATATTCATTGTCATGTTGTTTCTGGTGATAGGTGGTACGCTGCATGGTTCCTTGTAGTTAGGGAGATATGGCCCTGTAAAGTTAAAATCCCCAAAGAATGGTCAAGAAGACCCTAGTTGTTTACAAGTGAATTAATTAAAGGTTAAAGTTGTTGTGACAAGAAATTACTAGAATCCCTAAGATTAAGGAAAGAGGTTGCTATGAAAAAGTATATAAACACCTCAAGGAGTGATCCAGGTGGATATTGGTGGCCACCCACCTATTCCAACTGGCTCCACTTGAAAGTTTTTGGTTCAACATGTTCTTATGTACTTCTTTGTAATGGTCGGTTCTACACTTACGGGGCTGTCTTAAGCCCTACACATATTCCAGGTGGATACTGGTGGCCTCCCCCCTAATCTAACTCGCTTATTTTGTGTTTTTTCATGTTAGCACATATTTGTGTACTTCTAGGGTCATTTTGGGGCCCTAAAGAGTGTTTTTTTTGTGTGCCACAGTAAAACCATAAATAGAGTCAGGTTTTTATGGAATAATGCATAGTTCTCGAAAATACATTTCCAACGGGCTATCACGCGCCTAAAACAAAAATCGTGTGCAAAATTTATGACCATGAGAAGTTAATGTACTAACTTACCCAAACGGGGTCCACATGACTTTTGGAGTTTCATCACCTAGGGTTAGGTTTTTGGATGTATAGGGTTTTGGCATTCATGTTTATCATAAAAATTCCTCCAAAGCGTCATTATAATCATCTTCTGGTGAATGAACGTAGTCGTCACATCTCTTCTCAGAGATAAAGCTGCCACCATTCTAGCGAGTCTTGCACTCTGTATTTTTATAGTCTCTTTACCATTATTTCATTAATAGAAATCAAGTATTGTTGTACTTCTCTGTTTATGGAAATTTTCATGAGTACTTCATTGTAATATCTCTACTTTCATTTCGTTCCAAAAATAATCAGGATTAGTGGTATCAGAGCAGGTTGCTCTTGATCATTTTTTAGCGCATGTCCCCGACGAGGTTCGAGTATAGCCAGTTGGGTCTTGAGCTTGTCTCTCTTGAGGAAAATCACTCTCACATGCCCAAGAAACCCTCGATGGAGATGGAAAACAAAAACGGTGGAGTAGAAGATTATATTAACTTGTTTCTTGAGCAATCTCTCGTGCGAGAGAGGGATGAAATGATGGATAATTTTTCACACATCCTTCAACACCTGACAATAGCAACAGGCGCATCTTCATCAAGTGGCCATTTTGGAGGAACCTATCCCTTCAAGGTATAAGGTAATTTTTATATTCCCATATTTGAAGGTCAGCTATATGAGGATGCCCTACAAAAATGGTCAAATCTATTAGAAGGTTATTTCTTTGTTCACAATTTTTCTGACAGGGAAAACATCACCTTCATACTCCTCAAGGATCTCCCCCATGTCAAACATTGGTGGGAAACTTACTAGGAGAAAAGTTCCACAGATGAATCTGGAATATATGGGGCGAAGCCCACTTGGGATTTTTTTTGGATGCGGTCAAAGAACAGTACTATCCTGTTGATAACTATGAAGACCAGTACATGAGATGGACCAAACTGTGACAAGAGAAGAGTCAAACAATTTCAAAGTTCACAAATAATTTTAATACCTTGCGCACCAAGATGGGTATCAAAGACTCTGAGCAACATCTGGTTCTAAAATACCTTGGGGATTTGCATAGGGACATCCAAACCGAAATGGATTTCCTAAACATCTCATCATTGGAAGCTTCCTATCGATATGTTTTCAAAATCGAGTAGAAATTTAGGCATCGGAACAAATGGGAATTTGGGTTTTCAAATCTACAATAACCAAAACATGGTAAAGACAGTCCTAACCAAAATCCTCTAGACAACCAGTTCAAGACATAGGAAAAGAAGAGTAAAGGAAAGACGAAGAATGACACTGGGAAGTGGTGTGACTTCCACAAAATCCCTTGGAACAACATCGATGAATGTCGCTCGAAACAGTAATTGGTGGCCAAGGTCAAAGACACAGAGCCGAACCCTGATTCAGAATATGATCTAGAAAATATTGAAAACAAACAGATCATTGAAGCAGACCCCA
The DNA here is from genome assembly GCA_009831015.1 of Picea engelmannii. Classification (NCBI taxonomy): domain Eukaryota; kingdom Viridiplantae; phylum Streptophyta; class Pinopsida; order Pinales; family Pinaceae; genus Picea; species Picea engelmannii. The sequence continues at coordinate 1,802,770 of ML777217.1, read as the reverse complement.
CTTCTATTGTCGCGACCACAACAATTCAACCAGAAGAACCAATAGATCCCGAAGAGGGGGAGAGCCTCTTCCATTCACATATGTGGGTGAAGGGGACCACGTTTCATTTCAATGTTGATAACAACATCCAAAAGAACCTCATCTCAGCTAAGGTCATCAAATAGTTTGGGTTGTCGACAATGTTGAAACATATTTTAAATTTTTAAATATGGAGACTAAAGCTTTCCTTTTTCGGGTTTCAGATTTTCAAGAAGCATAACCCTCAAGCTTTCATTTCTAAAGGGACGCTACCGAAACCCCGACAGATTTAAAGTCTAATAATAATAAAAAGCTAAAAATTCAGACTAATAAAAAGGGGGTTTTCGGGACTCGGGGTTCATTAAGAATGTAGGTTTTAATACATATCGAATCGCAAAATCCCAATTCCCGATTTCCCAAAAAGTTGAAGTAAATAATTATTAAAAGTAAATTAGTCACATCACTATTTCGGAAATCAGGATGTAGCGATAACATACCTCTTGTCAACTCGATCCCCGGAATCCCGAAACACGAAATCCCGACCCATAATCTATGTCAATCTAAATTAATTCTGTCTGGAGGTTAGTCCTTAATCCTGATTAATTAATTCACTAATATCAAAATTTAAGGCTTAAGTTAATCATTTCGCAATTTTGGAAATCGGGATACATCGATGACATACTTCATGTCAACACGATCCCCGAAATCCCGAAATGCTTAATACCGATCAACTATTTTGCTAAAACGAATTTAAGTCCTAATTTAATCTTCTCGTAATTTCGCAATTTTGGAAATCCGGATTCAGTGATAAAACATCTCTTGTCAACACGATCCCCGAAATCCTGAAACGCGAAATCTCGACCCATAATTTGTGTTAAACTGAATTAATCATGTTTTGTCCTTAATCCTGATTAATTAGTTAACTAAAATGGAATTAAGTCCTAATTTAAACATGTCGTGATTTCGCAATTTTGGAAATCAAGATTTAGTGATAACATACCTCTCATCAACACGATCCCTGAAATCCCGAAACACGAAATCTTGACTCTTAATCTGTGATTGGTCTAAATTAACTCTATTTTGAAAGCATGATTAATGACAATCAATCTTTTTAGGTTTTGTTCACGTTACGGTTTCCGATTGAATGAAATGTTTCGATTTTTTGAATTCAAAAGCGCCAAAATGCGGCCACTTAAATAAAAAATAATTGGTGATATGTGACACTAATGCATATCTTAGTAAATATCGACTGCATTAAATGTCTTGAATTCTTGTCAGCTGCGTCAGTCCCTTCATCATTAAATGAATTAAAAGAGAGTTTGAAGGTCTGTGTTTCGCAACATTTTCTGTTTCATACTATCAAGTGCAATACGCATTCAACCGAGCACATACACTCCTTTTCTGTGACAGGTTTTCCATCTAACTTAAAGTCATGGCACCGAAAAAAGCATTGAAGAAGAGTGAAGATACACAGGAAGGAGATATCATATCTGACACTATGCCACACGCTATCGACTCAATTAAATCTTGGACACAAATCTCTGAACTCCTGGAATACAAATTCAAGAATTCTCATACTGATTCTGAGAATCACTTTCGAAACATAGCAGAATCAGAGCTTCATAAGATCACATCGCGCCCTCGGATTATGGCGTACAACGACATGATCAATTGGGCCCTGGAAAAGGTTGATATTCCAACGAGGAGCATCTTAAATAATCAAGGGGTCGTTGTCGGCTCATTTAGGCCAGAACATATACAAGTAATGTATAAGCTCTCACCAAATCATAAGTACACTTTTAATGCTGAGTTTTTAGCTGAATTTCAAAGGAAAGAGTGTACTGAGGCAGACCAAACTTACCTTGATTTAATTAGAGAATGGTGGAGATGTCCATCAAAATTTAGGGTCGATACACATGGGGTTTATGCCACGACATATTTGAACAAATACATGGTCTATGTCATCCCTGCCATTTTCCTGCAGAATGGGTATGCTTTTTAGAAGAATCTTCATAAGGATACGCTTTCAATTGGAAAAAGATTTTGTCTGATAACTTAGCACAAGAAGTTTCAAATTACAGAGTGGAAAAATCTAAAGGTCAACTAGTGGCCTTTTATATGTCAGCGTACATTATGGATGTGATTTGCTTTGTGACTCCATTTCCCTTGATGAATTGGAGTTGGAACATAACTTGCCCCGAGCCCATTCATGAATATCATTTTGCACTTTGGGAAGAAAATTCTAAGGATACATTTTACGAAATTTGTCATTTCAGAATAATTCCAATGCATAAAATGTTTTATGGCTGTGAACCCCCTCGCATTTCTGAGTCAGTCTCAGGAAATCTCAAAGCGATAGCCGACTGGTTTGTTGATGAAAATTTCTCTTATGTTAGGGTTTATGGATGCTCAATCCCCCCTCACGCACTTCCGAAACTCCTTCTGGATAGACTGGTATTGAGGGAGGTAGCACATCAAATAGTGAGCGGTGGCATTGGAATAGAGCTGAAAGCAGCTCAAAATAAATTCTGGCCAATCTTCCCTGTGTATGTCGAGAAATTTTCATTACTAAACCTTACCCATTCTAAAGTAGAAGCTGAAGCATTAGAAGAAATAAAACTGGTAGATATTGAGCATAGAAAACATGACCCTTATCAATTAGTAAGAAGACATTTGATGCACTATAATTTGAAAGCTTATGAGCACAAAACATTTGTTTATGATGATATATTCAAGGAGGTTAAAGCCTATGAAGAAGTATTGAACATGGTATGGGCCATGTCACCTGACTCACAGGTTGGTTTCATGTCATTCCAAATTCATAGGCAAAATTGTTTACCAAAGAGTTTGCAGGGTGAACCCACGACCCCGCCTCTAGAGCAGGAAGGGTCTCCCCCAGGCTTTGAAACAAATGTACAGGATAAAGAAAATACAAAAGGGAAAATGAAGGAGGGTGAAATGCCTTCGCAAGAAACAAAAGTCCCCCAGACAGAAAAATCAGAGGCAGAGAAAGGAAAGGAGTTGGAAACACCTTAAAAAATCCCTGAGAGTTTTCCGAAAAAGATAGGAGGAACAACATCGACAGAACTTGGAAGTCCCATTACTTCCTTGACTCCATTGCAGTCTACTTATGGAAACCCCCACGAGCGAGCTCTATACGTAAGTGATATTGAGCCTATTTCTAGAGATGAGATTCCTCCTTCCAATTATTTTTTTAGTAAGAAGAGAAAGGCTATCCTAAAAAAGGAAATGCATCCTAGAGGAGATATGATGATTAAAAAGCACAAAATCATTATAGATGGACAAAAACTTAAAGAAGGAGAATTCGCTACAGAGATAGCAGGCGCAATGGGATCCTTAGCATCAATGAATTTATACTCTGTGGGTAGTTTGACAACTATGTTGGAACAGAAAGACCAAATGATATCTCAGCTACAGGGTCAATTGAAAGAGACTGAAAGAAATATCAGTTGGGGAATAAAAAAGTGTCTAGAACAAGCTAGATTAAATGATATTCAAGAGATTCAGACACTAAAAGCAAGCTTAGAGGAAGCAAATCAGAAAATATAGGTAACTAGGGCACRGGTCCTAAAGAAAGAATAAACAAATAAACAAATAAACAATTACAAGATATGATTAGTTCCATTTCAAATCAAGTGGTAGAGCTTGAAATTTTCCAGGCCCAGGTATTGGGAATACATTTGAAGATAGAAGAGGAACAACAGGGAGTGTTTTTAAATCTGGAATTTATTCAGAATTTCTTTCAGGAAACAAGTAAAGCTTTGGAGAACATTCTCCTGAAAGAAAGAGAAGTGAAAATAGCCAGGACAAATTTCCAAAAAGCAGTGGCCCTTTCAACAAAGGAGGAGGTCAAAAAGATTCAAAAACTATATGTTTCAGAGCAGGTTAGAGGAGATGTAATACTCAAGGTGTGGGAGGCAGACCTGGCAGAAAACAAAAGAATAACCAGAGAGGTCAATGATGATTGTCAAGGAATTTTTGATGTTTTAGAAAAAGATTTTTTGAACATTGGAAAAAACAACTGTTGGGGGTTATTAGGAGAAATTAACATTGTTAAGCACTAGCTAAGGTTCAAGGAAGATTTGGAGGAAATGCAGGTGGAGATCCCAAAAATAAAGGTAATCAATGTCACCGAAATCGACAAATGGATGGTGATGCTGAACTTAAAGTTGCAAACTATTAAGTTCACAAGGAAGATAATTTAAGATCGTCTGCCTGAATTACAGAAAAAGTTCTTCATATTTGAAGCAAAAGATATACCAGAAGCTCCCATAGTTTTGGTGAAGTTTTTGGGAAAATGTATTCGCTGTCTTAAGACAAAAGAAGGAAGTTCGTCAATGCAGACATGAAATACTGTTTTGTATATTTTCATTATTGAAATAACAAAATAGTTAAAATAGAAATGTAAATGGTTTGACATTGTTCATTCATGTAACCGTTAGTCTTAGGAAGTTAGTTAATCACCAACGGGAAAAATGTTTGGTGATCATGTATAAATATATTTTCAAAAGACTGAGAAAGGGCTTTTTGTTTTTGAGGAGAGTCGTTTTTATTAAATTTTTTTCCAATCCACTATGATATAAATAATGCAGACGAGATTCTGAATTCTGCCAACTTAAAGCTATGTGTTCTTTAAACCAGTTTACAATATATTTCTGCGTTTCTCTTTCTATGTCTTTCTAATGGATGATCAACTATAAATTTATTTCATATATCTTTGTAGTTTGAATTGATTTGATTATCAAATTATTTACAGCTTTTCCTCTGAAATTGCTATCAGTAATTTTAAGACCTGTAAATCATTTGAATGATATTATTTAAGACTTCATTAGAAATCTCGTTTTCCTCTTTACTTCCTGTTACAATATGAGATTCTTTCGTGATTAAAGCCTCATATTTTTTAGCAGTATTTCTTTGTTATTTTATTATTCTCAAAATTGTTTCAAGTCCAGGAAATGACCTCACCTGTTATTAGGTTATTATTTTGAATTTCAAAACTATTTTTTCTAGTTTCATCCCTTAAAAACTGAAGCAACAATTTATCATTTTCTTTCAAAATTAAATAAAATTTTACTCTCCATGACTGTCCCAAATAATAGACAACCCAATCTAGAACCTGACCTCCAATATCAAACTAGCATTGCTTTAAACCTTTTTAATACTATTCTTCAAACAACAACTAACCGGGCTGAATTAGAACGTTCATGGGCTGCTATTGAGAGAGATATCAACATCCAAGAACAACGAGAAGCTAGACAGAGGCAGTTGAGAAACTGACTCTGATTTACCCTTCTTTTTGATTCTTACCCTTTAATTACCTTTACCTTTACGGATGCCTTGACGGTATACTTTACAGCCTTAAAGTATAAACTCAGGAACGACATATTTTTGGTGCCGTTGCCGAGGAACAAAGAAACAAAACTTTCCCTGGGAAGAACGACACTGACTCTTTATTTCTTTGATAGTGAACAAAGATAGAAAAATTGCTAAGGATACCTTATATTTTTCACTTTGCGACTCCACGATAAGTAAACTGGCTATTAGCTGGAAGAACACCAGAAAGAACCCGGATGATAAACAGACCTCGCCAGTCTCTGATCCGGAAAATATTTTAAAATCATGAAGATCCCTTAGACAAATCAACTCACCTATACATACTATTTGTCAACCTGATTTTACGCAGTTGAAAGTTCAGGAAACCCTTGAAAGATCTGTCTCTCTTCCCCTATCATACGATACATTCTCTTTTCCCGAGGTGTTTTCCACAGATTTCCGTGAACCTTCTCCTCACACATTCTGAGCTTCAGCCTCAAATCTATCAATGGATGCACATGTAGGTGCTGGAGCTGGAGGTGGTTCCCCAGGAGGACCAACAGGTGGCCAAGCATCGCTTCCTAGAATCTTTGCTAAAGTAGCTGCTAGATATGCCCCCCTTGTCCTCTCAGTTCCCCTACACGATCTTCCCGAAAATTATATGAAAAGCCTTCCCAAGTTTACAGGGAAAGTGGATTTGACCGCTCAAGAACATATAAACTTATTTGACCAATTTGCCGACATCCTCGAAATTGAACACAAAGATGTCTATTCCAGACTCCTCGTTTAGACTTTCGAGGGACGGGTGAGGACCTAGTTTCGATCCTTAGCAGCTGGATCTCTAATATCTTATGAAGAAATTGAAAACGCTTTTATTAGACAATGGGGGGAGAGGATGGACCACCTCTATTACCTAACTGAATTCAGATCCCTTAGAAATAAAAAATCAGAATCAGTTCTAGAATTCACTCAAAGGTTTAACAAGTTATATAATAAAATCTCGGTTGAAGTCAAACCTTCTCAACCCGCAACAAAAGTGACTTTTGCTGGCGCCTTTGATCCCGATTTTTCCCTATTATTAAGAGAAAGAAGGTCAACCGATCTCACGAAAATGCAATATGATGCTCTTGAGATTGAATCGAACATGATGGCATCAGGGAAATTAAAAGCTAAAATAGAAACTGGGAATAAAGAAAATAGGAAATTTAAAGAACAAGGTGGATCCTCAGGATCGAGCAAATCCTCGGGAGATAAAATAGACGAGATGGCTAGGGTAATTAGAGAACTTTCAAATAAGATCTTAAAAATGGAACTAGATAAATAAAAAAGGGATAATTTTCCTAGGAAGGATTTTAGAAGGAATCCTGATCCTCAGGCCCCACAGAAAATAAAAAAAAATGAAGATCAAAAAATTCCAACCCCCTTCAAAGGTGAAAACTTCATTGGAGAAGAAGACCTAGAAGATTTTGAAGAGTTTGATGAAGATATTAATAATCTTTGCAATGATAATAAATCACCCTATTTATCAAGACAAGATTACGAAATATCCTTAAATAAAGAAATTAGATCGGAAGACGATGTTAACAATGATAATTCTGAAGATCTGGCTTGTCAGGGTATTGCAGATGATATTATTGCTGAAATTTACGATAAATATAATTTGAGACCTAGGAACAAGAGTCTTCCAACCACTCAAACAAAAAATATTTTACCTAGAGGCGAAACTGATGAAGCAACTCCAAAGATTACTGAGAAAAAAAATACAAAAACCCAAACCGTTGACACACAACCTGTCAAGTCAAAGTCAATAGGAACACCTGCTGAGAAAACACAGGATCTTGTAACTGAAACCAAGTCTGCACCACAAAGAAAAGTTGAAAAGAAAGGAATGGAGGCCCTAAACATAGAAAGCGACAAGGCCCTGGGAAATTTTAATCTGGAAAACAAAATAAATAAAATAAAAATCCCTATCCCACTTGTTGAACTGTATAAAAATACCATATACAGAAAACAAATTGCCAAAATGATTATCTTTTCAGAAGATGAAATCCAGACCAATGTCATCAACTTAGAAGATGACAAGCCAAACATAGTTTTTGGTCCGCATTTCGAAGGTGCAAGAGACACATTTTCCCCCTTCTATATCACGTTGACCTTGTTCGACCACCTACTTCATAATTGCATGCTAGATTCTGGAGCATCTCACAATGTGATGCCAAAAGCCATTATGGAGAAAATAGGTCTCGAAATCACCAGGCCATATGGAGAAACTAGGTCTCGAAATCACCAGGCCATATGGAGACTTATATTCATTTGATTCAAGAAAGGTCAAATGCATAGGCATGATTAAAGACCTGGTGGTAGGTCTAGCACAAATACCCGTAAAAATAATTCTTATGGACGTAGTGGTCACCGACATCCCTCTGAAGTATGCTATGTTGTTATCTAGATCATGGGGTGCCAAGCTTGGAGGATCTCTCCAGCTTGACATGCCATACGATACGATTCCAGTTTTTGGAGGACAATACACGCGTCTTTACAGAGAGACTAGGTTGGCATTCACAATAGGTGATCCACATAACCCAAATAACCATCCTGTATATATTGTCGACCAAGATTTAGGAAATTGTATATTATCTATTGATGATGATTTTGAAGTAGATATAGACAAAAGTTGTACAGAAGAAAACTCAAAAAAAGAAAAAATTAAAAAGAATGTATATAGTACTGGTATATGGAAAATGTTTTTTGACGGTGCTTCATCCTACTTAGGGGCTGGAGCAGGGGCACTCCTTGTGGATCTTGATGATCAATTTGTAATCCCCTTTTCATATAGGCTTCAATGGAATGTGGACTGCACAAATAATGTATGCGAGTATGAAGCCTTAGTGTTAGGGCTAGAAGCTGCCAGAAGAATGAAAATAAAAAACCTTGAATTCTTTGGTGACGCCGAGCTAATCATTAAACAAGTAAATCGACAGTACCAGGCCAACTATCCTAGGTTGAGGTCCTACAGGAATTGCGTCTGGGATCTGATCGAAAATTTCTTCTCCTCTGTCAAAGTTCATTTCATTCCTCGAAATGAAAACCAACAGGCTGATGCGTTAGCCAAGGTAGCCTCAAATTTCACACCTCCTACCACGTTTAAACTAAAATACCACATACAAATGAGGCACCGACCTTCTATATCGAATAACATACACCATTGGCAAGTCTTTGAGGACGTTGAACAACTTCACAAATTTTTGGAATCTATAGACGAGTTTGTCGAAACACATTCTGACCAAGAAAACCAAAACGATCCTATTTGGATCATGCAGGAAGGGGAGGATCCTCAAGAGTTCCATGATAAAATCGTGAATCATCGAACGCTTGTTCTTAAAAATAACCAGATCCCCAAGGGTTTGATTCCCTTGGAAAGATTATTCAATCAAGATGATATCCCTTCAAAATCCACTCTACAGCCTCAACCTGAAGAAGTTGAAGATTGTGACATAGGTACTAAAGAAAACCCTCGGTCAATGAAGCTATCCAAGTATCTGCCACCTGAAACCAAAAACAAATACGCATATTTTCTTAGAAAGTACAAATACGTTTTCGCTTGGTCATATGAAGAGCTAAGAACCTATGACACCTCTGTGATCGAACATAAGATACCCTTGAAGCCTAGTGTCAAACCCTTTAGACAAAAAATCAGACAAATTAATCCTATTTTATTGCCTGTGATTGAAAGGGAAGTCAAAAAGCTCGTAGATGCAAAGATAATCGTACCACTAAGATACTCAGATTGGGTAGTAAACCTGGTCCTGGTTAGAAAGAAAAACGGGGAAATTAGACCGTGTGTCGATTTCAGAAATCTTAATAAGTCATCCCTCAAAGATAATTACCCCCTACCCAAAATGGATCATGTTTTAGAAAAAGTAGTTGGGGCAAATAGGATGTTAATGATCGACAGATTTTTTGGGTATAATCAAATTGTCATTTGTGAACACGACAAAGAAAAGACATCCTTTACCACCCCTTGGGGTACATTTATGTATGATAAGATGCCTTTTGGTTTGATGAATGCATGTGCTACTTTCCAACGGGCTATGGATATCACTTTATTGGCGTAAGAGACAAATTTGTGGTTATCTATCTTGATGATCTAACTGTTTTTTCTAAATCTGATGAAGATCATCTGATACATCTCAAACAGATGTTTGAAAATGCCACAAATTTGGTTTGTCTTTAAACCCCAAAAAGTCTCACTTCGCTATGCAAGAAGGTAAACTTTTGGGCCATATTGTGTCTCGAGATGGAATTAGAATTGACCCTAAAAGAGTTGAATCTATAGACACAATAAATATTCCTAGGAATGTAAAAGAGATTCAGTCATTCTTAGGAAAAATAATTTTTTTAAGAAGATTTATTCCAAACTTTGTTGAAATCGTGAAATCGATCACAGATATGTTAAAGAAAAACAGTGAAGTGAAATGGACAATAGAGGCCAAAGCATCGTTTTCCCGCATCAAGAAGGTTATAAACGAGGTGCCCATACTAGCAAGCCCTGATTATCTAAAGGATTTTCTTGTTTTCTCATTCACCTTTGAACACACACTCGTCACGGTTCTCCTCCAAAAAAATGAAGAAGGTTTCGAGCAACCGATATCCTTTTTCAACAAAAGTCTTAGAGACGCCGAACTTCGATATAATATAATGGAAAAACAAGCATATGCTATGGTAAAGGAGTTAAAGGCTTTCATAACCTATGTGTTGCATTCTAAGGTGATTGTGTATGTACCCACTAGCTCCGTAAAAGATATTTTGGTTCAGTCTGACAGTGATGGCAAAAGAGGACGGTGGCTTGCCAAAATTCAAGAATTCGATTTGGAGATTAAACCAATGAAGCTAGTGAAGGGGTAGGGTTTAGCTAAACTCTTAGCCGAATCAAATTTTAGAGCTCTCAAGATAAATGGATTACAAAGAAGTGAAGAGTGTGTGGACATGAATGAACTTGATGAACAAATAGTTGAAATCAGAATCGAAGAGAAATTTGCTTCATCAAATTGGTACAAAGACATAGTGTCCTACCTGTTGACTTTGAAGTGCCCGAGTGACTTTCCCCCATCCAAATCTAGAACATTGAAGTTGCATGCAGTCAAATACTATATATCCGAAAGAAAATTGTATTGGAAGGACCCACTTGGCTTCCTGTTGGTTTGTTTGTTTGAATCAGAAACATAAAAGGTCATAAGACAATTTCACGAAGGAGTATGTGGAGGACACCATGCCCGGAGGGAAACGACTTAGAAGATACTGAGGGCAGGGTATTATTGGCCCAAACTTTTCTCAGACGCCAACGCCAAGGTTTGAACTTGCAACCCTTGCCAATTGTTCGCAGGTAGGGCATAAGCTCCCAACGATGCCATTGGTTCCAGTCAAAATGGAAGCTCCTTTTCAACAATGGGGATTAGATTTCATAGGTGAAATTAATACTCATTCTAGCGCTCAACATAGATGGATCCTGACTGCAACAGATTACTTCACCAAATGGGTGGAGGCTATCCCAACCAGAAAGGCTACAGATTCGGTGGTAATAGATTTTTTAGAAGAGAATATTTTAGCTAGATTCGGTTTCCCCAGAAATATAGTCACAGATAATGCTCAGGCCTTTAAATCTATGGCTATGGTCAGTTTCTGCCAAAAATGTAATATTGTGCTTGGTCATTCCACTGCGTATTACCCCCAGGGAAATGGGCTGGCTGAGTCTTCAAATAAGAGCTTAATCAATATAATTAAGAAAGTGCTAAGCGAACACAAGAAATCCTGGCATGTGCATTTAAAATATGCTCTGTGGGAAAATCGGATAGGCATGAAAAAGTCTATCGACACTTCTTCTTTCCAAATGGTATACGGGATAGATGTAGTGTTACCTATAAATTTAGTGCTTCCTGTAATGAAACTTTGGCAAGATGAGAAGGAAGAACCAAATCATGTTACAAGAAGGATAAATCAGCTGACTAAAGTCCAACAACACAGGGCTGAAGTGGACGAAAGGTTGCAGAAATACCAGGACGACATGAAAACACTATTCAATCGTAGGGCCAAAGACAGAGATTTTCTCCCCGGAGATTTGGTTTTAAAATGGGATGCGAGGAAGGAAGACTCGACGAAACATGGTAAATTCGATCACATCTGGTACGAATCGTTCAAGGTTGCATCTCCTGAAGGAAAAAATTTGTTTCTATTAGAAAATTTGGACGGTAAAATCTTAAACGCCCCTGTCAATGGGCGTTATTTAAAACACTACATGGAATAGTTGATTTCCAGAATTCTCACTGTATATACCGGTTTGTTTATTCTTTTTTGATAATTTTCTTTGGTAAGTCTACTTGCATTTTGTAAATATTAAAAAAAAATAAAAAAAATAGGTAAATGTTTTTCTAAGAAGTAGGGATACAAAATTCTCAATCAAAGCCCTGATACTCTTCATATTGTTCCCTTACAGGATTCTAACAGACAACCTTATAGCGGAAGATAAATTCACCAAAAATAGGTGATAGATAAGATTTTTTGTTATTTCAAAAGGGAACGAAAATGGTAAAGCAAAGATGTAAATTCCAGAAAAGTTTATTTTTGCAAACAAAGGTTTTTTATAAAAAAGTGTGGTGATTATCTCGTAGGTGTGATAGGTCACTAAGAGAATGATTTCAAAATTTAGGCCCTAAGAGTTTCACCTAGAATAAGATAAGAGGTAATTGAAATAAATAAAAAGAAAAAAGCATCTCTGTGAAAGAGTTCCCAGAGTTGAGTTTAATTCATGACCCTTGTTTTTCAATTTCCAAGTCTTTTCTCCATCGCCCCTCTCTATCCTCAATTTTTCCTTCTTAAAACACCAAACATCTTTCCAGTTTTCTCACATAGGGAGAAGAGATTACGTCTTAACTTTGGAAGCTGAAAAACAGTTCTAAAAGGTAAACCAATCCTCACGACTCCTCACTCTTCGACTAAACAAAGTTATGCTTAGGTTGATCCTGACTTTCCTGGGTTTCTTAACAGTTTTCTAAGTATTTAGGCTTGCTCGAAGGAAGACCCCTGAAATTAATCTTCCCCTTTTTCCTTGCGGACTAAGATGCTTTGAAAGTTAAAAAAGGGTTGGTCCAGGGTAATCAAAGCAAGTTGACAAACCTACATTGAAAATTTTACACAGATACCATCCCTAGTATACTTACTACCACTGATTGCCCCCATTTCATATTAAAAATGTAAAATATAAGACAGATAACTTCACCGGGGTACTGAACAAGCTCGCTGGAAGTGAAGCAATATCTAAGGTTAAATGCATAATTATGATTCAAAATGGTGAAAGGAAATAAAGTAAAATATAAGATAGATAAATTCATCAGGGTACTGAACAGGCTCGCTGGCAGTGAAGCAATAACTGAGGTTAAATGCATAATTATAATTCGAAGTGGTGAAAGGAAATTCAGTAAAAAGGGACAGATAAATTCACTGGGGTATTGAACAGGCTCGCTGGCAGTGAAGCAATAACTGAGGTATCTGTAAGGATGTCATACATAATTTTCACTCTACCCTGGTCACCAGCCTTTTCAAAACTGGATCTGCATTCCAAGTCTAGACAGGGCTCCCCAATTAAAAACATAAAATTTACTTCATTTGATGCAAGCCAAAAGCCGCAGGATCTGTTGGATTCCCTAGGATTGTTTTGACCATCTTAAAGCAAACTCAAATTCAGTAGCGAGAAGGAAAAGATCAAGAATGGGGCTGCAGTTGAGTTTACAACGTTGAGAGTGTTGAAAAGCTTTTCAGAAGTAAACACAAAATCTCTTTTTTCCTCTGTATCCCCTTCCTAAACAAGTTCTACAGAAAGAAGCCCTTGACTCCATTAACCCAATAAAGGCACTAAGTCTACACGTTCTCCTCGTCCCACAGGGAGACGAGGTCCCCAATTGGAGCCTATGTTGAAACATATTTAAAATTTTTAAATCTGAAGACTAAAGCTTTCCTTTTCGGGTTTCGGCTTTTCAAGAAACATAACCCTCAAGATTTCATTTCCAAAGGGTCGGTACCGAAATCCCGACAGATTTAAATTCTAATAATAATAAAAAGCTAAAAATTCAGACTAATAAAAAAGGGGTTTTCGGGACTCGAGGTTTATTAAGAACATAGGTTTTAATACATATCAAATCGCGAAATCTCAATCCCTGATTTCCCAAAAAGTTGAAGTAAATAATTATTAAAAGTAAATTAGTCACATCACTATTTCAGAAATCGGGATGCAGCGATAACATACCTCTTGTCAACTCGATCCCCAAAATCCCGAAACGCGAAATCCCGACCCATAATCTATGTTAATCTAAATTAATTTTGTTTGGAGGTTAGTCCTTAATCCTAATTAATTAATTTGCTAATATTGAAATTTAAGGCTTAAGTTAATCATTTCACAATTTCGGAAATCAGGATACATCGATGACATACTTCATGTCAACACGATCCCCGAAATCCTGAAACGCTTAATATCGATCAATTATTTTGCTAAAACGAATTTAAGTCCTAGTTTAATCTTTTCATAATTTCGCGATTTCAGAAATCAGGATTCAGTGATAACATATCTCTTGTCAACACGATCCCCGAAATCCCAAAACGCGAAATCCCGACCCATAATTTGTGTTAAACTGAATTAATCATGTTTTGTCCTTAATCCTGATTAATTAGTTAACTAAACTGGAATTAAGTCCTAATTTAAACATGTCGCGATTTCGCAATTTCAGAAATCGAGATTCATTGATAACATGCCTCTCATTAACACGATCCCCAAAATCCCGAAACGCAAAATCTTGACTCTTAATCTGTGATTAGTCTAAATTAACTCTGTTTTGAAAGCATGATTAATGACAATCAATCTTTTTAGGTTTTGTTCACGTTTCGGTTTCCGATTGAATGAAATGTTCCAATTTTTTGAATTCAAAAGCGCCAAAATGCGGCCGCTTAAATAAAAAATAACTGGTGATATGTGACACTAATGCATATCTTAGTAAATATCTACTGCATTAAATGTCTTGAATTCTTGTTAGCTGCGTCAGTCCCTTCATCGTTAAATGAATTAAAAGAGAGTTTGAAGGTATGTGTTTCACAACATTTTATGTTTCATACTATCAAGCGCAATACACATTCAACCGAGCTCATACACTCCTTTTCTGTGTCAGGTTTTCCATCTAACTTAAATTCATGGCACCGAAAAAAGCATCGAAGAAGAGTGAAGATACACAGGAAAGAGATATCATAACTGACACTATGCCACACACTATCGACTCAATTAAATCTTGGACACAAATCTTTGAATTCCTGGAATATGAATTCAAGAATTCTCATACTGATTCTGAGAATCACTTTCGAGACATAGCAGAATCAGAGCTTCATAAGATCGCATTGCGCCCTCGGCTTATGGCGTGCAACGACATGATCAATTGGGCCCTCGAAAAGGTTGATATTTCGACGAGGAGCATCTTAAATAATCAAGGGGTCATTGTCGACTCATTCAGGCCATAACATATACAAGTAATGTATAAGCTCTCACCAAATCCTAAGTACACTTTTAATGCTGAGTTTTTAGTTGAATTTCAAAGTAAAGAGTTTACTAAGGCAGACCGAACTTACCTCGATTTAATTAGAGAATGGTGGAGATGTCCATTAAATTTTAGGGCCGATACACATGGGGTTTATGCCACGACATTTTTGAACCAATACATGGTCTATGCAACCATTATGTTGTGTAGACTTTTCGGGAAAAAAGATCCCTGCCATTTTCCTGCAGAATGGGTACCCTTTTTAGAAGAAGCTTCAAAAGGATACACTTTCAATTGGAATAAGATTCTTTCTGATAACTTAGCACAATAAGTTTCAAATTACAGAGTGACAAAATCTAAAGGTCAACCAGTGGCCTTTTATATGTCAACGCACATTATGGATGTGATTTGCTTTGTGACTCCATTTCCCCTGATGAATTGGAGTTGGAACATAGCTTGCCCCGAGCCCATTCAAGAATATCATTCTGCACTTTGGAAAGAAAATGCTAAGGATGCATTTTATGAAATTTGTCATTTCGTAATAATTCCAATGCATAAAATGTTTTATGGTTGTGAACCCCCTCGCATTTCTGAGTTAGTCTCGGGAAATCTCAAAGTGATAGCCGACTGGTTTGTTGATGAAAACTTCTCTTATGTTAGGGTTTATGGATGCTCAATCCCCCCTCACTCACTTCCGAAACTCCTCCTGGATAGACTGGTATTGAGGGAGGTAGCACATCAAATAATGAATGGTGGTATTGGAATAGAGCTGAAAGTAGCTCAAAAGAAATCCTGGCCAATCTTCCTTGTGTATGTCGGGAAATTTTCATTACTAAACCTCGGCCATTATAAAGTAGAAGCTGAAGCATTAGAAGAAATAAAACTGGTAGATATTGAGCACCAAAAACATGACCCTTATCAATTAGTAAGAAGACATTTGATGCACTGTAATTTGAAAGCTTATGAGCACGAAACATCTATTTATGATGATATATTCAAGGAGGTTAAAACCTATGAAGAAGTATTGAACAGGGTACGGGCCATGTCACCTGACTCACAGGTTGGTTTCATGTCATTCCAAAGTCATAGGCGAAATTGTTTACCAAAGAGTTTGTAGGGTGAGCCCATGACCCCACCTCTAGAGTAAGAAGGGCCTCCCCCAGGCTTTGAAACAAATGTACAGGATAAAGAAAATACAAAAGGAAAAATGAAGGAGGGTGAAATGCCTTCGCAATAAATAGAAGTCCCCCAGACAGAAAAATCAGAGGCAGGGAAAGGAAAGGAGTTGGAAACACCTTCAGAAATCCCTGAGAGTTTTCCGAAAAAGATAGGAGGAACAACATCGACAGAAATTGGAAGTCCCATTACTTCATTGACTCCATTGTAGTCTACTTATGGAAACCCCCACAAGGGAGCTCTATACGTAAGTGATCTTGAGCCTATTTCTAGAGATGATATTCCTCCTTCCAATTATTTTTTCAGTAAGAAGAGAAAGGCTATCCTAAAACAGGAAATGCATCCTAGAGGAGATATGATGATTAAAAAGCACAAAATCATTATAGATGGACAAAAACTTAAAGAAGGATAGTTCGCTACAAAGATAGCAGGCACAATGGGAGCCTTAGCATCGACGAATTTATACTCTGTGGGTAGTTTGACAACTATGTTGGAAAAAAAAGACCAGATGATAGCTCAACTACAGGGTCAATTGAAAGAGACTGAAAGAAATATCAGTTGGGGAATAAAAAAGGGTCTAGAACAAGCTATATTAAATGATATTCAAGAGATTCAGACACTAAAAGAAATCTTAGAGGAAGCAAATCAGAAAATACAGGTAACTTAGGCACAGGTCCTAAAGAAAGAAGAAAAAAATAAACAATTACAAGATATGATTAGTTCCATTTCAAATCAAGTGGTAGAGCTTGAAATTTTCCAGGCCCAGGTATTGGGAATACATTTGAAGATAGAAGAGGAACAACACGGAGTGTTTTTAAATATGGAATTTATTCAGAATTTCTTTCAGGGAACAAGTAAAGCTTTGGAGAACATTCTCCTGAAAGAAAGATAAGTGAAAATAGCCAGAATGACTTTCCAAAAAGCAGTGGCCCTTTCAACAAAGGAGGAGGTTGAAAAGATTCAAAACCTATTTGTTTCAGAGCAGGTTAAAGGAGATGTAATACTCAAGGTGTGGGAGGCAGACCTGGCAGAAAACAAAAGAATAACCAGAGAGGTCAATGATGATTGTCAAGGAATTTTTGATCTTTTAGAAAAAGCTTCTTTAAACATTGGAAAAAACAACTGTTTGGGGTTATTAGGAGAAATTAACATTGTTAAGCACCAACTAAGGTTCAAGGAATATCTGGAGGAGATGTAGGTGGAGATTCCAAAACTAAAGGTAATCAATGTCACCGAAATTGACAAATGGATGGTGATGCCGAACTTAAAGTTGCAAACTATTAAGTTCACAAGGAAGATAATTGAAGATCGTCTGCCTGAATTATAGAAAAAGTTCTACATATTTGAAGCAAAAGATATACCAGAAGCTCCCATAGTTTTGGTGAAGTTTTTGGGAAAATGTATTCATTGTCTTAAGACAGAAGAAGGAAGTTCATCAACGCAGACATGAAATATTGTTTTTTTTTTTTTCATTATTGAAATAACAAAATAGTTAAAATAGAAATGTAAACAGTTTGACATTGTTCATTCATGTAACCGTTAGTCTAAGGAAGTTAGTTAATCACCAACATGAAAAATGTTTGGTGATCATGTATAAATATATTTCAAAATACTAAGAAAGGGATTTTTGTTTTTGAGGAGAGCCGTTTGTATTAAATTTTTTTCCAATCCACTGTGATATAAATAATGCAGACGAGGTTCTGAATTCTGCCAACTTGAAGCTATGTGTTCTTTAACCTTGTTTACAATATATTTCTGTGTTTCTCTTTCTATGTCTTTCTAATGGATGATCAACTATAAATTTATTTCATATATCTTTGTAGTTTGAATTGATTTGATTATCAAATTATTTACAAATTTTCCTCTGAAATTGCTATCAGTAATTTTAAGACCTGTAAATAATTTGAATGATATTATTTAAGACTTCATTAGAAATCTCGTTTTCCTCTTTACTTCATGTTACAATATGAGATTCTTTCATGATTAAAGCCTCATATTTTTCAGCAGTATTTCTTTGTTATTTTATTATTCTCAAAATTGTTTCAAGTCCAGGAAATGGCCTCACTTGTTATTAGGTTATTATTTTGAATTTCAAAACTAGTTTTCCTAGTTTCATCCCTTAAAAACTGAAGCAACAGTTTATCATTTTCTTTCAAAATTAAATAAAATTTTACTCTTCATGACTGTCCCAAATAATAGACAGCCCAATATAGAACCTAGCCTCCAAGATCAAACTAGCATTGCTTTAAACCTTTTTAATACTATTCTTCAAACAACAACTAACCGGGCAGAATTAGAATGTTCATGGGCTGCTATTGAGAGAGATATCAGCCTCCAAGAACAACGAGAAGCTAGACAGAGGCAGTTGAGAAATTGACTCTGATTCACCCTTCTTTTTTATTCTTACCCTTTAATTACCTTTACCTTTACAGATGCCTTGATGATATACTTTACAGCCTTAAAGTATAAACTTATGAACAACTGAAAACACCACACCCTCAGCCATACAACATCAGGTGGCTTCACCAGGGACGATATCTTCCTGTCAACCGACAGTGTCCCCTGTCCTATGGCATCCATCCCTTCAAGGATGAGGTAGTGTGTGATGTTTCCCCTCTTGCTGCTTGTGATGTTGTTTTGGGAAAACCATATATGTGGAAACTTCATGATGTCTATGAGTCTAGACCCCGTAGTGTCATTATTACTCTAGGAGGTCATCTCTATAGGATACTAGAGGTAGTTCCAACTACCGCTCCACCAAAACAGTGCTGCAAGGTAATCTCTCATAATGAAAAATTCATCCTCTTCACAATCTGTTCAAAGGATGCATAGAAGACCGCTACAAACACTGCAACCTCAACACATTCTATCCAACAAAACATATTGTCGAACAGAAAGAAGATATTTTTTCTTCACCTACAATGGTGCCTACAAAATGCCCTGTCAAACCCAGAGACAACAAGTTGGTGGAACAGATTCAACCCCGCCAACAATAGATTTGTGACAGTCTTCCATAGACCAAACAACATAACTTCTCCCACAAGGCATGCAACTCACCAAGATTCAAATTTAGAAAATTATTTCCCCTCTTCCTTGGGAACTCAACACAATGGAGACCATTGCTTCCTAAGGGGGGAAGATTGATCCAGGTGGATATTGGTGGCCACCCACCTATTCCAACTATCTCCTCTTGTCGGTTTTTAGTTCAACACGTTCTTCGTTACTTATTTGTAATGGTGGGTTCTACACTTCTGGGGCTGTCTGAATCCCTACACATATTCCAGGTGGATACTGATGCCCCCCTCCCCTAATCCAACTGACTTATTTTGTATGTTTTCATGTCAGTACGTCTTTATGTACTTCCAAGGCCTTTTTGGGGCCCTGTTATCGCGCAGTTTGTAGTTTAGGTCATAGAGTAGAGGATAAGGGTCAAACTGGTGTAACAGGGACCTACCCCACCCAATGTCACCACAATGAGGAGGTCCTTTCTATTTAGGGTGGCTAAGCCCAAGGGAGACGTCCCTGGCAATCTGGGGTTTGAAAGGAAAAAGGCTCAAAGGATTAAGGCTAGTTTCCCCTTTGCAGATTACCACCCAGAAGATAGTTAAGTAAAGAATAACCATAGAAAAGGCTCCTGCTTGCGAGACAAGACAACAATGAAACTAGTACATGCAATGATGGTTAATGAATCAATGACTATCAAAATTTAATGTATATGAGCATATGCAGCAGTAAATATTGACGAAGTCAATGTTTGCAATAATGACAATGGCAATATAATGTTACTTGTCAATAAACACTAGAATAATATAGCATCTGATGAAAATGATCAATCCTTGAATTAAATCAATGCATTAAATGTCATTAGTTGCTCATATACAATAGATTGTTGCGTCAATATCCTAGGGATGACGTCATCTTCCTTTAGGGTTAGTATGATTTTGTTTAATAAGCAATGTAAT